>OZ024856.1:36100293-36462793 GCA_964017155.1 Oasisia sp. SBJ-2009
ATTGTGGGACATTCACTTAGGATCTGATGGTAGTTTGCGCTAGAATTTGACGGTGCTTACGCAATGGACAACTCAGCAGCTCTGCATATAATCGGTGAATTTGTAACCATACCCAAGTGACGACTACGTGGCGATATTCTACTACAGTAAAACCTGTCTTGGGTGACCACCCCTCCACCCCATAGTCGGTCGCTTATAACACGTTGCACACATAAATCATGTCAGCACAATTATGAATGTGTACACACATGTGTATAATATACACAGGCAGGCAGACAAGCATTGGACTAGTATAACAAAACAATTAATTATCATTGATACTTTTTTATATTTAGGAAATGCATCAGACAAGGTACAAACGAATTGCGATACAAGTTAATAGTGTATTATATTCATCATTGTTAATATCAAATTTACATTTCTGTTCACTGATATTTCTTCGAGCACTGCTGAAAAATCACAACTTTAAAAAAAAACGCATACAATCTATAGTTGTCTGCTTAATGCAGTTTGTTATACCGCATTGCCCAGTTTCAAGTAATTTTTCTACTACCGTACCTGGCAAATTGAAGCAGTGAACTGTGGCTGATTGGTACATACAGCGAAGTCGCGCAGTGCTTGTAGATGTTCCGTTGCCTGCTGAAATGTGAGTGCCACCAGTGCCGGCTGTGATGCCCCCTCCTCCTCGTGTTCTCCCTCATCCTCGCTCACTTCGATATATTAATCATATAAATCGACCATTAAGATAAATACAGATATTTTATGACCTCGAAACCGACGACGAAACAAAGGTCACGTGAACAATGTGTGTGGTCGCAGGTTGCGTTTGGCAGGTAGTCGTTCACGGCAGGTATGTTTTAATCAGAAACGATCCGTGCCTAGGAAAACGGTTGTTCCAGACGGGTGATCGCTTAAGACAGAGGTCGCCCAAGACAGGTTTAGTGTATTCATATAATAACGTGTAATGCATTCCTACATTTTACATGACATGCACTTCTAAACCTTTGAATGATTTCTAGCACATATGAACATTCTTCTTAATCAAACAACGTTCTGCATGTACTTAAATAAAATGTGTGCTAAATGCATTAAACTGTTGCCAAACATGTTGCAACATTTTGTTTTCATCCGATTCCCGTTAGGTGGCCCATGTGAGCTACGTACGACATGGAAAGTTCACATCACCCCGGGTGTTCCATTTATCACAACTACCCTACGAAGAATGCATGCGTGGCGACAGTTAGTTCTCGCACACTGTGTATTTGTCACATGCCACCTACGTGTGGCAGGTGTTCTTTATCCCGTCTTCGTTTTATTGTGTCGACATTCCGACCTATCAACTGGGGTAAAACCCACACCTCTCCTGCGTCATTGGCAATTTGTTTCTTCTTACACAAGATTCGAAGCAGCCCTTTTACGTGTCAACGCTCACATGCCTGGGTGCATCCTGTATAGACAATACTGCAAAGGCAATATATATATATATATATATATATATATATATATATATATATATATATATATATATATATATATATATATATACATTCGTCGTGCTTTTAACATCGTGTCTGGCCTCTACTCAAATTACTTTAGTTATTTAAAGTCATGTTGCCCATTTCACAACATTTTATTATCTTCTGTATCTATCTTCGGTAACAAATAAACGGTGTACTTTGGTCTTTAAGATCTGTTCTATTACTTACCAGGCTCATTCCTCTAAGCAACCATCTGTTTACTCCTGTAAGAAGACCTGTCTAGCTTAGAACATCTAGTTCTGATTGACTTTTTCTCCGAAAAGTCAACACCAATAATGAGACTAAGACTTTTATGTAGCTGCTTCTATTCTTTAGAATTTGTTTCCTAGTGTTAGATCGTTTGAAACTATTGAAAAATTCCAACGTCATTTTAAACCATATTTTTAATATACAATTTTGCTTATCTACCTTTCTGTCTTATCATTTCATCTGTTGACAACTTAATTTTTTATTGACTAAAAATCGATTAAGCGTTTGCATTAATGCTGTTGTTATTGGTATTATCATTAGTATTAATGTGACTGTGGTTGTGGCTGTGATTGTGATTGTGATTGTGATTGTGATTGTGAACGTGATTGCGATCGTCTTTGTCATCGTCGCCGTCTTTGTCGTCGTGTTTTCGTCGTCGTTTCGTCGCCTTTGTCATCGTCTTTGTCTTTGTCTTTGTCTTTGTCTTTGTCTTTGTCTTTGTCTCTGTCTCTGTCTCTGTCTCTGTCTCTGTCTCTGTCTCTGTCTCTGTCTCTGTCTCTGTCTCTGTCTCTGTCTCTGTCTCTGTCTCTGTCTCTGTCTCTGTCTCTGTCTCTGTCTCTGTCTCTGTCTCTGTCTCTGTCTCTGTCTCTGTCTCTGTCTCTGTCTCTGTCTCTGTCTCTGTCTCTGTCTCTGTCTCTGTCTCTGTCTCTGTCTCTGTCTCTGTCTCTGTCTCTGTCTCTGTCTCTGTCTCTGTCTCTGTCTCTGTCTCTGTCTCTGTCTCTGTCTCTGTCTCTGTCTCTGTCTCTGTCTCTGTCTCTGTCTCTGTCTCTGTCTCTGTCTCTGTCTCTGTCTCTGTCTCTGTCTCTGTCTCTGTCTCTGTCTCTGTCTCTGTCTCTGTCTCTGTCTCTGTCTCTGTCTCTGTCTCTGTCTCTGTCTCTGTCTCTGTCTCTGTCTCTGTCTCTGTCTCTGTCTCTGTCTCTGTCTCTGTCTCTGTCTCTGTCTCTGTCTCTGTCTCTGTCTCTGTCTCTGTCTCTGTCTCTGTCTCTGTCTCTGTCTCTGTCTCTGTCTCTGTCTCTGTCTCTGTCTCTGTCTCTGTCTCTGTCTCTGTCTCTGTCTCTGTCTCTGTCTCTGTCTCTGTCTCTGTCTCTGTCTCTGTCTCTGTCTCTGTCTCTGTCTCTGTCTCTGTCTCTGTCTCTGTCTCTGTCTCTGTCTCTGTCTCTGTCTCTGTCTCTGTCTCTGTCTCTGTCTCTGTCTCTGTCTCTGTCTCTGTCTCTGTCTCTGTCTCTGTCTCTGTCTCTGTCTCTGTCTCTGTCTCTGTCTCTGTCTCTGTCTCTGTCTCTGTCTCTGTCTCTGTCTCTGTCTCTGTCTCTGTCTCTGTCTCTGTCTCTGTCTCTGTCTCTGTCTCTGTCTCTGTCTCTGTCTCTGTCTCTGTCTCTGTCTCTGTCTCTGTCTCTGTCTCTGTCTCTGTCTCTGTCTCTGTCTCTGTCTCTGTCTCTGTCTCTGTCTCTGTCTCTGTCTCTGTCTCTGTCTCTGTCTCTGTCTCTGTCTCTGTCTCTGTCTCTGTCTCTGTCTCTGTCTCTGTCTCTGTCTCTGTCTCTGTCTCTGTCTCTGTCTCTGTCTCTGTCTCTGTCTCTGTCTCTGTCTCTGTCTCTGTCTCTGTCTCTGTCTCTGTCTCTGTCTCTGTCTCTGTCTCTGTCTCTGTCTCTGTCTCTGTCTCTGTCTCTGTCTCTGTCTCTGTCTCTGTCTCTGTCTCTGTCTCTGTCTCTGTCTCTGTCTCTGTCTCTGTCTCTGTCTCTGTCTCTGTCTCTGTCTCTGTCTCTGTCTCTGTCTCTGTCTCTGTCTCTGTCTCTGTCTCTGTCTCTGTCTCTGTCTCTGTCTCTGTCTCTGTCTCTGTCTCTGTCTCTGTCTCTGTCTCTGTCTCTGTCTCTGTCTCTGTCTCTGTCTCTGTCTCTGTCTCTGTCTCTGTCTCTGTCTCTGTCTCTGTCTCTGTCTCTGTCTCTGTCTCTGTCTCTGTCTCTGTCTCTGTCTCTGTCTCTGTCTCTGTCTCTGTCTCTGTCTCTGTCTCTGTCTCTGTCTCTGTCTCTGTCTCTGTCTCTGTCTCTGTCTCTGTCTCTGTCTCTGTCTCTGTCTCTGTCTCTGTCTCTGTCTCTGTCTCTGTCTCTGTCTCTGTCTCTGTCGTCTTTTGTCGTCTTTTGTCGTCTTTTGTCGTCTTTTGTCGTCTTTTGTCGTCTTTTGTCGTCTTTTGTCGTCTTTTGTCGTCTTTTGTCGTCTTTTGTCGTCTTTTGTCGTCTTTTGTCGTCTTTTGTCGTCTTTTGTCGTCTTTTGTCGTCTTTTGTCGTCTTTTGTCGTCTTTTGTCGTCTTTTGCCGTCTTTTGCCGTCTTTTGCCGTCTTTTGCCGTCTTTTGTCGTCTTTTGTCGTCTTTTGTCGTCTTTTGTCGTCTTTTGTCGTCTTTTGTCGTCTTTTGTCGTCTCCGTCTTCGTCTTCGTCTTCGTCTTCGTCTTCGGCTTCGGCTTCGGCTTCGGCTTCGGCTTCGGCTTCGGCTTCGGCTTCGGCTTCGGCTTCGGCTTCGGCTTCGCCGTCGCCGTCGCCGTCGCCGTCGCCGTCGCCGTCGCCGTCGCCGTCGCCGTCGCCGTCGCCGTCGCCGTCGCCGTCGCCGTCGCCGTCGCCGTCGCCGTCGCCGTCGCCGTCGCCGTCGCCGTCGCCGTCGCCGTCGCCGTCGCCGTCGCCGTCGCCGTCGCCGTCGCCGTCGCCGTCGCCGTCGCCGTCGCCGTCGCCGTCGCCGTCGCCGTCGCCGTCGCCGTCGCCGTCGCCGTCGCCGTCGCCGTCGCCGTCGCCGTCGCCGTCGCCGTCGCCGTCGCCGTCGCCGTCGCCGTCGCCGTCGCCGTCGCCGTCGCCGTCGCCGTCGCCGTCGCCGTCGCCGTCGCCGTCGCCGTCGCCGTCGCCGTCGCCGTCGCCGTCGCCGTCGCCGTCGCCGTCGCCGTCGCCGTCGCCGTCGCCGTCGCCGTCGCCGTCGCCGTCGCCGTCGCCGTCGCCGTCGCCGTCGCCGTCGCCGTCGCCGTCGCCGTCGCCGTCGCCGTCGCCGTCGCCGTCGCCGTCGCCGTCGCCGTCGCCGTCGCCGTCGCCGTCGTCGTGATAATTATCATTATAAAGACTGCGCAACACCGTTGCCTTACTGTCCTGTACGCGTGGAGAGTGCTGATAAGATATTGTTAACATAGCAAGTTTTCGTGAGTGCTATCTGAATTTTTGAAGAGCCTGAAGATGTTGAGTTTTGCTGTTGGAGGACACAACATTCAAACAAGACTGCCAAAAAATAGTAATTGGGAATTTTCTCGTGGCTGATTTACGCGTATCTGAAGAATGGTGACGGGGATATATAAAGTGGCAACAGAGAAAAGCAACGGCGGTTCAGCAATGGAGTTGGTAATGCATTATTTATGAACTAATGTAATGGTTATTTTTATCATGTCTAGAAAGAAGAAATATAGGTTTCTACACTTTATTTGTGAATTGAATATTCCAGGCTTGCATACTTCAGGCCGACCCCGTGGGGGAACATGGCGACAGAAGAATGCTACCATTTGTTATCAACACGTACTTCCGAGCTGTTTTCCTTATGTTTAGTTTTGTGGGTAATTATTTCCAAGATGCACGCACACACATACACACATTCACACAATCTCTATATGTATTGTATTTGTATATATCGAATATGTAACAAAATTAATTTTATTTAAACTCTAGGTGGCGTAAGGTGGTACATGTTTCTATTTCACTGCTCGTTCAAATTGTATTTTTTAATCAAAATCCTGCATTTTTGTGTTTGACATTATTGCAGTTTTAAAGTTGCATTCTGACATAATTTCCCCTTTTTAACGCATTTTATAAAAGTCAATGTACACCATGACCGATATTTGCTTATTAGTATACTTCCTACCACATGTCTCACTTTGTGAATTTATACGTTATTTGATCAAATATAAGTTTGCAACAAACAACGGCTCTGGAGTTTCCCAAAAGTCGATATATTTTTACCATCGGAACTCTGCGGTCAACATAAGTAGACGATGGGGCAAACTAAAAGGCGGTTCCACATATCCACGTTAGTCGCTAGAGGCGCCACTATGCAACAATACCCTAGTTATTTAAATCATGCTCAATTAGCCATTGCCCGTACAGGCGCGTAGCCAGCGAGAGTTTGTATGTGGGCAACTGGGCATGCCGTAAATATGGAGCGTATCGAGCGGTGGCATCTTTGTGAATGTGGTATACCGTTTCCGTGCGGTCTGCCAATTGTGGTCCGCCTTTTAGTGTGGCCCCCTCCTGACAGCGCTTTTCACTGGAATTCCCTTCATCGAGGTCTAAACCAATCAGATAATTCTAACTGGTGGGGCCCACCAGGGCTTTTTTCGTCTTTTGCTGCTTTTTATCTTAAAATGGCATATTATGTAAAAATAAGTTGATAGGTAGTTGAGGAAAACAATATATAGTGTATGGGGAATGCTGGTTTACTGACATTTTTTATTTTAAACATGGCGGAAGTCAGAATGCAACTTTAAGACCAACACACTACTTTATTTGGACACGTAGAAATTCTTTTAAATTACACCAGTTACGCCGCTAAAATTGATCATTTACAACATAGTGGGCGATAATACATGATTTATTTTCTCGCGCACAGCACATGGTCATTAATTATAAATAACTTACAAAGACAGGGGTAGCCCTTATAAACTGTTTACTAACAGGCCTTTTCATAAGACGTTTATTTACACCCAGAATCGCCTTGCGGGTGAAGACCTCTATATGTTTCATTTGCACGGGCACTAAAGGTCTTATTACTTTTGCACAAGCTTTGCTGATCGCGAAAATTTAAACGACCTGCATTTAGCCTTTAAAACCGATTTGTATTTAGCCTTTTAAAAACTCATTCACATTTGGCATTTTACAAACGTATTTAGCATTTTACAAACTCTTTTGAAACTACTGATTTATTTTATTATTAATTTTAAATACTACTTGATTATGTCTATGTAATATTTATTTTATAATACTTTTTTTTTCTCGCTACATTTATCAGTCTTACATCTGAAAAGCTATTGCAATTTTAGAATTAGTGTGACCCTATACAGTCATCTATTTATTTATTATAATTTATTCATTCAGTTTTAGTGCTGTTGACCCATGCTAAACATTTACATTATTTTAGAACGTCTGGCTACTCTCAGTCACTAATTATTTTATGAAATATTAATGTTATCACTTGAGCAGATTTTGTCAAATGTCACCATTGTTCTCATTGTGTGTTTAATTTTTATCCTGTTCTGCAGCTTCTAGAAGCCATGATTTTACCTTGTGTGACACACTTGTACATTGGTCAGATCTAATTTCAACACCTTCCAAATACATTACCACACAAGAATCCATAACATATTTACACAGTCTGCCATGTCTTAATCTTTGTTTCAACCGAAAATGACTACCCCGGTCCAGGCCAACATTTAAGTTGGCCTTGATCTTACTGCTAGCGGGAGATGTTAGTCTTCATCCTGGACCTGTGGTCAGGCACAACATTCGCCTGGCCACCACTAAAATAATTTTGTTCAATTCGTGAAAAAAACCGCCTCTCTCACTGAACTTAGATTTTTCAAAACAATACACATTCTTGCTGTCACTGAGACCTGGCTCAGACCAGATGACACAGATGCATGTATTGCCGACATTTCCCCGGTTGTGTTGGCTTCCTTATCTTAAAACTATTCAATGTAAACCTGCACACCAGCCCTCACTATACCAGCTTTGAATCTATCAGTGTAAATATATCAAATTCGTGCTTCTCTGGGTTTTTCATTTGTATTTACCGCCATCCAGGTCACCCAGCTAACTTCTTTGAAGAATTCCAAGATCTTTTGGAAAATGTTGCAACCAGGCAGACATAATTTTACATTGTTGGCGATTTTAATCTTCACCTGGACACACCATCTGCAACAACTACCTCGTTTAATGATATCCTGGCATCATTTGACACAAAACATGTTAACTTCCCAACACACATACATGGACATTGGCTCGACATCTTGATAACTCGTTCCTCTATTAAAAACATTCAGACACACACAGTTGCAAATGGCTTATCAGACCATAACACAGTAATTGCAGATCTTAAAGTTCCTATAGCCCCAGCCGTGTCCAAACACAACGTGTTCTATAGAGCTATTCACAGTATCAACATTGCATCATTTATGGCTGATATAATCACGTCCGACCTTGTCACACATCCAAAAGAACATGTATCAGACCTATGCAAACAGTACTGTCAAATACTTAAGATATTGCTTGACAAACATGCACTCATTAAATCCAAATCTGTGTCACAAAAGCCGCCAGCTCCTTGGATGACCCCGGAAATAATCCAATCTAAACGGCGACGTCGCTATCTGGAACTTGTTTGGCGTAAATCTCGTTCATCCTTAGACAGGTCACGCTACACACGGCAATGTCATCTATGTAACCGTGAAATGTCAAAAGCAAAGTCATATTATTGCGAAAATATGGTCTCAAATAACTCTGCCACACCAAAACAACTATGGAAATGCATAAATCAGATTTTACACAGGCGGCCTGCTCCTTCTCTACCAACCCATGCATCAATCGAGTCACTGTGTAACTCCTTTTCAAGTCATTTTTAAAGACAAAATCAGCCTCATACATTCAGCCTTCACAGATCACACCTCAGACATTGTAAATGCTGACTTTCCACAACTAAATTCTCAACTCGCATCGTTTGAACCAGCCACAACTGCTGAAGTGAGAACAATAATCATGTTGTCCCCAAGTAAATGCTGTGATCTTGACCCACTTCCGACCATACTACTGAAAGCATGCCTTGACGTTTTAATCAAACCAATAACAGACATAATAAATGCATCACTCTGTTCCGGCTTATTTCCTGAAGATTTTAAATGTGCACATGTAAACCCAGTTCTTAAGAAGACAACTCTGCCAAAAGAAGAACTAAACAGCTATAGGCCTATTTCCAACTTTAGCTTCATTTCAAAAATACTTGAAAAGGTTGTAGCAAATCGTCTTAGTTTTCACATCTACATAAATGGTCTAACCAATGGGTCACAGTCTGCGTACAAACAATTTCACTCTACAGAAACTGCCCTTTTAAAAGTACACAATGACATCAACCTTAACATTGATAATGGCAAAGTTACTGCACTGACCCTGCTTGACAGGGTCAGTGCAGCCGCTTTCGACACCATTGACCACAACATTCTCATTACACGCTTATCAACGTGGTACGGGATATCTGGCACAGCCCTGAGCTGGTTTACTTCATACCTCACTGATTGACAGCAAGCCATTAACATAGGTAACTGCTTCTCAGACATGCTGCCCACCTCTTGTGGTGTCCCCAAGGTTCTGTCTTGGGGCCGTTGCTTTTCACTCTGTATACAACACCACTAAGCTCTGTTATCCAGAGTCACAACCTGGATCATCACCTTTATGCAGATGACACACGAATCTATGTTTCTTTGACTAGACCAGATACTTGTCGTTCCCTAAACCAGCTCAGGGATTGTCTCCAATATGTCTCTCTTTGGATGAAAAACAGTAAATTAAAACTAAGTGCAGATAAGACAGAATTTCTCATCATTGGTACCTCAACTCAGCGTACAAAACTCGATGGCTTTTTCCCGACACACATTCTGAGTCAGAGTATCACACCAGCCGCCTCAGTTTTAAATCTTGGCGTAACGTTTGATGAAAACTTCAATTTCAAACAACATATATCGAAAACATGCAGTTGCTGTTTTTACCATATCCGTGATCCTCGCCGTATTCGCCGGTTTATATCACTTTCCGTAGCTAAAACCATCGCAACAGCTCTAGTAAGCAGCAGGCTTGACTACTGCAATTCCCTCCTTCACAATACCGCAAGCAAGGACATAGCAAAACTTCAGCGTGTCCAAAATTGTTTAGCAATGGTAGTCGCGCGTTCTCCTCGTTTTTCTCGCTCTGTGCCGCTTCTAAAATCATTGCATTGGCTCCCTGTGCACTATCGCATCATTTTTTAAATTTGTACAATAGCCTATCAAGCATTCTCATCTATACAACCAGCATATCTAAATTCAATGCTAACTCCAGCAAGAAATTCCCGACAGCTACGCTCAACCAGTAAACCCTCTTTACATCCCTCGGATGAAAACGGCAGACATGCCACATGATACGGATTACCCGTATCCGATACGGATTTTGGCCGTTTTTTAAGTGATACGGCCGTACTCCATTTTGATACGGATGTTAGCTAAATTTATGGATACATTCTTTTTAACCACATTATACCTAACAAATCTACACAGTCTAATTGAATACTGTTTATTGTTAGTAACTAAGTAAATCGACTCGAAACGAACGAACAAAACGACCGGTTCGTTTATTGTAGCGTGCAAGCAGACCGCGCGCGCTCATAAACTGTAGTTCTGAACATTGCGGCAGGTGGCTATGGGCGCCGTATTCGTGGGCGCAGACTAAATTCTTCAGACTTTAAGATGGCTCCCCCTGCGAAAATACGAAAGTTTACAGGACAATTTCAGAAAGAATGGGTAGCAAAGTTCGGTGGATAGTAAAGAGCAAAGCAGGCGAACAGTACGCGAGATGTAGTGTATGTTCACGCGATGTGAAAGTTGCCGCTTCGGGGTTGTACGACATCACGGAGCACACGAAGTCGAATTTGCACGCGGCGAACCTGAAGCGCCACGAGGAAGGGGCTACCGTAAAAACCTTTTTCAAGCCACAGCCGAACGGTGGCGACTTTGCTAACGAGGTGACCCGCGCCGAGGTGATGTTTTCATACTTCGTCGCTGAGCATAACCTTCCAGCGACAATTGGGGATCATTTCACCTATTTGGCAAGGTCGATGTTTCCCGACAGCGGCATCGCCAAACGGTTCATGTGCAAGAGGACAAAGACCACCCACTTGATGAAGAGGAGTTTGGCGGCAGTGTCGACAGCAAAAGTCGTCGATCGGTGTAAGTCGGGGACGTTTGCGCTGATGGTCGACGAATGCAACGACAAGAAATCCGACAAGCGACTGGGGATGCTCGTTCGATTCTATGACGCTGATCTCGGCCGGACTGTCACCAGGCTCCTCGACCTACCGGTTTGCAACCGCGGCAAGGCCCATGACATATTCGCCACGATCGACCAGACATTCGTGTAAGTAGTTCCACTGTTTTACCTTAGAACTTTTATCTGTAATATTGCTGACATTTAATTGTATCACAATTGTGGCTTTATGTTGTTAATTTGTAGTGTCTGTTTGTTTATTTTGTATAACAACCGTGATGGAACAGTGGTTGCTGTAATTTTTGTTAAAGAAATTGTAAGTAATGTAGTAAACTTCCAAAATACGTCAATTTTCGCCTGTCTGTACTATTTACTGAAAATTACATGAATACATACTCAATGAGATCCTTTGTTTGTAGCAACGTTGACATCCCTTGAGAGAACTGTGTGGGTTTTGCGAGCGACAATTGCAACGTAATGCTCGAAGCTCGCAATTCGGTGCTGTCTCGAGTTCGGGAGAAACAGCCAGACATCTTCACCATCGGCTGCATCTGTCACCTTGCCAGCCTGTGTGCTGGTGCGGGCAACAGTGCTCTGTCCACGCCAGTTGATGACTTACTTGTGGACATCTACTACCACTTCGAGCACAGGTTAAAAACAAATCAAAAATGTATCACTTTGTTCAGGCTACGAATGTTATAAAAACTGTGGTAAAATCATAGTGTTCATGATTTAAAATCAACTGTTGAAAACCTACGTTATTGTAATACTGGGACTTATTATTCATAATAAATGTGTAAATATTTCTATAAAAAATTACATATATTTATAAAGTATACACATTTATGTATATGTGGCATGTGTTCGGTTCCAGTTCTAAACATCGTGAGGACTACAAGGGGTTTCAGGCCTTCGTGGATGTGGATGACGCGGTCATCTTGAAGCACTGCCCGACGCGCTGGGTGTCGCTCGAGAGGGTCATCAACCGTGTGCTCAATCAACTGCCTGCGTTGACGAGCTACTTCGCGAGCCACGACGACGTGGAGCGGCCTGGGCGCATCCGGCGCATCCATGAGCGCCTCAGCAAGCCACTGACAACGATGACGCTGCTGTTTCTGCAGTACGCCCTCCCTTTCCTGAATGAGTTTAACCGACTCTTTCAGAACGAAGAGTCTAAGGTCGGTGTACTCATTCCGGAGATGGACCGGCTACTGCGGAAGCTGCTCGTCAAGTTTGTTCAGCTTCGCCACATCCGCAATGTGGCGGATCTACGCACCATCGACTACAGCGATCGCGGGATTCAGCAAGGTCACTCAACCATTGCCGTCCGCATGAAGGTGCGCGCCTTCTTGGAAGATGACGAAGTTGCGCCAGCTGTGCAGGCGGCCTTTATCAGTGATGTGCGAGCGTTCTACTGTGCGGTAGTGCGCAAGATGGTCGCCAAGTTTCCCTTTGATGATCCAGTTTTGCGTGACCTGGGTGTTCTCGACCCAGCAGCTCGTGAGAATCTCACGTATGAGCCGATTGTGCGTCTTGCAGCTCGCTTTGCCCCCGACGTCGATCCGGAACAACTGAAAGATGAGTACGAGGCCTTTCAGCTGTTGGGCAAGGACGCCATTAGGCTTATGGAGGATGGCTCAGCACGACCGATCGACCAGGTCTGGTCCGAGGTCTTCACGATAAAGACACCGATGCATGTCATTCGCTTCCCGCTGCTGGCGAAGGTGATGACGCCACTTCTCTGCCTCCCACACAGCAACGCTGACGCGGAGAGGCTGTTTTCCATATTACGGAAAGTTCATACAGATGCTCGGCACCGTTTGAACGCTGACACCATCACTGCATACCTTCAGTGCAAGCTGAACATTGACAGTCCTTGCCACCAGTTGGCTGTGTCAGCTGAGATGCTGAGACTGGCGAAATCGTCGACTCATGCAGCTGATGTTCAACCGCAGTGAAGATTCAAGAGTGTTGTCGTCTGTGAATGTAGGGTAGTTTGTTGCGATTATGAGAGTAATAAAATTGTGCAGTTGTATATATGTGTTGTTATGGCATGCCCGACAAATTTGTATATGATACGGATAAATACGGATTTTTACATAATTTTAGGTCAAAAATACGGATTGCCGTTTCAAAATTGTGGCATGTATGAAACGAAAGCTGGGACCCGAGCTTTCTCGGTTGCCACACCAACGGTGTGGAATTCGCTTCCTGCCAGTGCTCAATCAGAAGGTAATATAGTTTCATTCCGCCGACGTCTAAAAACCTATCTCTTTAATGCTGCCTATCATCCTAAGCCTCCTAGCCTCTTGACAACTCACGCATTGCTTTCGATTAAGAGATTGATTAATCCCTTGGTTTTGTCGCGCCACTGAGCCTGATTTTCGAGGACATTGGCGCAAAAGAAGTTATTATTATTATTATTATATTTGACTACCACTGAAAATTTCTGAAGGAAGGTTAAAAGTATGTTCCCGATATATCGGAATAATGTAGCCATATAACTTGCAAACTTCGATACGCAATTCGGTAAACTTGACACATGTAAATCCAAGGTAATGTGTCCGTCTTCTGAAATGTCAGTTCGGTAAAACCAAGTAAAACCACTTCATATAGAACCCTGTTCTTATGCTGTCGACGCGACACATTTATATTCCAGTAATTAACGTGTTACCCTTTAGCTTATATACGTCAATGGGCTTTAGCATTGGGGCTTGCGTTAATGGAGTCGGAACGATTATAAACCAAATGGATAAGTGAACTCTCACCGCTTAGTCGCCTTTCAATTTTTCGTGGAAAAAAGGACTGAACACATTTTGGTTATGCCGGGCAACACACAAATAGAAAAGCAGCACAGTGCTCTGGCTACTACTTAAAGGCAAGAAAAAGGCAAAGGTTTCGTGGCATACACCTAATAGAGTTAACATAAAGTAACAATTTCCACATATACTAAATTTGTGTACGCCAGCGGTTTACCAGAACAATATTTTTGAACACCCCGCCATAGAAATACTATGAGCTACTCCATTTTAGACGAAAAACGAATGCTCTCCACAGATTCCCTGCATATTAGTTATTCATAAATCCGTCTAGAGGCGCTGTGCGCAGTTTAGGCCCGCACCTCGAAAAAAACATCAAAATGATCACCTACGATGACCATACTTTGCAGGGCGTATCTACTACACCTGAACTACGCGTATGCACTTGTCACGTGATCAAAAATAATTAATGCCTGAAATCGATCAAAATGTGTAAGTAAATACCGGTCTGACCCCACTGTTTAACGGCAGCAAGATGGCGGTGCCACCTGACGGAGTTCATTGTTGCAGTAGTGACTCGGCGAGGCGTTATTTACTTATACATTTTGATCGATTTCAGGCATTAATGTTTTTTTGATCACGTGACAAGTGCATACGCGTAGTACAGGTGTAGTAGATACGCCCTACTAAGTTTGGTCATCGTAGGTGATCAGTTTCATGGGTTTTTCGAGGTGCGGGCCAAAACTGCAAAACTACCCGCAATTGTGAATTCATTGCTTCAATACTACCGGTTGTTTCAACGGGAAAGAAAAATAAGATCGATCGAAATTTCTCACGGAACTATTACTGCAACCGTATGCCAAACAGTAAGGCATAATTACTAAAGTTTACCATAAATGCGGAACTACGCCGAGAAGACAGTCTGGTCACATTTATGGCTTTTGTTTTGTTTATCCGCGTGATCTATACAATGCTGCCACCTCACGGACACTGCCGTAATATATATTTTTATAAACAACTACAAATTTGTATTTCTATTTAGTTTGTGTTATTATAAGTTTAATTTTGAATAGTTTTTATAATACAGCATTATCTGATAAAAAAAGGTATCCTTATTTCAGTTGTATGCTATCCGTGTGGGGCTAGACAATGCTGCCACCTCACGGATACTGGTTAATCCTGCCGTAATTCTTATTTTATAAACAACTGTAAATTTGAATTTTTACTTCCTTTTGTGTTACTAGAAGTTCAATGTTGAATACTTTCATATGATATTATTATCTTGTAAAAGTATATCGTTATTTAAATTTTTATTTCATAGTTGGCCTGAGAGCCAATCAGGGTCTCTACCCTAATCTGGGGTAAGGCTACCCGGATGTAGAAACTTAAGACCCATTAATTCCAAAGGCGGAGCTGAGGGGCTTAAAAGTCGAGTCGATGCTACAAATACGGACATATGTGCCTGATGTTACGCCATACGTCATGATCTGAAGGATATTCTTTTCACCGATTTGAATTAAACTTCATGTTTTCTATCACAACATATTTATGTTTTAACTTTATAATTATCACAATGTGATATGCATTGCCTACATCATATTCCATGACAGAGTCAGCACCACTTGCGCTGTACATGTAGCTTTGGTGTCGATTCTAGGTGGTAAAATTCACAGGATATAGCGACATTAGCTTTGAGGGCCACCATCTTGGAAAATGGCAAATGTAAATGTGGGTCAAGGTCAAAAAGTAAAATATTTAAAATAGCTACCCCAACATACGTATATTTTGACAAAACTGTCCATATAACATCCCTCCAAATAAATTGTTTAAAAAATATGTAAGCAATTCGATTTTACATGCGCCATTTTATTAAATTGCGGTTGCGAAGGGCACATTAAGGTCAGGTGTTGAAATCGCTATCCAGGTACCTATACATTGATACCAAAATCAAGACTCTAGGTGCCATATTTGATAAGATATAGCAACATTAATTAATACGGCCGCCATCTTTAAAAATGGCGGGTGTGAATGTCGGTCAAGGTCAAGAAGTAACATATTTACAATATCTACCCCAATATATGTATATATTGAAAAAGTGTCCGTATAGCATCCCTCCAAATATCTCGTTTTAAAGATATATCAACAATTCGATTTTACAGCTGCCATTTCATTAAATGGCGGTTGTGAAGGTCAAATTAAGGTCAGATGTGAAATGTTTGATAAATTTGAAATCGCTATCCACTTATCTATACACTGATGCTAAACTAACGACTCTGAATATCATACTTTATCAGATATATCAACATTAGTGAATACGGCCGCCATCTATAACAATGGCGGATGTGAATGTCGGATAAGTCCAAATATACCATATTTGAAATTACAATACCCGGATATGTATACATTAAGCCTAATGTTAATGTTTTATGTGAAACTGTTCATGAAATATGGAAAAGCAAGTTTATTATTTTCGATGGCAGCCATTTTGAATATTGCAAACAATGGTGGAAGCATCAACATCTCAAGTTGCTTCCATCATAATTCTGAAATAGTATGGCATGGAGGTCATCTGTGCCAAATTTCAATATTTTTGTCCAGATGTGAAAATTTATTACATTAAGAGCCCTCACTAATACTAATACTTGACGCTTTGACATTCACCAAACATGCAAGTTGCAATATGCGAGCTCTAGTCCAAGGGCTGACAGGGCAACACAAATCGTCATTTACAACGTGCTTGATGGCTGGTGTTTAACACTATATTAACACAATGACGCAAACTGATTCAGCCCATCATTCTGATTATTTACTGCATTAAGATCAAGTTGCGCTTTGCGGCCAACCAAGCAATTTATCTAGTAAATCTTCCACTGGGAAGTCGGAACTTCACAGGTGAGTTTACTAAGTTTATCTTCTATTTCTATATCTAGGGGCTTTCACGTGAGGGAGTGATCCGTCACGCTAATTGCTAGCGTGAGCTAGTTGACCTGAACAAATGGGTGGCATTTCCTACGCTGTTTAACAAATGCCGATCGAGCCCATGATTCAACAAATAGGGATATGACATGCCAATTGCATAAAATAGTGATTTTGTTATATCAGGTGTACATAGGATGCATTTAAAATAACTATGCGAAACATGCCGGGTGATGACATAAACTTTCCACATGAAACACATTTATAATAATTATATTTTAATGATAACAATGAATGTTTTCATCTTAGCCACGCACTTTGAGAAATAGCTAAACATTACACCCTGTGGCGATAAGGCATTGTGTAATTTGACATAATATTATGGTAATTTAACTTTGTATTCAGATGTATGTAATCTTCATGCCCTGAAAGCATTAAAACAAACGATTATATGAATTATGTTGATCTGTAAATAACAATAAACCAATTGTCTTTGTTTTAACAAATGGCATCCGTAATTAGTAATAAAGTGTTCGGACAAACATGGTGCACTCACGTCTTAGAATCATTAGAGCATAATTCAAATCTTTCACATCGTATACAATTTAGCAGCATCACTATAATTAAAATATAATGCAATACGGTCAGTGTCTGCGTAATAACATATGTTGTTTTGTTCCACATGATAATTCAGGTGCACTACAAAGCAAAACGTAACAGTCCAACACCGCATTAATTATCGAATAACTCGCGAAATACCCAAGATAAACCTAACAATTTGTTTACTAAGTGATTATTTACAATTTCCGATTTTCAAGTTGGTTTTGTTCGCAAGAACAATGCTTATTTAAGCAGATTTCGTATTCGAGCAGACAGTATATTTAAACACACTTTGTATTTGAGCAGAATTAAAGTTTATGCAGATTATATGACAATAATTTAACATATTGCCAGGGAAAATCAATGTGGAATTAAGACTAATATTATTACATATCAAAAAGTCACACTCCATGCTCTCCCAACAGTCCCACTCCACACTCTCCCAACAGTCACAATCCACACTCTCCCAACAGTCCCACTCCACACTCACACAACAGTCCCACTCCACACTCTCCCAACAGTCACACTCCACACTCTCCCAACAGTCCCACTCCACACTCACACAACAGTCCCACTCCACACTTTCCCAACAGTCACACTCCACACTCTCCCAACAGCCACAATCCACACTCTCCCAACAGTCCCACTCCACACTCACACAACAGTCACACTCCAAACTCTCCCAACAGTCACACTCCACACTCTCCCAACAGTCACACTCCATACTATCTCAAAAGTCTCACTCCACACTCACACAACAGCCACACTCCATGCTTTCCCAACAGTCACAATCCATACTATCCCAACTGTCACACCCCACACTCTCCCAACAGTCACACTCCATACTCTCCCAACAATCACACTCAACATAATCCCAACATTCACACTCCACACTCTCCCAACAGTCACACTCCACACTCTCCCAACAGTCACACTCCACACTCTCCCAACAGTCACACTCCACATACCCCAACAGTTACACTGCATACTTTCCCAACAGTCACACTCAATACTCTCCCAACAGTCACACACTATATGTTCCTAACAGTCACACTCCATACTCTTCCAACAATCACACTCTATACTCTTCCAACGATCACACTCCACACTCTCCCGAAAGTCACACTCCATACTCTCCCAACTGTCTCACTCCATACTTTCCCAACAGACAAATTCCACACTCTCCCAACAGTCACACTCCACACTCTCCAAACAGTCACACTGAATACTCTCCCAACAGTCACACTGGATACTTTCCAAACAGTCACATTCCATACTCTCCCAACAGTCTCACTCAATACTCTCCCAACAGTCACACACTATATTTTCCCAACAGTCACAATCCATATTCTTCCAACAAATCACACTCCATATTCTTCCAACAATCACACTACACAATCTCCCAACAGTCACACTCCATACTCTCCCAACAGTCACACTCCACACTCTCCAAACAGTCACACTGAATACTTTCCAAACAGTCACATTCCATACTCTCCCAACAGTCACACTCAATACTCTCCCAACAGTCACACACTATATTTTCCCAACAGTCACAATCCATACTCTTCCAACAATCACACTCCATATTATTCCAACAATCACACTACACAATCTCCCGACAGTCACACTCCATACTCTCTCAACAGTCACACTCCATTCTTTCCCAACAGCCACACTCCACATTCTCCCAACAGCCACACTCCATACTCTCCCAACAGTCACACTCCACATTCTCCCAACAGTCACACTCCACATTCTCCCAACAGTCACACTCCACACTCTCCCAACAGTCACACTCCACATTCTCCCAACAGTCACACTCCACACTCTCCCAACAGTCACACTCCATACTCTCCCAACAGTCACACTCCATACTCTCCCAACAGTCACACTCCATACTAACCCAACAGTCATACGCCATACTATCCCAACAGTCACACTCCACATTCTTCCAAAAGTCACACTCCATACTAACCCAACAGTCAAACTCCATACTCACCCAACGGTCAAACGCCATTCTATCCCAACAGTCACACTCCACATTCTCCCAACAGTCACACTCCATACTTTCCGAATAGTCACAATACACTCTCCCAACAGTCACACTCCACACTCTCCCAACAGTCACCCTCCATACTCTCCCAACAGTCACACACTATATTTTCCCAACAGTCACACTCCATACTCTTCCAACATTCACACTCCATTCTCTCCCAACAGTCACACTACATACTCTCCCAACAGTCAAACTCCATACTTTCCCAACAGTCACACACAACATTTTCCCAATAGTCACACACAACATTTTCCCAACAGTCAAACTCCATGCTATCTCAACTGACACACTCCATACTCTCCCACCATTCAAACTTCATGCTTTCCCAAAAGTCACACTCCACATTCTCCCAACAGTCACACTCCATACTCTCCGAATAGTCACAATACACTCTCCCAACAGTCACACTCCACATTAACCCACCAGTCACACTCCATACTCTCCCAACAGTCACACCCCACACTCTCCCAACAGTCACCCTCCATACTCTCCCAACAGTCACACACTATATTTTCCCAACAGTCACACTCCATACTCTTCCAACATTCACACTCCATACTCTCCCAACAGTCACACTACATACTCTCCCAACAGTCAAACTCCATACTTTCCCAACAGTCACACACAACATTTTCCCAACAGTCAAACTCCATGCTTTCCCAAAAGTCACACTCCATACTCTCCCAAAAGTCACACTCCTACTCTCCCAATAGTCACACAACACTCTCCCAACAGTCACGCAACACATTCTCCAACCAGTAATATCCCATATTTTCCCAAAGGTCACACTCCATACTCTCCCAACAGTCACACTGCATACTATCTCAACTGACACACTCCATACTCTCCCACCAGTGAAACTTAATATTTAGCAACAGTCACATTCCATAATCTCCCAACAATCACACTGCATACTTTCCCAACAGTCACACTCCACATTAACCCAACAGTCACACTCCACACTCTCCCAACAGTCACCCTCAATACTCTCCCAACATCACACTACATACTTTCCCAACAGTCACACTCCACATTCTCCCAACAGTCACACTCCTTGCTTTCCCAAAAGTCATACTCCATACTCTCCCAAAAGTCACACTCCACACTCTCCAAACAGTCACACTCCTACTCTCCCAATAGTCACACAACACTCTCCCAACAGTCACACAACACATTCTCCAACCAGTAATATTCCATATTTTCCCAAAGGTCACACATCACACTCTCCCAACAGTCACACTGCATACTATCTCAACTGACACACTCCATACTCTCCCACCATTCAAACTTCATACTTTCGCAACAGTCACATTCCACACTCTCCCAACAATCACACTGCATACTATCTCAACAGTCACATTCCATGCTCTCCCACCTGTCACTCTTCATACGTTCCCAACAGTCACACACCATACTCTCACAACAATCACATTAAACACTCTCCCAACAGACACACATTATATTTTCCCAACAGTCACACTCCACACTCTCCAAACAGTCACACACCATACTCTCTCCGAATAGTCACAATACACTCTCCCAACAGTCGCACTCCACATTAACCCACCAGTCACACTCCATAATCTCCCAACAGTCACACTCCACACTCTCCCAACAGTCACCCTCCATACTTTCCCAACAGTCACACTCCATACTTTCCCAACAGCCAAACTCCATACTCTCCCAACAGTCACACTACATATTGTCCCAACAGCCAAACTCCATACTCTCCCAACAGTCACACTACATACTGTCCCAATAGCCAAACTCCATACTTTCCCAACAGTCACACACAACATTTTCCCAACATTCACACTACATACTTTCCCAACAGTCACACACAACATTTTCCCAACAGTCACACTACATACTTTCCCAACAGTCACACACAACATTTTCCCAACAGTCAAACTCCATACTTTCCCAACAGTCACACATCATACTCTCACAACAGTTACATTAAATTCTCTCCCAACTGTTACACACTATTTTTTCCCAACAGTCACACTCCATACTCTCCCAAAAGTCACACTTTACACTCTCCAAACAGTCACATTCTATACTCTCCCAATACTCACACTACACTCTCCCAACAATCACACTCCACATTCTCCCACCAGTCACACTCCATACTTTCCCAACAGTCACACTACATAGTCTCCAAACAGGAACACTGCATTCTATCTCAACAGTCACACTCCACAATCTCCCTACAGTCACCCTCCATACTCTCCCAATAGTTACATTCCATACTCTCCCAACAGTCACACTCCATACTCTCCCAACAGTCACACTCCACACTCTCCCAACAGTCACACTCCATGCTCTCCCGAAAGTCACACTACATACTCTCCCAACAGTCACAATCAATACTATCCCAACAGCCACACACTATGCTTTCACAACATTCACACTCAATACTCTCCCAACAGTCACACTACATACTTTCCCAACAGTCACACTCCACATTCTCCCAACAGTCACACTCCATGCTTTCCCAAAAGTCACACTCCATATTCTCCCAACAGTCACACTCCATACTCTCCGAATAGTCACAATACACTCTCCCAACAGTCACACTCCACATAAACCCACCAGTCACACTCCATACTCTCCCAACAGTCACACTCCACACTCTCCCAACAGTCACCCTCCATACTCTCCCAACAGTCACACACTATATTTTCCCAACAGTCACACTCCATACTCTTCCAACATTCACACTCCATACTCTCCCAACAGTCACACTACATACTCTCCCAACATTCAAACTCCATACTTTCCCAACAGTCACACTACATAGTCTCCAAACAGGAACACTGCATTCTATCTCAACAGTCACACTCCACAATCTCCCTACAGTCACCCTCCATACTCTCCCAATAGTTACATTCCATACTCTCCCAACAGTCACACTCCATACTCTCCCAACAGTCACACTCCACACTCTCCCAACAGTCACACTCCATGCTCTCCCGAAAGTCACACTACATACTCTCCCAACAGTCACACTCAATACTATCCCAACAGCCACACACTATGCTTTCACAACATTCACACTCAATACTCTCCCAACAGTCACACTACATACTTTCCCAACAGTCACACTCCACATTCTCCCAACAGTCACACTCCATGCTTTCCCAAAAGTCACACTCCACATTCTCCCAACAGTCACACTCCATACTCTCCGAATAGTCACAATACACTCTCCCAACAGTCACACTCCACATTAACCCACCAGTCACACTCCATACTCTCCCAACAGTCACACCCCACACTCTCCCAACAGTCACCCTCCATACTCTCCCAACAGTCACACACTATATTTTCCCAACAGTCACACTACATACTCTCCCAACAATCAAACTCCATACTTTCCCAACAGTCACACACAACATTTTCCCAACAGTCAAACTCCATGCTTTCCCAAAAGTCACACTCCATACTCTCCCAAAAGTCACACTCCTACTCCCCCAATAGTCACACAACACTCTCCCAACAGTCACACAACACATTCTCCAACCAGTAATATTCCATATTTTCCCAAAGGTCACACTCCATACTCTCCCAACAGTCACACTGCATACTATCTCATCTGACACACTCCATACTCTCCCACCAGTGAAACTTAATATTTAGCAACAGTCACATTCCATAATCTCCCAACAATCACACTGCATACTTTCCCAACAGTCACACTCCACATTAACCCAACAGTCACACTCCACACTCTCCCAACAGTCACCCTCAATACTCTCCCAACATCACACTACATACTTTCCCAACAGTCACACTCCACATTCTCCCAACAGTCACACTCCATGCTTTCCCAAAAGTCATACTCCATACTCTCCCAAAAGTCACACTCCACACTCTCCAAACAGTCACACTCCTACTCTCCCAATAGTCACACAACACTCTCCCAACAGTCACACAACACATTCTCCAACCAGTAATATTCCATATTTTCCCAAAGGTCACACATCACACTCTCCCAACAGTCACACTGCATACTATCTCAACTGACACACTCCATACTCTCCCACCATTCAAACTTCATACTTTCGCAACAGTCACATTCCACACTCTCCCAACAATCACACTGCATACTATCTCAACAGTCACATTCCATGCTCTCCCACCTGTCACTCTTCATACGTTCCCAACAGTCACACTCCATACTCTCACAACAATCACATTAAACATTCTCCCAACAGACACACATTATATTTTCCCAACAGTCACACTCCACACTCTCCAAACAGTCACACATCATACTCTCTCCGAATAGTCACAATACACTCTCCCAACAGTCGCACTCCACATTAACCCACCAGTCACAATCCATACTCTCCCAACTGTCACCCTCCATACTTTCCCAACAGTCATACTCCATACTTTCCCAACAGCCAAACTCCATACTCTCCCAACAGTCACACTACATACTCTCCCAACAGCCAAACTCCATACTTTCCCAACATTCACACTACATACTTTCCCAACAGTCACACACAACATTTTCCCAACAGTCACACTACATACTTTCCCAACAGTCACACACAACATTTTCACAACAGTCAAACTCCATACTTTCCCAACAGTCACACATCATACTCTCACAAAAGTCACAATTTACACTCTCCAAACAGTCAAACTCCATACTTTCCCAACAGTCACACTCCATACACTCCCAAAAGTCACAATTTACACTCTCCAAACAGTCAAACTCCATACTTTCCCAACAGTCACACTCCATACTCTCCCAAAAATCACACTTCACACTCTCCAAACAGTCACACTCCATACTCTCCCAATACTCACACTACACTCTCCTAACAATCACACTCCACATTCTCCCACCAGTCACACTCCATACTTTCCCATCAGTCACACTACATAGTCTCCAAACAGCAACACTGCATACTATGTCAACAGTCACACTCCACAATCTCCCAACAGTCACCCTCCATACTCTCCCAATAGTTACATTCCATACTCTCCCAACAGTCACACTCCATACTCTCCCAACAGTCACACTCCATTCTCTACTAACAGTCATACTCCTTACTCTCCCAACAGTCACACTCCATGCTTTCCCAAAAGTCACACTCCATACTATCCCAAAAGTCACACTCCAGACTCCAAACAGTCACACTCCTACTCTCCCAATAGTCACACAACACATTCTCAAACCAGTAATATTCCATATTTTCCCAAAGGTCACACTCCATACTCTCCCAACAGTCACACTGCATACTATCTCAACTGACACACTCCATACTCTCCCACCAGTCAAACTTCATACTTTCGCAACAGTCACATTGCATACTCTCCCAACAATCAAACTGCATACTATCTCAACAGTCACACTCCATGCTCTCCCACCTGTCACACTTCATACATTCCCAACAGTCACACTCCATACTCTTCCAACAATCACACTCCATACTCTTCCAACAATCACACTCCATACTCTCCCAACAGTCACATTCCATACGTTCCCAACAGTCACACACCATACTCTCACAACAATCACAATAAACACTCTCCCAACAGACACACACTATATTTTCCCACAGTCACACTCCACATTAACCCACCAGTCACACTCCATACTCTCCCAACAGTCACACTCCATACTCTCCCAACAGTCACCCTCCATACTCTCCCAACAGTCACACACTATATTTTCCCAACAGTCACACTCCATACTCTTCCAACATTCACACTCCATACTCTCCCAACAGTCACACTACACACTCTCCCAACAGTCAAACTCCATACTTCCCAACAGTCACACATAACATTTTCACAAAACAGTCACACTACATACTTTCCCAACAGTCACACACAACATTTTCCCAACAGTCAAACTCCATGCTTTCCCAAAAGTCACACTCCATTCTCTCCCAAAAGTCACACTCCAGACTCTACAAACAATCACACTCCTACTCTCCCAATAGTCACACAACACTCTCCCAACAGTCACACACACATTCTCCAACCAGTAATATTACATACTTTCCCAAAAGTCACACTTCACACTCTCCAAATAGTCACACTCCATACTCTCCCAATACTCACACTACACTCTCCCACCAGTCACACTCCATACTTTCCCAACAGTCACACTACATAGTCTCCAAACAGGAACACTGCATACTATCTCAACAGTCACACTCCACAATCTCCCAACAGTCACCCTCCATACTCTCCCAATAGTTACATTCCATACTCTCCCAACAGTCACACTCCATACTCTCCCAACAGTCACACTCCATATTCTACCAACAGTCATACTCCATACTTTCCCAACAGTCACAATCCACACTCTCCCAACAGTCACACTCCACAATCTCCCAACAGTCACCCTCCATACTCTCCCAATAGTTTCATTCCATACTCTCCCAACAGTCACACTCCATAGTCTCCCAACAGTCACACTCCATACTCTACCAACAGTCATACTCCATACTTTCCCAACAGTCACACTCCACACTCTCCCAACAGTCACACTCCACACTCTCCCATCAGTCACACACCATGCTCTCCCAAAAAGTCACACTCCATACTCTCCCAACATTCACACTCAATACTCTCCCAACAGTCACACTACATACTTCCCAATAGTTACATTCCATACTCTCCCAACAGTCACACTCCATACTCTCCCAACAGTGACACTCCATACTCTACCAACAGTCATACTCCATACATTCCCAGCACTCACACTCCACACTCTCTCAACAGTCACACACCACACTCTCCCAACAGTCACACTCCATGCTCTACCAAAACTCACACTCCATACTCTCCCAACAGTCACACACTATACTTTCAAAACATTCACACTCAATGCTCTCCCAACAGTCACACACTATACTTTCCAAACAGTCACACTCAACAGTCACACACCATATTCTCCCAACAGTAGTACTCTATACTCTCCCGAGAGTCACACTCCTTACTTTCCCAACATTCACACTCCACACTCTCTCAACCGTCACCCTCCATTCTCTCCCAACAGTCACACTCAACAGTCTCTCAACAGTCACACTCCATACTCTCCCAACAGTCACAATCCACACTCTCCCAACAGTGACACTCCATACTCTCCCAACAGTCACACACCATACTCTCACAACTATCACATTACACACTCTCCCAACAGACACACACTATATTTTCCCAACAGTCACACTCCACACTCTCCAAACAGTCACACACCATACTCTCCGAATAGTCACAAAACACTCTCCCAACAGTCACACTCCACATTAACCCACCAGTCACACTCCATACTCTCCCAACAGTCACACTCCACACTCTCCCAACAGTCACCCTCCATACTTTCCCAACAGTCACACTCCATACTTTCACAACAGCCAAACTCCATACTCTTCTAACAGTCACACTACATACTCTGCCAACAGTCAAACTCCATACTTTCCCAACAGTCACACACAACATTTTCCCAAGAGTCACACTACATACTTTCCTAACAGTCACACACAACATTTTCCCAACAGTAAAACTCCATACTTTCCCAACAGTCACACCATACTCTCACAACAATTACATAAAATTCTCACCCAACTCACTATTTTTTCCCAACAGTCACACTCCATACTTTCCCAAAAGTCACACTTCACACTCTCCAAATAGTCACACTCCATACTCTGCCAATAGTTACATTCCATACTCTCCCAACAGTCACACTCCATACTCTCCCAACAGTCACACTCCATACTCTACGAACAGTCACACTCCATACTCTTCCAACATTCACACTCCATACTCTCCAAACAGTCACACTACATACTCTCCCAACAGTCAAACTCCATACTTTCCCAACAGTCACACACAATATTTTCCCAACAGTCACACTACATACTTTCCCAACAGTCACACACAACATTTTCCCAACAGTCAAACTCCATGCTTTCCCAACAGTCACACTCCATACTCTCGCAAAAGTCACACTCCAGACTCTCCAAACAATCACACTCCTACTCTCCCAATAGTCACACAACACTCTCCCAACAGTCACACAACACATTCTCCAACCAGTACTATTACATATTTTCCCAAAGGTCACACTCCGTACTCTCCCAACAGTTACACTACATACTCTGCCAACAGTCAAACTCCATACTTTTCCAACAGTCACACTACATACTTTCCTAACAGTCACACACAACATTTTCCCAACAGTCAAACTCCATACTTTCCCAACAGTCACACACCATACTCTCACAACACTTACATTAAATTCTCTCCCAACTGTCACACTCTATATTTTCCCTACAGTCACACTCCATACTTTCCCAAAAGTCACACTTCACACTCTCCAAATAGTCACACTCCATACTCTCCCAATACTCACACTACACTCTCCCACCAGTCACACTCCATACTTTCCCAACAGTCACACTACATAGTCTCCAAACAGGAACACTGCATACTATCTCAACAGTCACACTCCATACTCTCCCAACAGTCACACTCCATACTCTACCAACAGTCATACTCCATACTTTCCCAACAGTAACACTCCACACTCTCCCAACAGTCACACTCCACACTCTCCCAACAGTCACACTCCATGCTCTCCCAAAAAGTCACACTCCATACTCTCCCAACATTCACGCTCAATACTCTCCCAACAGTCACACTACATACTCTCCCAATAGATACATTCCATACTCTCCCAACAGTCACACTCCATGCTCTCCCAACAGTCACACTCCATACTCTACCAACAGTCATACTCCATACATTCCCAGCAGTCACACTCCACACTCTCTCAACAGTCACACACCACACTCTCCCAACAGTCACACTCCATGCTCTCCCAAAAGTCACACTGCATACTCTCCCAACAGTCACAATCAATACTCTCCCAACAGTCACACACTATACTTTCACAACATTCACACTCAATGCTCTCCCAACAGTCACACACTATACTTTCCCAACAGTCACACTCAACAGTCACACACCATACTCTCCCAACAGTAGTACTCTATACTCTCCCGGGAGTCACACTCCTTACTTTCCCAACATTCACACTCCACACTCTCTCAACCGTCACCCTCCATTCTCTCCCAACAGTCACACTCAACAGTCTCTCAACAGTCACACTCCATACTCTCCCAACAGTCACAATCCACACTCTCTGAACAGTGACACTCCATACTCTCCCAACAGTCACACACCATACTCTCACAACAATCACATTACACACTCTCCCAACAGACACTATATTTTCGCAACAGTCACACTCCACACTCTCCAAACAGTCACACACCATACTCTCCGAATAGTCACAAAACACTCTCCCAACAGTCACACTCCACATTAACCCACCAGTCACATTCCATACTCTCCCAACAGTCACACTCCACACTCTCCCAACAGTCACCCTCCATTCTTTCCCAACAGTCACACTCCATACTTTCACAACAGCCAAACTCCATACTCTTCTAACAGTCACACTACATACTCTGCCAACAGTCAAACTCCATACTTTCCCAACAGTCACACACAACATTTTCCCAACAGTCACACTACATACTTTCCTAACAGTCACACACAATATTTTCCCAACAGTCAAACCCCATACTTTCCCTACAGTCACACACCATACTCTCACAACACTTACATTACATTCTCACCCAACTGTCACACACTATATTTTCCCAACAGTCACACTCCATACTTTCCCAAAAATCACACTACACTCTCCCGCCAGTCACACTCCATACTTTTCCAACAGTCACATTACATAGTCTCCAAACAGGAACACTGCATACTATCTCAACAGTCACACTCCACAATCTCCCAACAGTCACCCTCCATACTCTCCCAATAGTTACAATCCATACTCTCCCAACAGTCACACTCCATACTCTCCCAACAGTCAAACTCCATACTCTACCAACAATCATACTCCTAACTTTCCCAACAGTCACACTCCACACTCTCCCAACAGTCACACTCCACACTCTCCCAACAGTCACACTCCATGCACTCCCAATAGTCACACTCCATACTCTCCCAACAGTCACACTCCACACTCTCCCAACAGTCACCCTCCATACTCTCCCAACAGTCACACACTATATTTTCCCAACAGTCACACTCCATACTCTTCCAACATTCACACTCCATACTCTCCCAACAGTCACACTACATACTCTCCCAACAGTCAAACTCCATACTTTCCCAACAGTCACACACAACATTTTCCCAACAGTCACACTACATACTTTCCCAACAGTCACACACAACATTTTCCCAACAGTCAAACTCCAAGCTTTCCCAACAGTCACACTCAACAGTCACACACCATACTCTCCCAACAGTAGTACTCTATACTCTCCCGAGAGTCACACTCCTTACTTTCCCAACATTCACACTCCACACTCTCTCAACCGTCACCCTCCATTCTCTCCCAACAGTCACACTCAACAGTCTCTCAACAGTCACACTCCATACTCTCCGAACAGTGACACTCCATACTCTCCCAACAGTCACACACCATACTCTCACAACAATCACATTACACACTCTCCCAACAGACACACACTATATTTTCCCAACAGTCACACTCCACACTCTCCAAACAGTCACACACCATACTCTCGGAATAGTCACAAAACACTCTCCCAACAGTCACACTCCACATTAACCCACCAGTCACACTCCATACTCTCCCAACAGTCACACTCCCCACTCTCCCAACAGTCACCCTCCATACTTTCCCAACAGTCACACTCCATACTTTCACAACAGCCAAACTCCATACTCTTCTAACAGTCACACTACATACTCTGCCAACAGTCAAACTCCATACTTTCCCAACAGTCACACACAACATTTTTCCAACAGTCAAACTCCAAGCTTTCCTAACAGTCACACTCCATACTCTCCCAATACTCACACTACACTCTCCCACCAGTCACACTCCATACTTTCCCAACAGTCACACTACATAGTCTCCAAACAGGAACACTGCATACTATCTCAACAGTCACACTCCACAATCTCCCAACAGTCACCCTCCATACTCTCCCAATAGTTACATTCCATACTCTCCCAACAGTCACACTCCATACTCTCCCAACAGTCACACTCCATACTCTACCAACTGTCATACTCCATACTTTCCCAACAGTCACACTCCACACTCTCCCAACAGTCACACTCCACACTCTCCCAACAGTCACACTCCATGCTCTCCCAAAAAGTCACACTCCATACTCTCCCAAAATTCACACTCAATACTCTCCCAACAGTCACACTACATACTCTCCCAATAGTTACATTCCATACTCTCCCAACAGTCACACTCCATACTCTCCCAACAGTCACACTCCATACTCTACCAACAGTCATACTCCATACATTCCCAGCAGTCACACTCCACACTCTCTCAACAGTCACACACCACACTCTCCCAACAGTCACACTCCATGCCCTCCCAAAAGTCACACTGCATACTCTCCCAACAGTCACAATCAATACTCTCCCAACAGTCACACACTATACTTTCACAACATTCACACTCAATGCTCTCCCAACAGTCACACACTATACTTTCCCAACAGTCACACTCAACAGTCACACACCATACTCTCCCAACAGTAGTACTCTATACTCTCCCGAGAGTCACACTCCTTACTTTCCCAACATTCACACTCCACACTCTCTCAACCGTCACCCTCTATTCTCTCCCAACAGTCACACACAACATTTTCCCAACAGTCACACTACATACTTTCCCAACAGTCACACACAACATTTTCCCAACAGCCAAACTCCATGCTTTCCCAACAGTCACACTCCATACTCTCGCAAAATTCACACTCCAGACTCTCCAAACAATCACACTCCTACTCTCCCAATAGTCACACAACACTCTCCCAACAGTCACACAACACATTCTCCAACCAGTACTATTACATATTTTCCCAAAGGTCACACTCCATACTCTCCCAACAGTCACACTACATACTCTGCCAACAGTCAAACTCCATACTTTCCCAACAGTCACACTCCACACTATCCCAACAGTCACACTCCACACTCTCCCAACAGTCACACTCCATGCTCTCCCAAAAAGTCACACTCCATACTCTCCCAACATTCAAACTCAATACTCTCCCAACAGTCACACTACATTCTCTCCCAATAGTTACATTCCATACTCTCCCAACAGTCACACTCCATACTCTCCCAACAGTCACACTCCATACTCTACCAACAGTCATACTCCATACATTCCCAGCAGTCACACTCCACACTCTCTCAACCCAACTCTCCCAACAGTCACACTACATACTCTCCCAATAGTTACATTCCATACTCTCCCAACAGTCACACTCCATACTCTCCCAACAGACACAATCAATACTCTCCCAACAGTCACACACTATACTTTCACAACATTCACACTCAATGCTCTCCCAACAGTCCCACACTATACTTTCCCAACAGTCACACTCAACAGTCACACACCATACTCTCCCAACAGTAGTACTCTATACTCTCCAGGGAGTCACACTCCTTACTTTCCCAACATTCACACTCCACACTCTCTCAACCGTCACCCTCCATTCTCTCCCAACAGTCACACTCAACAGTCTCTCAACAGTCACACTCCATACTCTCCGAACAGTGACACTCCATACTCTCCCAACAGTCACACACCATACTCTCACAACAATCACATTACACACTCTCCCAACAGACACACACTATATTTTCCCAACAGTCACACTCCACACTCTCCAAACAGTCACACTCCATACTTTCACAACAGCCAAACTCCATACTCTTCTAAAAGTCACACTACATACTCTGCCAACAGTCAAACTCCATACTTTCCCCAACAGTCACACACAACATTTTCCCAAGATTCCCACTACATACTTTCCTAACAGTCACACACAACATTTTCCCAACAGTAAAACTCCATACTTTCCCAATAGTCACACCATACTCTCACAACAATTACATAAAATTCTCACCCAACTCACTATTTTTTCCCAACAGTCACACTCCATACTTTCCCAAAAGTCACACTTCACACTCTCCAAATAGTCACACTCCATACTCTCCCAATACTCACACTACACTCTCCCACCAGTCACACTCCATACTTTCCCAACAGTCACACTACATAGTCTCCAAACAGGAACACTGCATACTATCTCAACAGTCACACTCCACAATCTCCCAACAGTCACCCTCCATACTCTCCCAATAGTTACATTCCATACTCTCCCAACAGTCACACTCCATACTCTCCCAAGAGTCACACTCCATACTCTACCAACAGTCATACTCCATACTTTCCCAACAGTCACACTCCACACTATCCCAACAGTCACACTCCATACTCTCCCAACATTCACACACAATACTCTCCCAACAGTCACACTACATACTCTCCCAATAGTTACATTCCATACTCTCCCAACAGTCACACTCCATACTCTCCCAACAGACACAATCAATACTCTCCCAACAGTCACACACTATACTTTCACAACATTCACACTCAATGCTCTCCCAACAGTCACACACTATACTTTCCCAACAGTCACACTCAACAGTCACACACCATACTCTCCCAACAGTAGTACTCTATACTCTCCCGAGAGTCACACTCCTTACTTTCCCAACATTCACACTCCAAACTCTCTCAACCGTCCCCCTCCATTCTCTCCCAACAGTCACACTCAACAGTCTCTCAACAGTCACACTCCATACTCTCCGAACAGTGACACTCCATACTCTCCCAACAGTCACACACCATACTCTCACAACAATCACATTACACACTCTCCCAACAGACACACACTATATTTTCCCAACAGTCACACTCCACACTCTCCAAACAGTCACACACCATACTCTCCGAATAGTCACAAAACACTCTCCCAACAGTCACACTCCACATTAACCCACCAGTCACACTCCATACTCTCCCAACAGTCACACTCCACACTCTCCCAACAGTCACCCTCCATACTTTCCCAACAGTCACACTCCATACTTTCACAACAGCCAAACTCCATACTCTTCTAACAGTCACACTACATACTCTGCCAACAGTCAAACTCCATACTTTCCCAACAGTCACACACAACATTTTCCCAACAGTCACACTACATACTTTCCTAACAGTCACACACAACATTTTCCCAACAGTAAAACTGCATACTTTTCCAACAGTCACACACCATACTCTCACAACACTTACATTAAATTCTCACCCAACTGTCACACACTATATTTTCCCAACAGTCACACTCCATTCTTTCCCAAAAGTCACACTACACTCTCCCACCAGTCACACTACATACTTTCCCAACAGTCACACACAACATTTTCCCAACAGTCAAACTCCAAGCTTTCCCAACAGTCACACTCCATACTCTCCCAATACTCACACTACACTCTCCCACCAGTCACACTCCATACTTTCCCAACAGTCACACTACATAGTCTCCAAACAGGAACACTGCATACTATCTCAACAGTCACACTCCACAATCTCCCAACAGTCACCCTCCATACTCTCCCAATAGTTACATTCCATACTCTCCCAACAGTCACACTCCATACTCTCCCAACAGTCACACTCCATACTCTACCAACTGTCATACTCCATACTTTCCCAACAGTCACACTCCACACTCTCCCAACAGTCACACTCCACACTCTCCCAACAGTCACACTCCATGCTCTCCCAAAAAGTCACACTCCATACTCTCCCAACATTCACACTCAATACTCTCCCAACAGTCACACTACATACTCTCCCAATAGTTACATTCCATACTCTCCCAACAGTCACACTCCATACTCTCCCAACAGTCACTCTCCATACTCTACCAACAGTCATACTCCATACATTCCCAGCAGTCACACTCCACACTCTCTCAACAGTCACACACCACACTCTCCCAAAAGTCACACTGCATACTCTCCCAACAGTCACAATCAATACTCTCCCAACAGTCACACACTATACTTTCACAACATTCACACTCAATGCTCTCCCAACAGTCACGCACTATACTTTCCCAACAGTCACACACCATACTCTCCCAACAGTAGTACTCTATACTCTCCCGAGAGTCACACTCCTTACTTTCCCAACATTCACACTCCACACTCTCTCAACCGTCACCCTCCATTCTCTCCCAACAGTCACACTCAACAGTCTCTCAACAGTCACACTCCATACTCTCCGAACAGTGCCACTCCATACTCTCCCAACAGTCACTCACCATACTGTCACAACAATCACATTACACACTCTCCCAACAGACACACACTATATTTTCCCAACAGTCACACTCCACACTCTCCAAGCAGTCACACACCATACTCTCCGAATAGCCACAAAACACTCTCCCAACAGTCACACTCCACATTAACCCACCAGTCACACTCCATACTCTCCCAACAGTCACACTCCACACTCTCCTAACAGTCACCCTCCATACTTTCCCAACAGTCACACTCCATACTTTCACAACAGCCAAACTCCATACTCTTCTAACAGTCACACTACATACTCTGCCAACAGTCAAACTCCATACTTTCCCAACAGTCACACACAACATTTTCCCAAGAGTCACACTACATACTTTCCTAACAGTCACACACAACATTTTCCCAACAGTAAAACTCCATACTTTCCCAACAGTCACACCATACTCTCACAACAATTATATAACATTCTCACCCAACTCACTATTTTTTCCCAACAGTCACACTCCATACTTTCCCAAAAGTCACACTTCACACTCTCCAAATAGTCACACTCCATACTCTCCCAATACTCACACTACACTCTCCCACCAGTCACACTCCATACTTTCCCAACTGTCACACTACATAGTCTCCAAACAGGAACACTGCATACTATCTCAACAGTCACACTCCACAATCTCCCAACAGTCACTCTCCATACTCTCCCAATAGTTACATTCCATACTCTCCCAACAGTCACACTCCATACTCTCCCAACAGTCACACTCCATATTCTACCAACAGTCATACTCCATACTTTCCCAACAGTCACACTCCACACTCTCCCAACAGTCACACTCCATGCTCTCCCAAAAAGTCACACTCAATACTCTCCCAACATTCACACTCAATACTCTCCCAACAGTCACAATACATACTCTCCCAATAGTTACATTCCATACTCTCCCAACAGTCACACTCCATACTCTACCAACAGTCACACTCCATACTCTACCAACAGTCATACTCCATACATTCCCAGCAGTCACACTCCACACTCTCTCAACAGTCACACACCACACTCTCCCAACAGTCACCCTCCATACTCTTCCAACATTCACACTCCATACTCTCCCAACAGTCACACTACATACTCTCCCAACAGTCAAACTCCATACTTTCCCAACAGTCACACACAACATTTTCCCAACAGTCACACTACATACTTTCCCAACAGTCACACACAACATTTTCCCAACAGCCAAACTCCATGCTTTCCCAACAGTCACACTCCATACTCTCGCAAAAGTCACACTCCAGACTCTCCAAACAATCACACTCCTACTCTCCCAATAGTCACACAACACTCTCCCAACAGTCACACAACACATTCTCCAACCAGTACTATTACATATTTTCCCAAAGGTCACACTCCATACTCTCCCAACAGTCACACTACATACTCTGCCAACAGTCAAACTCCATACTTTCCCAACAGTCACACTACATACTTTCCTAACAGTCACACACAACATTTTCCCAACAGTCAAACTCCATACTTTCCCAACAGTCACACACCATACTCTCACAACACTTACATTAAATTCTCTCCCAACTGTCACACTCTATATTTTCCCTACAGTCACACTCCATACTTTCCCAAAAGTCACACTTCACACTCTCCCAATACTCACACTACACTCTCCCAACCAGTCACACTCCATACTTTCCCAACAGTCACACTACATAGTCTCCAAACAGGAACACTGCATACTATCTCAACAGTCACACTCCACAATCTCCCAACAGTCACCCTCCATACTCTCCCAATAGTTACATTCCATACTCTCCCAACAGTCACACTCCATACTCTACCAACAGTCATACTCCATACTTTCCCAACAGTCACACTCCACACTCTCCCAACAGTCACACTCCACACTCTCCCAACAGTCACACTCCATGCTCTCCCAAAAAGTCACACTCCATACTCTCCCAACAGTCACACTCCACAATCTCCCAACAGTCACCCTCCATACTCTCCCAATAGTTACATTCCATACTCTCCCAACAGTCACACTCCATACTCTCCCAAAAGTCACACTCCATACTCTACCAACAGTCATACACCATACTTTCCCAACAGTCACACTCCACACTCTCCCAACAGTCACATTCCACACTCTCCCAACAGTCACACTCCATGCTCTCCCAAAAAGTCACACTCCATACTCTCCCAACATTCACACTCAATACTCTCCCAACAGTCACACTACATACTCTCCCAATAGTTACATTCCATACTCTCGCAACAGTCACACTCCATACTCTCCCAACAGTCACACTCCATGCTCTCCCAAAAGTCACACTGCATACTCTCCCAACAGACACAATCAATACTCTCCCAACAGTCACACACTATACTTTCACAACATTCACACTCAATGCTCTCCCAACAGTCACACACTATACTTTCCCAACAGTCACACTCCGAATAGTCACAAAACACTCTCCCAACAGTCACACTCCACATTAACCCACCAGTCACACTCCATACTCTCCCAACAGTCACACTCCACACTCTCCCAACAGTCACCCTCCATACTTTCCCAACAGTCACACTCCATACTTTCACAACAGCCAAACTCCATACTCTTCTAAAAGTCACACTACATACTCTGCCAACAGTCAAACTCCATACTTTCCCAACAGTCACACACTACATTTTCCCACCAGTCACACTACATACTTTCCTAACAGTCACACACAACATTTTGCCAACAGTAAAACTGCATACTTTCCCAACAGTCACACACCATACTCTCACAACACTTACATTAAATTCTCACCCAACTGTCACACACGATATTTTCCCAACAGTCACACTCCATTCTTTCCCAAAAGTCACACTACACTCTCCCACCAGTCACACTCCATACTTTCCCAACAGTCACATTACATAGCCTCCAAACAGGAACACTGCATACTATCTCAACAGTCACATTCCGTACTCTAACTACAGTCATACTCCATACATTCCCAACAGTCACACTCCACACTCTCCAAACAGTCACACACCATACTTTCGGAATAGTCACAATACAGTCTCCCAACAGTCCCACTCCACATTAACCCACCAGTCACACTCCATACTCTCCCAACAGTCACACTCCACACTCTCCCAACAGTCACCCTCCATACTCTCCCAACAGTCACACACTATATTTTCCCAACAGTCACACTCCATACTCTCCCAACAGTCACACTCCACACTCTCCCAACAGTCACCCTCCATACTCTCCCAACAGTCACACTCCATACTTTCCCAACAGTCACACTACATAGTCTCCAAACAGTCACACTGCATACTATCTCAACAGTCACACTCCACAATCTCCCAACAGTCACCCTCCATACTCTCCCAATAGTTACATTCCATACTCTCCCAACAGTCACACTCCATACTCTCCCAACAGTCACACTCCATACTCTACCAACAGTCATACTCCATACTTTCCCAACAGTCACACTCCACACTCTCCCAACAGTCACATTCCACACTCTCCCAACAGTCACACTCCATGCTCTCCCAAAAAGTCACACTCCATACTCTCCCAACATTCACACTCAATACTCTCCCAACAGTCACACTACACACTCTCCCAATAGTTACATTCCATACTCTCCCAACAGTCACACTCCATACTCTCCCAACAGTCACACTCCATACTCTACCAACAGTCATACTCCATACATTCCCAGCAGTCACACTCCACACTCTCTCAACAGTCACACACCACACTCTCCCAACAGTCACACTCCATGCTCTCCCAAAAGTCACACTGCATACTCTCCCAACAGACACAATCAATACTCTCCCAACAGTCACACACTATACTTTCCCAACAGTCACACTCAACAGTCACACACCATACTCTCCCAACAGTAGTACTCTATACTCTCCCGAGAGTCACACTCCTTACTTTCCCAACATTCACACTCCAAACTCTCTCAACCGTCACCCTTCATTCTCTCCCAACAGGCACACTCAACAGTCTCTCAACAGTCACACTCCATACTCTCCGAACAGTGACACTCCATACTCTCCCAACAGTCACACACCATACTCTCACAACAATCACATTACACACTCTCCCAACAGACAGACACTATATTTTCCCAACAGTCACACTCCACACTCTCCAAACAGTCACACACCATACTCTCCGAATAGTCACAAAACACTCTCCCAACAGTCACACTCCACATTAACCCACCAGTCACACTCCATACTCTCCCAACAGTCACACTCCACACTCTCCCAACAGTCACCCTCCAGACTTTCCCAACAGCCAAACTCCATACTCTTCTAACAGTCACACTACATACTCTGCCAACAGTCAAACTCCATACTTTCCCAACAGTCACACACAACATTTTCCCAACAGTCACACTACATACTTTCCTAACAGTCACACACTACATTTTCCCAACAGTAAAACTGCATACTTTCCCAACAGTCACACACCATACTCTCACAACACTTACATTAAATTCTCACCCAACTGTCACACACTATATTTTCCCAACAGTCACACTCCATTCTTTCCCAAAAGTCACACTACACTCTCCCACCAGTCACACTCCATACTTTCCCAACAGTCACATTACATAGCCTCCAAACAGGAACACTGCATACTATCTCAACAGTCACACTCCACAATCTCCCAACAGTCACCCTCCATACTCTCCCAATAGTTACATTCCATACTCTCCCAACAGTCACACTGCATTCTCTCCCAACAGTCACATTCCGTACTCTACCTACAGTCATACTCCATACATTCCCAACAGTCACACTCCACACTCTCCAAACAGTCACACACCATACTTTCGGAATAGTCACAATACACTCTCCCAATAGTCACACTCCACATTAACCCACCAGTCACACTCCATACTCTCCCAACAGTCACACTCCACACTCTCCCAACAGTCACCCTCCATACTCACCCAACAGTCACACACTATATTTTCCCAACAGTCACACTCCATACTCTTCCAACATTCACACTCCATACTCTCCCAACAGTCACACTACATACTCTCCCAACAGTCAAACTCCATACTTTCCCAACAGTCACACACAACATTTTCCCAACAGTCACACTACATACTTTCCCAACAGTCACACACAACATTTTCCCAACAGTGAAACTCCATGCTTTCCCAACAGTCACACACCATACTCTCACAACACTTACATTAAATTCTCACCCAACTGTCACACACTATATTTTCCCAACAGTCACACTCCATTCTTTCCCAAAAGTCACACTACACTCTCCCATCAGTCACACTCCATACTTTCCCAACAGTCACATTACATAGTCTCCAAACAGGAACACTGCATACTATCTCAACAGTCACACTCCACAATCTCCCAACAGTCACCCTCCATACTCTCCCAATAGTTACATTCCATACTCTCCCAACAGTCACACTCCATTCTCTCCCAACAGTCACATTCCGTACTCTACCTACAGTCATACTCCATACATTCCCAACAGTCACACTCCACACTCTCCAAACAGTCACACACCATACTTTCCGAATAGTCACAATACACTCTCCCAACAGTCACACTCCACATTAACCCACCAGTCACACTGCATACTCTTCCAACAGTCACACTCCACACTCTCACAACAGTCACCCTCCATACTCTCCCAACAGTCACACACTATATTTTCCCAACAGTCACACTCCATACTCTTCCAACATTCACACTCCATACTCTCCCAACAGTCACACTGCATACTCTCCCAACAGTCAAACTCGATACTTTCCCAACAGTTACACACAACATTTTCCCAACAGTCACACTACATACTTTCCCAACAGTCACACACAACATTTTCCCAACAGTCAAACTCCATGCTTTCCCAACAGTCACACACCATACTCTCACAACACTTACATTAAATTCTCTCCCAACTGTCATACTCTATATTTTCCCTACAGTCACACTCCATACTTTCCCAAAAGTCACACTCCATACTCTAGCAAAAATCACACTCCAGACTCTCCAAACAATCACACTCCTACTCTCCCAATAGTCACACAACAGTCACACTACATACTCTGCCAACAGACAAACTCCATACTTTCCCAACAGTCACACACAACATTTTCCCAATAGTCACACTACATACTTTCCTAACAGTCACACACAACATTTTCCCAACAGTCACACTCCATACTTTCCCAAAAGTCACACTTCACACTCTCCAAATAGTCACACTCAATACTCTCCCAATACTCACACTCCTACTCTCCCAATAGTCACACAACACTCTCCCAACAGTCACACAACACATTCTCCAACCAGTACTATTACATATTTTCCCAAACGTCACACTCCATACTCTCCCAACAGTCACACTACATACTCTGCCAACAGTCAAACTCCATACTTTCCCAACAGTCACACTACATACTTTCTAAACAGTCACACACAACATTTTCCCAACAGTCAAACACCATACTTTCCCAACAGTCACACACCATACTCTCACAACACTTACATTAAATTCTCTCCCAACTGTCATACTCTATATTTTCCCTACAGTCACACTCCATACTTTCCCAAAAGTCACACTCCATACTCTAGCAAAAGTCACACTCCAGACTCTCCAAACAATCACACTCCTACTCTCCCAATAGTCACACAACACTCTCCCAACAGTCACACAACACATTCTCCAACCAGTACTATTACATATTTTCCCAAAGGTCACACTCCATACTCTCCCAACAGTCACACTACATACTCTCCCAACACTCAAACTCCATACTTTCCCAACAGTCACACTACATACTTTCCTAACAGTCACACACAACATTTTCCCAACAGTCAAACTCCATACTTTCCCAACAGTCACACACCATACTCTCACAACACTTACATTAAATTCTCTCCCAACTGTCATACTCTATATTTTCCCTACAGTCACACTCCATACTTTCCCAAAAGTCACACTTCACACTCTCCAAATAGTCACACTCCATACTTTCCCAACAGTCACACTACATAGTCTCCAAACAGGAACACTGCATACTATCTCAACAGTCACACTCCACAATCTCCCAACAGTCACCCTCCATACTCTCCCAATAGTTACATTCCATACTCTCCCAACAGTCACACTCCATACTCTCCCAACATTCACACTCCACACTCTCTCATCCGTCACCCTCCATTCTCTCCCAACAGTCACACTCAACAGTCTCTCAACAGTCACACTCCATACTCTCCCAACAGTCACAATCCACACTCTCCGAACAGTGACACTCCATACTCTCCCAACAGTCACACACCATACTCTCACAACAATCACATTACACACTCTCCCAACAGACACACACTATATTTTCCCAACAGTCACACTCCACACTCTCCAAACAGTCACACACCATATTCTCTGAATAGTCACAAAACACTCTCCCAACAGTCACACTCCACATTAACCCACCAGTCACACTCCATACTCTCCCAACAGTCACACTCCACACTCTCCCAACAGTCACCCTCCATACTTTCCCAACAGTCAAACTCCATACTTTCACAACAGCCAAACTCCATACTCTTCTAACAGTCACACTACATACTCTGCCAACAGACAAACTCCATACTTTCCCAACAGTCACACACAACATTTTCCCAATAGTCACACTACATACTTTCCTAACAGTCACACACAACATTTTCCCAACAGTCACACTCCATACTTTCCCAAAAGTCACACTTCACACTCTCCAAATAGTCACACTCCATACTCTCCCAATACTCACACTCCTACTCTCCCAATAGTCACACAACACTCTCCCAACAGTCACACAACACATTCTCCAACCAGTACTATTACATATTTTCCCAAAGGTCACACTCCATACTCTCCCAACAGTCACACAACATACTCTGCCAACAGTCAAACTCCATACTTTCCCAACAGTCACACACCATACTCTCACAACACTTACATTAAATTCTCTCCCAACTGTCATACTCTATATTTACCCTACAGTCACACTCCATACTTTCCCAAAAGTCACACTCCATACTCTAGCAAAAGTCACACTCCAGACTCTCCAAACAATCACACTCCTACTCTCCCAATAGTCACACAACACTCTCCCAACAGTCACACAACACATTCTCCAACCAGTACTATTACATATTTTCCCAAAGGTCACACTCCATACTCTCCCAACAGTCACACTACATACTCTGCCAACAGTCAAACTCCATACTTTCCCAACAGTCACACTACATACTTTCCTAACTGTCACACACAACATTTTCCCAACAGTCAAACTCCATACTTTCCCAACAGTCACACACCATACTCTCACAACACTTACATTAAATTCTCTCCCAACTGTCATACTCTATATTTTCCCTACAGTCACACTCCATACTTTCCCAAAAGTCACACTTCACACTCTCCAAATAGTCACACTCCATACTTTCCCAACAGTCACACTACATAGTCTCCAAACAGGAACACTGCATACTATCTCAACAGTCACACTCCACAATCTCCCAACAGTCACCCTCCATACTCTCCCAATAGTTACATTCCATACTCTCCCAACAGTCACACTCCATACTCTCCCAACATTCACACTCCACACTCTCTCATCCGTCACCCTCCATTCTCTCCCAACAGTCACACTCAACAGTCTCTCAACAGTCACACTCCATACTCTCCCAACAGTCACAATCCACACTCTCCGAACAGTGACACTCCATACTCTCCCAACAGTCACACACCATACTCTCACAACAATCACATTACACACTCTCACAAAAGACACACACTATATTTTCCCAACAGTCACACTCCACACTCTCCAAACAGCCACACACCATACTCTCTGAATAGTCACAAAACACTCTCCCAACAGTCACACTCCACATTAACCCACCAGTCACACTCCATACTCTCCCAACAGTCACACTCCACACTCTCCCAACAGTCACCCTCCATACTTTCCCAACAGTCAAACTCCATACTTTCACAACAGCCAAACTCCATACTCTTCTAACAGTCACACTACATACTCTGCCAACAGACAAACTCCATACTTTCCCAACAGTCACACACAACATTTTCCCAATAGTCACACTACATACTTTCCTAACAGTCACACACAACATTTTCCCAACAGTCACACTCCATACTTTCCCAAAAGTCACACTTCACACTCTCCAAATAGTCACACTCCATACTCTCCCAATACTCACACTCCTACTCTCCCAATAGTCACACAACACTCTCCCAACAGTCACACAACACATTCTCCAACCAGTACTATTACATATTTTCCCAAAGGTCACACTCCATACTCTCCCAACAGTCACACAACATACTCTGCCAACAGTCAAACTCCATACTTTCCCAACAGTCACACACCATACTCTCACAACACTTACATTAAATTCTCTCCCAACTGTCATACTCTATATTTTCCCTACAGTCACACTCCATACTTTCCCAAAAGTCACACTCCATACTCTAGCAAAAGTCACACTCCAGACTCTCCAAACAATCACACTCCTACTCTCCCAATAGTCACACAACACTCTCCCAACAGTCACACAACACATTCTCCAACCAGTACTATTACATATTTTCCCAAAGGTCACACTCCATACTCTCCCAACAGTCACACTACATACTCTGCCAACAGTCAAACTCCATACTTTCCCAACAGTCACACTACATACTTTCCTAACTGTCACACACAACATTTTCCCAACAGTCAAACTCCATACTTTCCCAACAGTCACACACCATACTCTCACAACACTTACATTAAATTCTCTCCCAACTGTCATACTCTATATTTTCCCTACAGTCACACTCCATACTTTCCCAAAAGTCACACTTCACACTCTCCAAATAGTCACACTCCATACTTTCCCAACAGTCACACTACATAGTCTCCAAACAGGAACACTGCATACTATCTCAACAGTCACACTCCACAATCTCCCAACAGTCACCCTCCATACTCTCCCAATAGTTACATTCCATACTCTCCCAACAGTCACACTCCATACTCTCCCAACATTCACACTCCACACTCTCTCATCCGTCACCCTCCATTCTCTCCCAACAGTCACACTCAACAGTCTCTCAACAGTCACACTCCATACTCTCCCAACAGTCACAATCCACACTCTCCGAACAGTGACACTCCATACTCTCCCAACAGTCACACACCATACTCTCACAACAATCACATTACACACTCTCCCAAAAGACACACACTATATTTTCCCAACAGTCACACTCCACACTCTCCAAACAGCCACACACCATACTCTCTGAATAGTCACAAAACACTCTCCCAACAGTCACACTCCACATTAACCCACCAGTCACACTCCATACTCTCCCAACAGTCACACTCCACACTCTCCCAACAGTCACCCTCCATACTTTCCCAACAGTCAAACTCCATACTTTCACAACAGCCAAACTCCATACTCTTCTAACAGTCACACTATATACTCTGCCAACAGACAAACTCCATACTTTCCCAACAGTCACACACAACATTTTCCCAATAGTCACACTACATACTTTCCTAACAGTCACACACAACATTTTCCCAACAGTCACACTCCATACTTTCCCAAAAGTCACACTTCACACTCTCCAAATAGTCACACTCCATACTTTCCCAATACTCATACTACACTCTCTCACCAGTCACACTCCATACTTTCCCAACAGTCACACTACATAGTCTCCAAACAGGAACACTGCATACTATCTCAACAGTCACACTCCACAATCTCCCAACAGTCACCCTCCATACTCTCCCAATAGTTACATTCCATACTCTCCCAACAGTCACACTCCATACTCTCCCAACAGTCACACTCCATACTCTACCAACAGTCATACTCCATACTTTCCCAACAGTCACACTCCACACTCTCCCAACAGTCACACTCCACACTCTCCCAACAGTCACACTCCATGCTCTCCCAAAAAGTCACACTCCATACTCTCCCAACATTCACACTCCATACTCTCCCAACAGTCACACTGCATACTCTACCAACAGTCATACTCCATACATTCCCAGCAGTCACACTCCACACTCTCTCAACAGTCACACACCACACTCTCCCAACAGTCACAATCAATACTCTCCCAACAGTCACACACTATACTTTCACAACATTCACACTCAATGCTCTCCCAACAGTCACACACTATACTTTCCCAACAGTCACACTCAACAGTCACACACCATACTCTCCCAACAGTAGTACTCTATACTCTCCCGAGAGTCACACTCCTTACTTTCCCAACATTCACACTCCACACTCTCTCAACCGTCACCCTCCATACTCTCCCAATAGTTACATTCCATACTCTCCCAACAGTCACACTCCATACTCTCCCAACAGTCACAATCCACACTCTCAGAACAGTGACACTCCATACTCTCCCAACAGTCACACACCATACTCTCACAACAATCACATTACACACTCTCCCAACAGACACACACTATATTTTCCCAACAGTCACACTCCACACTCTCCAAACAGTCACACACCATACTCTCTGAATAGTCACAAAACACTCTCCCAACAGTCACACTCCACATTAACCCACCAGTCACACTCCATACTCTCCCAACAGTCACACTCCACACTCTCCCAACAGTCACCCTCCATACTTTCCCAACAGTCAAACTCCATACTTTCACAACAGCCAAACTCCATACTCTTCTAACAGTCACACTACATACTCTGCCAACAGACAAACTCCATACTTTCCCAACAGTCACACACAACATTTTCCCAACAGTCACACTACATACTTTCCTAACAGTCACACACAACATTTTCCCAACAGTCACACTCCATACTTTCCCAAAAGTCACACTTCACACTCTCCAAATAGTCACACTCCATACTCTCCCAATACTCACACTACACTCTCTCACCAGTCACACTCCATACTTTCCCAACAGTCACACTACATAGTCTCCAAACAGGAACACTGCATACTATCTCAACAGTCACACTCCACAATCTCCCAACAGTCACCCTCCATACTCTCCCAATAGTTACATTCCATACTCTCCCAACAGTCACACTCCATACTCTCCCAACAGTCACACTCCATACTCTACCAACAGTCATACTCCATACTTTCCCAACAGTCACACTCCACACTCTCCCAACAGTCACAATCCACACTCTCCGAACAGTGACACCCCATACTCTCCCAACAGTCACACACCATACTCTCACAACAATCACATTACACACTCTCCCAACAGACACACACTATATTTTCCCAACAGTCACACTCCACACTCTCCAAACAGTCACACACCATACTCTCCGAATAGTCACAAAACACTCTCCCAACAGTCACACTCCATACTCTCCCAACAGTCACCCTCCATACTTTCCCAACAGTCACACTCCATACTTTCACAACAGCCAAACTCCATACTCTTCTAACATTCACACTACATACTCTGCCAACAGTCACACTACATACTTTCCTAACAGTCACACACAAGATTTTCCCAACAGTCAAACTCCATACTTTCCCAACAGTCACACACCATACTCTCACAACACTTACATGAAATTCTCACCCAACTGTCACACACTATATTTTCCCAACAGTCACACTCCATACTTTCCCAAAAGTCACACTACACTCTCCCACCAGTCACACTCCATACTTTCCCAACAGTCACATTACATAGTCTCCAAACAGGAACACTGCATGCTATCTCAACAGTCACACTCCACAATCTCCCAACAGTCACCCTCCATACTCTCCCAATAGCTACAATCCATACTCTACCAACAGTCACACTCCATACTCTCCCAACAGTCACACTCCATACTCTACCAACAATCATACTCCTAACTTTCCCAACAGTCACAATCCACACTCTCCCAACATTCACACTCCACACTCTCCCAACAGTCACACTCCATGCACTCCCAATAGTTACATCCCATACTCTCCCAACAGTCACATTCCATACTCTACCTACAGTCATACTCCATACATTCCCAACAGTCACACTCCACACTCTCCAAACAGTCACACACCATACTTTCCGAATAGTCACAATACACTCTCCCAACAGTCACACTCCACATTAACCCACCAGTCACACTCCATACTCTCCCAACAGTCACACTCCACACTCTCCCAACAGTCACCCTCCATACTCTCCCAACAGTCACACTCTATATTTTCCCAACAGTCACACACCATACTCTCACAACACTTACATTAAATTATGTCCCAACAGTCACACTCCATACTCTCCCAACAGTCACACTCCATACTCTACCAACAATCATACTCCTAACTTTCCCAACAGTCACACTCCACACTCTCCCAACAATCACACTCCACACTCTCCCAACAGTCACACTCCATGCACTCCCAATAGTTACATTCCATACTCTCCCAACAGTCACATTCCATACTCTACCTACAGTCATACTCCATACATTCCCAACAGTCACACTCCACACTCTCCAAACAGTCACACACCATACTTTCCGAATAGTCACAATACACTCTCCCAACAGTCACACTCCACATTAACCCACCAGTCACACTCCATACTCTCCCAAAAGTCACACTTCACACTCTCCAAATAGTCACACTCCATACTCTCCCAATACTCACACTACACTCTCCCACAAGTCACAATCCATACTTTCCCAACAGTCACACTACATAGTCTCCAAACAGGAACACTGCATACTATCTCAACAGTCACACTCCACAATTTCCCAACAGTCACCCTCCATACTCTCCCAATAGTTATATTCCATACTCTCCCAACAGTCACACTCCATACTCTCCCAACAGTCACACTCCATACTCTACCAACAGTCATACTCCATACTTTCCCAACAGTCACACTCCACACTCTCCCAACAGTCACACTCCACACTATCCCAACAGTCACACTCCATGCTCTCCCAAAAAGTCACACTCCATACTCTCGCAAAAGTCACACTCCAGACTCTCCAAACAATCACACTCCTACTCTCCCAATAGTCACACAACACTCTCCCAACAGTCACACAACACATTCTCCAACCAGTACTATTACATATTTTCCCAAAGGTCACACTCCATACTCTCCCAACAGTCACACTACATACTTTCCCAACATTCACACTCCACACTCTCTCAACCGTCACCCTCCATTCTCTCCCAAAAGTCACACTCAACAGTCTCTCAACAGTCACAATCCACACTCTCCGAACAGTGACACTCCATACTCTCCCAACAGTCACACACCATACTCTCACAACAATCACATTACACACTCTCCCAACAGACATACACTATATTTTCCCAACAGTCACACTCCACACTCTCCAAACAGTCACACACCATACTCTCCGAATAGTCACAAAACACTCTCCCAACAGTCACACTCCACATTAACCCACCAGTCACACTCCATACTCTCCCAACAGTCACACTCCACACTCTCCCAACAGTCACCCTCCATACTTTCCCAACAGTCACACTCCATACGTTCACAACAGCCAAACTCCATACTCTTCTAACAGTCACACTACATACTCTGCCAACAGTCAAACTCCATACTTTCCCAACAGTCACACACAACATTTTCCCAACAGTCACACTACATACTTTCCTAACAGTCACACACAAGATTTTCCCAACAGTCAAACTCCATACTTTCCCAACAGTCACACACCATACTCTCACAACACTTATATTAAATTCTCACCCAACTGTCACACACTATATTTTCCCAACAGTCACACTCCATACTTTCCCAACAGTCACATTACATAGTCTCCAAACAGGAACACTGCATACTATCTCAACAGTCACACTCCACAATCTCCCAACAGTCACCCTCCATACTCTCCCAATAGTTACAATCCATACTCTCCCAACAGTCACACTCCATACTCTCCCAACAGTCACACTCCATACTCTACCAACAATCATACTCCTAACTTTCCCAACAGTCACACTCCACACTCTCCCAACAGTCACACTCCACACTCTCCCAACAGTGACACTCCATGCACTCCCAATAGTTACATTCCATACTCTCCCAACAGTCACATTCCATACTCTACCTACAGTCATACTCCGTACATTCCCAACAGTCACACTCCACACTCTCCAAACAGTCACACACCATACTTTCCGAATAGTCACAATACACTCTACCAACAGTCACACTCCACATTAACCCACCAGTCACACTCCATACTCTCCCAACAGTCACACTCCACACTCTCCCAACAGTCACACTCCACATTAACCCACCAGTCACACTCCACACTCTCTCAACTGTCACACACCACACTCTCCCAACAGTTACACTCCATGCTCTCCCAAAAGTCACACTGCATACTCTCCCAACAGTCACAATCAATACTCTCCCAACAGTCGCACTCCATACTCTACCAACAATCATACTCCTAACTTTCCCAACAGTCACACTCCACACTCTCCCAACAGTCACACTCCACACTCTCCCAACAGTCACACTCCATGCACTCCCAATAGTTACATTCCATACTCTCCCAACAGTCACATTCAATACTCTACCTACAGTCATACTCCATACATTCCCAACAGTCACACTCCACACTCTCCAAACAGTCACACACCATACTTTCCGAATAGTCACAATACACTCTCCCAACAGTCACATTCCACATTAACCCACCAGTCACACTCCATACTCTCCCAAAAGTCACACTTCACACTCTCCAAATAGTCACACTCCATACTCTCCCAATACTCACACTACACTCTCCCACCAGTCACAATCCATACTTTCCCAACAGTCACACTACATAGTCTCCAGACAGGAACACTGCATACTATCTCAACAGTCACACTCCACAATCTCCCAACAGTCACCCTCCATACTCTCCCAATAGTTACATTCCATACTCTCCCAACAGTCACACTCCATACCCTCCCAACAGTCACACTCCATACTCTACCAACAGTCATACTCCATACTTTCCCAACAGTCACACTCCACACTCTCCCAACAGTCACACTCCACACTCTCCCAACAGTCACACTCGATGCTCTCCCAAAAAGTCACACTCCATACTCTCCAAACATTCACACTCAATACTCTCCCAACAGTCACACTACATACTCTCCCAATAGTTACATTCCATACTCTCCCAACAGTCACACTCCATACTCTCCCAGCAGTCACACTCCATACTCTACCAACAGTCATACTCCATGCATTCCCAGCAGTCACACTCCACACTCTCTCAACAGTCACACACCACACTCTCCCAACAGTCACACTCCATGCTCTCCCAAAAGTCACACTGCATACTCTCCCAACAGTCACAATCAATACTCTCCCAACAGTCACACAGTATACTTTCACAACATTCACACTCAATGCTCTCCCAACAGTCACACACTATACTTTCCCAACAGTCACACTCAACAGTCACAAACCATACTCTCCCAACAGTAGTACTCTATACTCTCCCGAGAGTCACACTCCTTACTTTCCCAACAGTCACACTCAACAGTCTCTCAACAGTCACACTCCATACTTTCCCAACAGTCACAATCCACACTCTCCGAACAGTGACACTCCATACTCTCCCAACAGTCACACACCATACTCTCCGAATAGTCACAAAACACTCTCCCAACAGTCACACTCCACATTAACCCACCAGTCACACTCCATACTCTCCCAACAGTCACACTCCACACTCTCCCAACAGTAACCCTCCATACTTTCCCAACAGTCACACTCCATACTTTCACAACAGCCAAACTCCATACTCTTCTAACAGTCACACTACATACTCTGCCAACAGTCAAACTCCATACTTTCCCAACAGTCACACACAACATTTTCCCAACAGTCACTCTACATACTTCCTAACAGTCACACACAACATTTTCCCAACAGTAAAACTCCATACTTTCCCAACAGTCACACACCATACTCTCACAACACTTACACTAAATTCTCACCCAACTTTCACACACTATATTTTCCCATCAGTCACACTCCATTCTTTCCCAAAAGTCACACTACACTCTCCCACCAGTCACACTCCATACTTTCCCAACAGTCACATTACATAGTCTCCAAACAGGAACACTGCATACTATCTCAACAGTCACACTCCACAATCTCCCAACAGTCACCCTCCATACTCTCCCAATAGTTACATTCCATACTCTCCCAACAGTCACACTCCATTCTCTCCCAACAGTCACATTCCGTACTCTACCTACAGTCATACTCCATACATTCCCAACAGTCACACTCCACACTCTCCAAACAGTCACACACCATACTTTCCGAATAGTCACAATACACTCTCCCAACAGTCACACTCCACATTAACCCACCAGTCACACTCCATACTCTCCCAACAGTCACACTCCACACTCTCACAACAGTCACCCTCCATACTCTCCCAACAGTCACACACTATATTTTCCCAACAGTCACACTCCATACTCTTCCAGCATTCACACTCCATACTCTCCCAACAGTCACACTCCATACTCTCCCAACAGTCAAACTCGATACTTTCCCAACAGTTACACACAACTTTTTCCCAACAGTCACACTACATACTTTCCCAACAGTCACACACAACATTTTCCCAACAGTCAAACTCCATGCTTTCCCAACAGTCACACACCATACTCTCACAACACTTACATTAAATTATCTCCCAACTGTCATACTCTATATTTTCCCTACAGTCACACTCCATACTTTCCCAAAAGTCACACTCCATACTCTCGCAAAAGTCACACTCCAGACTCTCCAAACAATCACACTCCTACTCTCCCAATAGTCACACAACACTCTCCCAACAGTCACACAACACATTCTCCAACCAGTACTATTACATATTTTCCCAAAGGTCACACTCCATACTCTCCCAACAGTCACACTACATACTCTGCCAACAGTCAAACTCCATACTTTCCCAACAGTCACACTACATACCTTCCTAACAGTGACACACAACATTTTCCCAACAGTCAAACTCCATACTTTCCCAACACTCACACACCATACTCTCACAACACTTACATTAAATTCTCTCCCAACTGTCATACTCTATATTTTCCCTACAGTCACACTCCATACTTTCCCAAAAGTCACACTTCACACTCTCCTAATAGTCACACTCCATACTTTCCCAACATTCACACTACATAGTCTCCAAACAGGAACACTGCATACTATCTCAACAGTCACACTCCACAATCTCCCAACAGTCACCCTCCATACTCTCCCAATAGTTACATTCCATACTCTCCCAACAGTCACACTCCATACTCTCCCAACAGTCACAATCCACACTCTCAGAACAGTGACACTCCATACTCTCCCAACAGTCACACACCATACTCTCACAACAATCACATTACACACTCTCCCAACAGACACACACTATATTTTCCCAACAGTCACACTCCACACTCTCCAAACAGTCACACACCATACTCTCTGAATAGTCACAAAACACTCTCCCAACAGTCACACTCCACATTAACCCACCAGTCACACTCCATACTCTCCCAACAGTCACACTCCACACTCTCCCAACAGTCACCCTCCATACTTTCCCAACAGTCAAACTCCATACTTTCACAACAGCCAAACTCCATACTCTTCTAACAGTCACACTACATACTCTGCCAACAGACAAACTCCATACTTTCCCAACAGTCACACACAACATTTTCCCAACAGTCACACTACATACTTTCCTAACAGTCACACACAACATTTTCCCAACAGTCACACTCCATACTTTCCCAAAAGTCACACTTCACACTCTCCAAATAGTCACACTCCATACTCTCCCAATACTCACACTACACTCTCTCACCAGTCACACTCCATACTTTCCCAACAGTCACACTACATAGTCTCCAAACAGGAACACTGCATACTATCTCAACAGTCACACTCCACAATCTCCCAACAGTCACCCTCCATACTCTCCCAATAGTTACATTCCATACTCTCCCAACAGTCACACTCCATACTCTCCCAACAGTCACACTCCATACTCTACCAACAGTCATACTCCATACTTTCCCAACAGTCACACTCCACACTCTCCCAACAGTCACAATCCACACTCTCCGAACAGTGACACTCCATACTCTCCCAACAGTCACACACCATACTCTCACAACAATCACATTACACACTCTCCCAACAGACACACACTATATTTTCCCAACAGTCACACTCCACACTCTCCAAACAGTCACACACCATACTCTCCGAATAGTCACAAAACACTCTCCCAACAGTCACACTCCATACTCTCCCAACAGTCACCCTCCATACTTTCCCAACAGTCACACTCCATACTTTCACAACAGCCAAACTCCATACTCTTCTAACATTCACACTACATACTCTGCCAACAGTCACACTACATACTTTCCTAACAGTCACACACAAGATTTTCCCAACAGTCAAACTCCATACTTTCCCAACAGTCACACACCATACTCTCACAACACTTACATGAAATTCTCACCCAACTGTCACACACTATATTTTCCCAACAGTCACACTCCATACTTTCCCAAAAGTCACACTACACTCTCCCACCAGTCACACTCCATACTTTCCCAACAGTCACATTACATAGTCTCCAAACAGGAACACTGCATGCTATCTCAACAGTCACACTCCACAATCTCCCAACAGTCACCCTCCATACTCTCCCAATAGCTACAATCCATACTCTACCAACAGTCACACTCCATACTCTCCCAACAGTCACACTCCATACTCTACCAACAATCATACTCCTAACTTTCCCAACAGTCACAATCCACACTCTCCCAACATTCACACTCCACACTCTCCCAACAGTCACACTCCATGCACTCCCAATAGTTACATCCCATACTCTCCCAACAGTCACATTCCATACTCTACCTACAGTCATACTCCATACATTCCCAACAGTCACACTCCACACTCTCCAAACAGTCACACACCATACTTTCCGAATAGTCACAATACACTCTCCCAACAGTCACACTCCACATTAACCCACCAGTCACACTCCATACTCTCCCAACAGTCACACTCCACACTCTCCCAACAGTCACCCTCCATACTCTCCCAACAGTCACACTCTATATTTTCCCAACAGTCACACACCATACTCTCACAACACTTACATTAAATTATGTCCCAACAGTCACACTCCATACTCTCCCAACAGTCACACTCCATACTCTACCAACAATCATACTCCTAACTTTCCCAACAGTCACACTCCACACTCTCCCAACAATCACACTCCACACTCTCCCAACAGTCACACTCCATGCACTCCCAATAGTTACATTCCATACTCTCCCAACAGTCACATTCCATACTCTACCTACAGTCATACTCCATACATTCCCAACAGTCACACTCCACACTCTCCAAACAGTCACACACCATACTTTCCGAATAGTCACAATACACTCTCCCAACAGTCACACTCCACATTAACCCACCAGTCACACTCCATACTCTCCCAAAAGTCACACTTCACACTCTCCAAATAGTCACACTCCATACTCTCCCAATACTCACACTACACTCTCCCACAAGTCACAATCCATACTTTCCCAACAGTCACACTACATAGTCTCCAAACAGGAACACTGCATACTATCTCAACAGTCACACTCCACAATCTCCCAACAGTCACCCTCCATACTCTCCCAATAGTTATATTCCATACTCTCCCAACAGTCACACTCCATACTCTCCCAACAGTCACACTCCATACTCTACCAACAGTCATACTCCATACTTTCCCAACAGTCACACTCCACACTCTCCCAACAGTCACACTCCACACTATCCCAACAGTCACACTCCATGCTCTCCCAAAAAGTCACACTCCATACTCTCGCAAAAGTCACACTCCAGACTCTCCAAACAATCACACTCCTACTCTCCCAATAGTCACACAACACTCTCCCAACAGTCACACAACACATTCTCCAACCAGTACTATTACATATTTTCCCAAAGGTCACACTCCATACTCTCCCAACAGTCACACTACATACTTTCCCAACATTCACACTCCACACTCTCTCAACCGTCACCCTCCATTCTCTCCCAAAAGTCACACTCAACAGTCTCTCAACAGTCACAATCCACACTCTCCGAACAGTGACACTCCATACTCTCCCAACAGTCACACACCATACTCTCACAACAATCACATTACACACTCTCCCAACAGACATACACTATATTTTCCCAACAGTCACACTCCACACTCTCCAAACAGTCACACACCATACTCTCCGAATAGTCACAAAACACTCTCCCAACAGTCACACTCCACATTAACCCACCAGTCACACTCCATACTCTCCCAACAGTCACACTCCACACTCTCCCAACAGTCACCCTCCATACTTTCCCAACAGTCACACTCCATACTTTCACAACAGCCAAACTCCATACTCTTCTAACAGTCACACTACATACTCTGCCAACAGTCAAACTCCATACTTTCCCAACAGTCACACACAACATTTTCCCAACAGTCACACTACATACTTCCTAACAGTCACACACAACATTTTCCCAACAGTAAAACTCCATACTTTCCCAAAAGTCACACACCATACTCTCACAACACTTACATTAAATTCTCACCCAACTTTCACACACTATATTTTCCCAACAGTCACACTCCATTCTTTCCCAAAAGTCACACTACACTCTCCCACCAGTCACACTCCATACTTTCCCAACAGTCACATTACATAGTCTCCAAACAGGAACACTGCATACTATCTCAACAGTCACACTCCACAATCTCCCAACAGTCACCCTCCATACTCTCCCAATAGTTACATTCCATACTCTCCCAACAGTCACACTCCATTCTCTCCCAACAGTCACATTCCGTACTCTACCTACAGTCATACTCCATACATTCCCAACAGTCACACTCCACACTCTCCAAACAGTCACACACCATACTTTCCGAATAGTCACAATACACTCTCCCAACAGTCACACTCCACATTAACCCACCAGTCACACTCCATACTCTCCCAACAGTCACACTCCACACTCTCACAACAGTCACCCTCCATACTCTCCCAACAGTCACACACTATATTTTCCCAACAGTCACACTCCATACTCTTCCAGCATTCACACTCCATACTCTCCCAACAGTCACACTACATACTCTCCCAACAGTCAAACTCGATACTTTCCCAACAGTTACACACAACTTTTTCCCAACAGTCACACTACATACTTTCCCAACAGTCACACACAACATTTTCCCAACAGTCAAACTCCATGCTTTCCCAACAGTCACACACCATACTCTCACAACACTTACATTAAATTATCTCCCAACTGTCATACTCTATATTTTCCCTACAGTCACACTCCATACTTTCCCAAAAGTCACACTCCATACTCTCGCAAAAGTAACACTCCAGACTCTCCAAACAATCGCACTCCTACTCTCCCAATAGTCACACAACACTCTCCCAACAGTCACACAACACATTCTCCAACCAGTACTATTACATATTTTCCCAAAGGTCACACTCCATACTCTCCCAACAGTCAAACTCCATACTTTCCCAACAGTCACACTACATACTTTCCTAACAGTGACACACAACATTTTCCCAACAGTCAAACTCCATACTTTCCCAACACTCACACACCATACTCTCACAACACTTACATTAAATTCTCTCCCAACTGTCATACTCTATATTTTCCCTACAGTCACACTCCATACTTTCCCAAAAGTCACACTTCACACTCTCCTAATAGTCACACTCCATACTTTCCCAACATTCACACTACATAGTCTCCAAACAGTCACACTGCATACTATCTCAACAGTCACACTCCACAATCTCCCAACAGTCACCCTCCATACTCTCCCAATAGTTACATTCCATACTCTCCCAACAGTCACACTCCATACTCTCCCAACAGTCACAATCCACACTCTCCGGACAGTGACACTCCATACTCTCCCAACAGTCACACACCATACTCTCACAACAATCACATTACACACTCTCCCAACAGACACACACTATATTTTCCCAACAGTCACACTCCACACTCTCCAAACAGTCACACACCATACTCTCTGAATAGTCACAAAACACTCTCCCAACAGTCACACTCCACATTAACCCACCAGTCACACTCCATACTCTCCCAACAGTCACACTCCACACTCTCCCAACAGTCACCCTCCATACTTTCCCAACAGTCAAACTCCATACTTTCACAACAGCCAAACTCCATACTCTTCTAACAGTCACACTACATACTCTGCCAACAGACAAACTCCATACTTTCCCAACAGTCACACACAACATTTTCCCAACAGTCACACTACATACTTTCCTAACAGTCACACACAACATTTTCCCAACAGTCACACTCCATACTTTCCCAAAAGTCACACTTCACACTCTCCAAATAGTCACACTCCATACTCTCCCAATACTCACACTACACTCTCTCACCAGTCACACTCCATACTTTCCCAACAGTCACACTACATAGTCTCCAAACAGGAACACTGCATACTATCTCAACAGTCACACTCCACAATCTCCCAACAGTCACCCTCCATACTCTCCCAATAGTTACATTCCATACTCTCCCAACAGTCACACTCCATACTCTCCCAACAGTCACACTCCATACTCTACCAACAGTCATACTCCATACTTTCCCAACAGTCACACTCCACACTCTCCCAACAGTCACACTCCACACTCTCCCAACAGTCACACTCCATGCTCTCCCAAAAAGTCACACTCCATACTCTCCCAACATTCACACTCCATACTCTCCCAACAGTCACACTGCATACTCTACCAACAGTCATACTCCATACATTCCCAGCAGTCACACTCCACACTCTCTCAACAGTCACACACCACACTCTCCCAACAGTCACACTCCATGCTCTCCCAAAAGTCACACTGCATACTCTCCCAACAGTCACAATCAATACTCTCCCAACAGTCACACACTATACTTTCACAACATTCACACTCAATGCTCTCCCAACAGTCACACACTATACTTTCCCAACAGTCACACTCAACAGTCACACACCATACTCTCCCAACAGTAGTACTCTATACTCTCCCGAGAGTCACACTCCTTACTTTCCCAACATTCACACTCCACACTATCTCAACCGTCACCCTCCATTCTCTCCCAACAGTCACACTCAACAGTCTCTCAACAGTCACACTCCATACTCTCCCAACAGTCACAATCCACACTCTCCGAACAGTGATACTCCATACTCTCCCAACAGTCACACACCATACTCTCACAACAATCACATTACACACTCTCCCAACAGACACACACTATATTTTCCCAACAGTCACACTCCACACTCTCCAAACAGTCACACACCATACTCTCCGAATAGTCACAAAACACTCTCCCAACAGTCACACTCCATACTTTCACAACAGCCAAACTCCATACTCTTCTAACAGTCACACTACATACTTTCCTAACAGTCACACACAAGATTTTCCCAACAGTCAAACTCCATACTTTCCCAACAGTCACACACCATACTCTCACAACACTTATATTAAATTCTCACCCAACTGTCACACACTATATTTTCCCAACAGTCACATTCCATACTTTCCCAAAAGTCACACTACACTCTCCCACCAGTCACACTCCATACTTTCCCAACAGTCACATTACATAGTCTCCAAACAGGAACACTGCATACTATCTCAACAGTCACACTCCACAATCTCCCAACAGTCACCCACCATACTCTCCCAATAGTTACAATCCATACTCTCCCATCAGTCACACTCCATACTCTCCCAACAGTCCCACTCCATACTCTACCAACAATCATACTCCTAACTTTCCCAACAGTCACACTCCACACTCTCCCAACAGTCACACTCCACACTCTCCCAACAGTCACACTCCATGCACTCCCAATAGTTACATTCCATACTCTCCCAACAGTCACATTCCATACTCTACCTACAGTCATACTCCATACATTCCCAACAGTCACACTCCACACTCTCCAAACAGTCACACACCATACTTTCCGAATAGTCACAATACACTCTCCCAACAGTCACACTCCACATTAACCCACCAGTCACACTCCATACTCTCCCAACAGTCACACTCCACACTCTCCCAACAGTCACTCTCCATACTCTCCCAACAGTCACACTCCACATTAACCCACCAGTCACACTCCACACTCTCTCAACTGTCACACACCACACTCTCCCAACAGTCACACTCCATGCTCTCCCAAAAGTCACACTGCATACTCTCCCAACAGTCACAATCAATACTCTCCCAACAGTCGCACTCCATACTCTACCAACAATCATACTCCTAACTTTCCCAACAGTCACACTCCACACTCTCCCAACAGTCACACTCCACACTCTCCCAACAGTCACACTCCATGCACTCCCAATAGTTACATTCCATACTCTCCCAACAGTCACATTCCATACTCTACCTACAGTCATACTCCATACATTCCCAACAGTCACACTCCACACTCTCCAAACAGTCACATACCATACTTTCCGAATAGTCACAATACACTCTCCCAACAGTCACATTCCACATTAACCCACCAGTCACACTCCATACTCTCCCAAAAGTCACACTTCACACTCTCCAAATAGTCACACTCCATACTCTCCCAATACTCACACTACACTCTCCCACCAGTCACAATCCATACTCTCCCAACAGTCACACTCCATACTCTACCAACAGTCATACTCCATACTTTCCCAACAGTCACACTCCACACTCTCCCAACAGTCACACTCCACACTCTCCCAACAGTCACACTCGATGCTCTCCCAAAAAGTCACACTCCATACTCTCCAAACATTCACACTCAATACTCTCCCAACAGTCACACTACATACTCTCCCAATAGTTACATTCCATACTCTCCCAACAGTCACACTCCATACTCTCCCAGCAGTCACACTCCATACTCTACCAACAGTCATACTCCATACATTCCCAGCAGTCACACTCCACACTCTCTCAACAGTCATACACCACACTCTCCCAACAGTCACACTCCATGCTCTCCCAAAAGTCACACTGCATACTCTCCCAACAGTCACAATCAATACTCTCCCAACAGTCACACACTATTTTTCACAACATTCACACTCAATGCTCTCCCAACAGTCACACACTGTACTTTCCCAACAGTCACCCTCAACAGTCACACACCATACTCTCCCAACAGTAGTACTCTATACTCTCCCGAGAGTCACACTCCTTACTTTCCCAACATTCACACTCCACACTCTCTCAACCGTCACCCTCCATTCTCTCCTAACAGTCACACTCAACAGTCTCTCAACAGTCACACTCCATACTTTCCCAACAGTCACAATCCACACTCTCCGAACAGTGACACTCCATACTCTCCCAACAGTCACACACCATATTCTCACAACAATCACATTACACACTCTCCCAACAGACACACACTATATTTTCCCAACAGTCACACTCCACACTCTCCAAACAGTCACACACCATACTCTCCGAATAGTCACAAAACACTCTCCCAACAGTCACACTCCACATTAACCCACCATTCACACTCCATACTCTCCCAACAGTCACACTCCACACTCTCCCAACAGTAACCCTCCATACTTTCCCAACAGTCACACTCCATACTTTGACAACAGCCAAACTCCATACTCTTCTAACAGTCACACTACATACTCTGCCAACAGTCAAACTCCATACTTTCCCAACAGTCACACACAACATTTTCCCAACAGTCACACTACATACTTTCCTAACAGTCACACACAAGATTTTCCCAACAGTCAAACTCCATACTTTCCCAACAGTCACACACCATACTCTCACAACACTTACATTAAATTCTCACCCAACTGTCACACACTATATTTTCCCAACAGCCACACTCCATACTTTCCCAAAAGTCACACTACACTCTCCCACCAGTCACACTCCATACTTTCCCAACAGTCATATTACATAGTCTCCAAACAGGAACACTGCATACTATCTCAACAGTCACACTCCACAATCTCCCAACACTCACACTCCATACTCTCACAACAGTCACACTCCATACTCTACCAACAATCATACTCCTAACTTTCCCAACAGTCACACTCCACACTCTCCCAACAGTCACACTCCACACTCTCCCAACAGTCACACTCCATGCACTCCCAATAGTTACATTCCATACTCTCCCAACAGTCACATTCCATACTCTACCTACAGTCATACTCCATACATTCCCAACAGTCACACTCCACATTCTCCAAACACTCACACACCATACTTTCCGAATAGTCACAATACACTCTCCCAACAGTCACACTCCACATTAACCCACCAGTCACACTCCATACTCTCCCAAAAGTCACACTTCACACTCTCCAAATAGTCACACTCCATACTCTCCCAATACTCACACTACACTCCCCCACAAGTCACAATCCATACTTTCCCAACAGTCACACTACATAGTCTCCCGACAGGAACACTGCACACTATCTCAACAGTCACACTCCACAATCTCCCAACAGTCACCCTCCATACTCTCCCAACAGTCATACTCCATACTTTCCCAACAGTCACACTCCACACTCTCCCAACAGTCACACTCCACACTCTCCCAACAGTCACACTCCATGCTCTCCCAAAAAGTCACACTCCATACTCTCCCAACATTCACACTCAATACTCTCACAACAGTCACACTACATACTCTCCCAATAGTTACATTCCATACTCTCCCAACAGTCACACTCCATACTCTCCCAACAGTCACACTCCATACTCTCCCAACAGTCACACTCCATGCTCTCCCAAAAGTCACACTCCATACTCTCCCAACAGTCACAATCAATACTCTCCCAACAGTCACACACTATACTTTCACAACATTCACACTCAATGCTCTCCCAACAGTCACACACTATACTTTCGCAACAGTCACACTCAACAGTCACACACCATACTCTCCCAACAGTAGTACTCTCCCGAGAGTCACACTCCTTACTTTCCCAACATTCACACTCCACACTCTCTCAACCGTCACCCTCCATTCTCTCCCAACAGTCACACTCAACAGTCTCTCAACAGTCACACTCCATACTCTCCCAACAGTCACAATCCACACTCTCCGAACAGTGACACTCCATACTCTCCCAACAGTCACACACCATACTCTCACAACAATCACATTACACACTCTCCCAACAGACACACACTATATTTTCCTAACAGTCACACTCCACACTCTCCAAATAGTCACACACCATACTCTCCGAATAGTCACAAAACACTCTCCCAACAGTCACACTCCACATTAACCCACCAGTCACACTCCATACTCTCCCAACAGTCACACTCTCCACACTCTCCCAACAGTAACCCTCCATACTTTCCCAACAGTCACACTCCATACTTTGACAACAGCCAAACTCCATACTCTTCTAACAGTCACACTACATACTCTGCCAACAGTCAAACTCCATACTTTCCCAACAGTCACACACAACATTTTCCCAACAGTCACACTACATACTTTCCTAACAGTCACACACAAGATTTTCCCAACAGTCAAACTCCATACTTTCCCAACAGTCACACACCATACTCTCACAACACTTACATTAAATTCTCACCCAACTGTCACACACTATATTTTCCCAACAGTCACACTCCATACTTTCCCAAAAGTCACACTACACTCTCCCACCAGTCACACTCCATACTTTCCCAACAGTCATATTACATAGTCTCCAAACAGGAACACTGCATACTATCTCAACAGTCACACTCCACAATCTCCCAACACTCACACTCCATACTCTCACAACAGTCACACTCCATACTCTACCAACAATCATACTCCTAACTTTCCCAACAGTCACACTCCACACTCTCCCAACAGTCACACTCCACACTCTCCCAACAGTCACACTCCATGCACTCCCAATAGTTACATTCCATACTCTCCCAACAGTCACATTCCATACTCTACCTACAGTCATACTCCATACATTCCCAACAGTCACACTCCACACTCTCCAAACACTCACACACCATACTTTCCGAATAGTCACAATACACTCTCCCAACAGTCACACTCCACATTAACCCACCAGTCACACTCCATACTCTCCCAAAAGTCACACTTCACACTCTCCAAATAGTCACACTCCATACTCTCCCAATACTCACACTACACTCTCCCACAAGTCACAATCCATACTTTCCCAACAGTCACACTACATAGTCTCCCGACAGGAACACTGCACACTATCTCAACAGTCACACTCCACAATCTCCCAACAGTCACCCTCCATACTCTCCCAACAGTCATACTCCATACTTTCCCAACAGTCACACTCCACACTCTCCCAACAGTCACACTCCACACTCTCCCAACAGTCACACTCCATGCTCTCCCAAAAAGTCACACTCCATACTCTCCCAACATTCACACTCAATACTCTCACAACAGTCACACTACATACTCTCCCAATAGTTACATTCCATACTCTCCCAACAGTCACACTCCATACTCTCCCAACAGTCACACTCCATACTCTCCCAACAGTCACACTCCATGCTCTCCCAAAAGTCACACTCCATCCTCTCCCAACAGTCACAATCAATACTCTCCCAACAGTCACACACTATACTTTCACAACATTCACACTCAATGCTCTCCCAACAGTCAAACACTATACTTTCCCAACAGTCACACTCAACAGTCACACACCATACTCTCCCAACAGTAGTACTCTATACTCTCCCGAGAGTCACACTCCTTACTTTCCCAACATTAACACTCCACACTCTCTCAACCGTCACCCTCCATTCTCTCCCAACAGTCACACTCAACAGTCTCTCAACAGTCACACTCCATACTCTCCCAACAGTCACAATCCACACTCTCCGAACAGTGACACTCCATACTCTCCCAACAGTCACACACCATACTCTCACAACAATCACATTACACACTCTCCCAACAGACACACACTATATTTTCCTAACAGTCACACTCCACACTCTCCAAACAGTCACACACCATACTCTCCGAATAGTCACAAAACACTCTCCCAACAGTCACACTCCACATTAACCCACCAGTCACACTCCATACTCTCCCAACAGTCACACTCCACACTCTCCCAACAGTCACCCTCCACACTCTCCCAACAGTCACACTCCATACTTTCACAACAGCCAAACTCCATACTCTTCTAACAGTCACACTACATACTCTGCCAACAGTCAAACTCCATACTTTCCCAACAGTCACACACAACATTTTCCCAACAGTCACACTACATACTTTCCTAACAGTCACACACAACATTTTCCCAACAGTCAAACTCCATACTTTCCCAACAGTCACACACCATACTCTCACAACACTTACATTAAATTATCACCCAACTGTCACAAACTATATTTTCCCAACAGTCACACTCCACACTCTCCAAACAGTCACACACCATACTTTCCGAATAGTCACACTCCACACTCTCCCAACAGTCACACTCCATGCACTCCCAATAGTTACATTCCATACTCTCCCAACAGTCACATTCCATACTCTACCTACAGTCATACTCCATACATTCCCAACAGTCACACTCCACACTCTCCAAACAGTCACACACTATACTTTCCGAATAGTCACAATACACTCTCCCAACAGTCACACTCCACATTAACCCACCAGTCACACTCCATACTCTCCCAACAGTCACACTCCACACTCTCCCAACAGTCACCCTCCATACTCTCCCAACAGTCACCCTCCATACTCTCCCAACAGTCACCCTCCATACTCTCCCAACAGTCACCCTCCACACTCTCCCAACAGTCACCCTCCATACTCTCACAACAGTCCCACACTATATTTTCCCAACAGTCACACACCATACTCTCACAACACTTACATTAAATTCTCTCCCAACAGTCACACTCCATACTCTCCCAACAGTCACACTCCATACTCTACCAACAATCATACTCCTAACTTTCCCAACAGTCACACTCCACACTCTCCCAACAGTCACACTCCATGCACTCCCAATAGTTACATTCCATACTCTCCCAACAGTCACATTCCATACTCTACCTACAGTCATACTCCATACATTACCAACAGTCACACTCCACACTCTCCAAACAGTCACACACCATACTTTCCGAATAGTCACAATACACTCTCCCAACAGTCACACTCCACACTCTCCCAACAGTCACACTCCATGCACTCCCAATAGTTACATTCCATACTCTCCCAACAGTCACATTCCATACTCTACCTACAGTCATACTCCAAACATTCCCTACAGTCACACTCCACACTCTCTCAACAGTCACACTCCATACTCTCCCAACAGTCACATTCCACACTCTCCGAACTGTGACACTCCATACTCTCCCAACAGTCACACACCATACTCACCCAACAATCACATTACACACTCTCCCAACAGACACACACTATATTTTCCCAACAGTCACACTCCACACTCTCCAAACAGTCACACACCATACTCTCCGAATAGTCACAAAACACTCTCCCAACAGTCACACTCCACATTAACCCACCAGTCACACTCCACACTCTCCCAACAGTCATACTCCACACTCTCCCAACAGTCACCCTCCATACTTTCCCAACAGTCACACTCCATACTTTCACAACAGCCAAACTCCATACTCTCCTAACAGTCACACTACATACTCTGCCAACAGTCAAACTCCATACTTTCCCAACAGTCACACACAACATTTTCCCAACAGTCACACTACATACTTTCCTAACAGTCACACACAACATTTTCCCAACAGTCACACTCCATACTTTCCCAACAGTCACACACCATACTCTCACAACACTTACATTAAATTCTCACCCAACTGTCACACACTATATTTTCCCAACAGTCACACTCCGTACTTTCCCAAAAGTCACACTTCACACTCTCCAAATAGTCACACTCCATACTCTCCCAATACTCACACTACACTCTCCCACCAGTCACACTCCATACTTTCCCAACAGTCACATTACATAGTCTCCAAACAGGAACACTGCATACTATCTCAACAGTCACACTCCACAATCTCCCAACAGTCACCCTCCATACTCTCCCAACAGTCACATTCCATACTCTACCTACAGTCATACTCCATACATTCCCAACAGTCACACTCCACACTCTCCAAACAGTCACACACCATACTTTCCGAATAGTCACAATACACTCTCCCAACAGTCACACTCCACATTAACCCACCAGTCACACTCCATACTCTCCCAACAGTCACACTCCACACTCTCCCAACAGTCACCCTCCATACTCTCCCAACAGTCACACACTATATTTTCCCAACAGTCACACACCATACTCTCACAACACTTACATTAAATTCTCTCCCAACTGTCACACACTATATTTTCCCAAAAGTCACACTCCATACTTTCCCAAAAGTCACACTTCACACTCTCCAAATAGTCACACTCCATACTCTCCCAATACTCACACTACACTCTCCCACCTGTCACACTTCATACTTTCCCAACAGTCACCCTCCATACTCTCCCAATAGTTACATTCCGTACTCTCCCAACAGTCACACTCCATACTCTCCCAACAGTCACACTTCATACTCTACCAACAGTCATACTCCATACTTTCCCAACAGTCACACTCCACACTCTCCCAACAGTCACACTCCATGCTCTCCCAAAAAGTCACACTCCAAACTCTCCCAACATTCACACTCAATACTCACCCAAAAGTCACCCTCCATACTCTCCCAATTGTTACATTCCATACTCTCCCAACATTCACACTCCATACTCTCCCAACAGTCACACTCCATACTCTACCAACAGTCATACTCCATACTTTCCCAACAGTCACACTCCACACTCTCCCAACAGTCACACTCCATGCTCTCCCAAAAAGTCACACTCCATACTCTCCCAATATTCACACTCAATACTCTCCCAACAGTCACACTACATACTCTCCCAATAGTTACATTCCGTACTCTCCCAACAGTCACACTCCATACTCTCCCAACAGTCACACTCCATACTCTACCAACAGTCATACTCCATACATTCCCAACAGTCACACTCCACACTCTCCCAACAGTTACACTCCACACTCTCCCAACAGTCACACTCCATGCTCTCCCAAAAGTCACACTCCATACTCTCCCAACAGTCACAATCAATACTCTCCCAACAGTCACACACTATACTTTCACAACATTCACACTCACTGCTCTCCCAACAGTCACACACTATACTTTCCCAACAGTCACACTCAACAGTCACACACCATACTCTCCCAACAGTAGTACTCTATACTCTCCCGAGAGTCACACTCCTTACTTTCCCAACATTCACACTCCACACTCTCTCAACCGTCATCCTCCATTCTCTCCCAACAGTCACACTCAACAGACTCTCAACCATCACACTCCATGCTCTCCAGAAAGTCACACTCAACAGTCTCTCAACCGTCACACTCCATTGTCTCCCAACAGTCACATTCAACAGTCTCTCAACAGTCACACTCCATACTCTCCCAACAGTAACAATCCACACTCTCCGAACAGTCACACACCATACTCTCACAACAATCACATTACACACTCTCCCAACAGGCACACACTATATTTTCCAAACAGTCACACACCATACTCTCCGAATAGTCACAAAACACTCTCCAAACAGTCACACTCCACACTAACCCACCAGTCACACTCCACACTCTCCCAACAGTCATACTCCACACTCTCCCAACAGTCACCCTCCATACTTTCCCAACAGTCACACTCCATACTTTCACAACAGCCAAACTCCATACTCTCCTAACAGTCACACTACATACTCTGCCAACAGTCAAACTCCATACTTTCCCAACAGTCATACACAACATTTTCCCAACAGTCACACTACATACTTTCCTAACAGTCACACACAACATTTTCCCAACAGTCAAACTCCATACTTTCCCAACAGTCACACACCATACTCTCACAACACTTACATTAAATGTTCACCCAACTGTCACACACTATATTTTCCCAACAGTCACACTCCATACTTTCCCAAAAGTCACACTTCACACTCTCCAAATAGTCACACTCCATACTCTCCCAATACTCACACTACACTCTCCCACCAGTCACTCTCCATACTTTCCCAACAGTCACATTACATAGTCTCCAAACAGGAACACTGCATACTATCTCAACAGTCACACTCCACAATCTCCCAACAGTCACCCTCCATACTCTCCCAATAGTTACATTCCATACTCTCCCAACAGTCACACTCCATTCTCTCCCAACAGTCACATTCCATACTCTACCTACAGTCATACTCCATACATTCCCAACAGTCACACTCCACACTCTCCAAACAGTCACACACCATACTTTCCGAATAGTCACAATACACTCTCCCTACAGTCACACTCCACATTAACCCACCAGTCACACTCCATACTCTCCCAACAGTCACACTCCACACTCTCCCAACAGTCACCCTCCATACTCTCCCAACAGTCACACACTATATTTTCCCAACAGTCACACACCATACTCTCACAACACTTACATTAAATTCTCTCCCAACTGTCACACACTATATTTTCCCAAAAGTCACACTCCATTCTTTCCCAAAAGTCACACTTCACACTCTCCAAATAGTCACACTCCATACTCTCCCAATACTCACACTACACTCTCGCACCTGTCACACTTCATACTTTCCCAACAGTCACCCTCCATACTCTCCCAATAGTTACATTCCGTACTCTCCCAACAGTCACACTCCATACTCTCCCAACAGTCACACTCCATACTCTACCAACAGTCATACTCCATACTTTCCCAACAGTCACACTCCACACTCTCCCAACAGTCACACCCCACACTCTCTCAACAGTCACACTCCATGCTCTCCCAAAAAGTCACACTCCATACTCTCCCAACATTCACACTCAATACTCTCCCAACAGTCACCCTCCATGCTCTCCCAATAGTTACATTCCATACTCTCCCAACAGTCACACTCCATACTCTCCCAACAGTCACACTCCATACTCTACCAACAGTCATTCTCCATACTTTCCCAACAGTCACACTCCACACTCTCCCAACAGTCACACTCCACACTCTCCCAACAGTCACACTCCATGCTCTCCCAAAAAGTCACACTCCATACTCTCCCAATATTCACACTCAATACTCTCCCAACAGTCACACTACATACTCTCCCAATAGTTACATTCCGTACTCTCCCAACAGTCACACTCCATATTCTCCCAACAGTCACACTCCATACTCTACCAACAGTCATACTCCATACATTCCCAACAGTCACACTCCACACTCTCCCAACAGTCACACTCCACACTCTCCCAACAGTCACACTCCATGCTCTCCCAAAAGTCACACTCCATACTCTCCCAACAGGCACAATCAATACTCTCCCAACAGTCACACACTATACTTTCACAACATTCACACTCACTGCTCTCCAAACAGTCACACACTATACTTTCCCAACAGTCACACTCAACAGTCACACAATATACTCTCCCAACAGTAGTACTCTATTCTCTCCCGAGAGTCACACTCCTTACTTTCCCAACATTCACACTCCACACTCTCTCAACCGTCATCCTCCATTCTCTCTCAACCATCACACTCCATGCTCTCCAAAAAGTCACACTCAACAGTCTCTCAACCGTCACACTCCATTCTCTCCCAACAGTCACAATCCACACTCTCCGAACAGTGACACTCCATACTCTCCCAACAGTCACACACTATACTCTCACAACAATCACATTACACACTCTCCCAACAGACACACACTATATTTTCCCAACAGTCACATTCCACACTCTCCAAACAGTCACACACCATACTCTCCGAATAGTCACAAAACACTCTCCCAACAGTCACACTCCACATTAACCCACCAGTCACACTCCATACTCTCCCAACAGTCACACTCCACACTCTCCCAACAGTCACCCTCAATACTTTCCCAATAGTCACACTCCATACTTTCACAACAGCCAAACTCCATACTCTTCTAACAGTCACACTACATACTCTGCCAACAGTCAAACTCCATACTTTCCCAACAGTCACACTCCACACTCTCCCAAGAGTCACCCTCCATACTCTCCCAACAGTCACACACTATATTTTCCCAACAGTCACACACCATACTCTCACAACACTTACATTAAATTCTCTCCCAACTGTCACACACTATATTTTCCCAAAAGTCACACTCCATACTTTCCCAAAAGTCACACTTCACACTCTCCAAATAGTCACACTCCATACTCTCCCAATACTCACACTACACTCTCCCACCTGTCACACTTCATACTTTCCCAACAGTCACCCTCCATACTCTCCCAATAGTTACATTCCGTACTCTCCCAACAGTCACACTCCATACTCTCCCAACAGTCACACTTCATACTCTACCAACAGTCATACTGCATACTTTCCCAACAGTCACACTCCACACTCTCCCAACAGTCACACTCCACACTCTCCCAACAGTCACACTCCATGCTTTCCCAAAAAGTCACACTCCATACTCTCCCAATATTCACACTCAATACTCTCCCAACAGTCACACTACATACTCTCCCAATAGTTACATTCCGTACTCTCCCAACAGTCACACTCCATACTCTCCCAACAGTCACACTCCATACTCTACCAACAGTCATACTCCATACATTCCCAACAGTCACACTCCACACTCTCCCAACAGTCACACTCCACACTCTCCCAACAGTCACACTCCATGCTCTCCCAAAAGTCACACTCCATACTCTCCCAACAGTCACAATCAATACTCTCCCAACAGTCACACACTATACTTCCCCAACAGTCACACTCAACAGTCACACACCATACTCTCCCAACAGTAGTACTCTATACTCAGCCGAGAGTCACACTCCTTACTTTCCCAACATTCACACAGCACACTCTCTCAACCGTCATCCTCCATTCTCTCCTAACAGTCACACTCAACAGACTCTCAACCATCACACTCCATGCTCTCCAGAAAGTCACACTCAACAGTCTCTCAACCGTTACACTCCATTGTCTCCCAACAGTCACATTCAACAGTCTCTCAACAGTCACACTCCATACTCTCCCAACAGTCACAATCCACACTCTCCGAACAGTCACATACCATACTCTCACAACAATCACATTACACACTCTCCCAACAGACACACACTATATTTTCCCAACAGTCACACTCCACACTCTCCAAACAGTCACACACCATACTCTCCGAATAGTCACAAAACACTCTCCCAACAGTCACACTCCACATTAACCCACCAGTCACACTCCACACTCTCCCAACAGTCATACTCCACACTCTCCCAACAGTCACCCTCCATACTTTCCCAACAGTCACACTCCATACTTTCACAACAGCCAAACTCCATACTCTCCTAACAGTCACACTACATACTCTGCCAACAGTCAAACTCCATACTTTCCCAACAGTCACACACAACATTTTCCCAACAGTCACACTACATACTTTACTAACAGTCACACACAACATTTTCCCAACAGTCACACTCCATACTTTCCCAAAAGTCACATTTCACACTCTCCAAATAGTCACACTCCATACTCTCCCAATACTCACACTACACTCTCCCACCAGTCACTCTCCATACTTTCCCAACAGTCACATTACATAATCTCCAAACAGGAACACTGCATACTATCTCAACAGTCACACTCCACAATCTCCCAACAGTCACCCTCCATACTCTCCCAATAGTTACATTCCATACTCTCCCAACAGTCACACTCCATTCTCTCCCAACAGTCACATTCCATACTCTACCTACAGTCATACTCCATACATTCCCAACAGTCACACTCCACACTCTCCAAACAGTCACACACCATACTCTCCGAATAGTCACAAAACACTCTCCCAACAGTCACACTCCACATTAACCCACCAGTCACACTCCATACTCTCCCAACAGTCACACTCCACACTCTCCCAACAGTCACCCTCCATACTCTCCCAACAGTCACACACTATATTTTCCCAACAGTCACACACCATACTCTCACAACACTTACATTAAATTCTCTCCCAACTGTCACACACTATATTTTCCCAAAAGTCACACTCCATACTTTCCCAAAAGTCACACTTCACACTCTCCAAATAGACACACTCCATACTCTCCCAAAACTCACACTACACTCTCCCACCTGTCACACTTCATACTTTCCCAACAGTCACCCTCCATACTCTCCCAATAGTTACATTCCGTACTCTCCCAACAGTCACACTCCATACTCTCCCAACAGTCACACTCCATACTCTACCAACAGTCATACTCCATACTTTCCCAACAGTCACACTCCACATTCTCCCAACAGTCACACTCCACACTCTCCCAACAGTCACACTCCATGCTCTCCCAAAAAGTCACACTCCATACTCTCCCAACATTCACACACAATACTCTCCCAACAGTCACCCTCCATACTCTCCCAATAGTTACATTCCATACTCTCCCAACAGTCACACTCCATACTCTCCCAACAGTCACACTCCATACTCTACCAACAGTCATACTCCATACTTTCCCAACAGTCACACTCCACACTCTCCCAACAGTCACACTCCACACTCTCCCAACAGTCACACTCCATGCTCTCCCAAAAAGTCACACTCCATACTCTCCCAATATTCACACTCAATGCTCTCCCAACAGTCACACTACATACTCTCCCAATAGTTACATTCCGTACTCTCCCAACAGTCACACTCCATATTCTCCCAACAGTCACACTCCATACTCTACCAACAGTCATACTCCATACATTCCCAACAGTCACACTCCACACTCTCCCAACAGTCACACTCCAAACTCTCCCAACAGTCACACTCCATGCTCTCCCAAAAGTCACACTCCATACTCTCCCAACAGTCACAATCAATACTCTCCCAACAGTCACACATTATACTTTCACAACATTCACACTCACTGCTCTCCCAACAGTCACACACTATACTTTCCCAACAGTCACACTCAACAGTCACACACCATACTCTCCCAACAGTAGTACTCTATACTCTCCCGAGAGTCACACTCCTTACTTTCCCAACATTCACACTCCACACTCTCTCAACCGTCATCCTCCATTCTCTCCCAACAGTCACACTCAACAGTCTCTCAACCATCACACTCCATGCTCTCCAAAAAGTCACACTCAACAGTCTCTCAACCGTCACACTCCATTCTCTCCCAACAGTCACATTCAACAGTCTCTCAACAGTCACACTCCATACTCTCCCAACAGTCACAATCCACACTCTCCGAACAGTGACACTCCATACTCTCCCAACAGTCACACACCATACTCTCACAACAATCACATTACACACTCTCCCAACAGACACACACTATATTTTCCCAACAGTCACATTCCACACTCTCCAAACAGTCACACACCATACTCTGCGAATAGTCACAAAACACTCTCCCAACAGTCACACTCCACATTAACCCACCAGTCACACTCCATACTCTCCCAACAGTCACACTCCACACTCTCCCAACAGTCACCCTCCATACTTTCCCAACAGTCACACTCCATACTTTCACAACAGCCAAACTCCATACTCTTCTAACAGTCACACTACATACTCTGCCTACAGTCAAACTCCATACTCTCCCAACAGTCACACACCATACTCTCACAACAATCACATTACACACTCTCCCAACAGACACACACTATATTTTCCCAACAGTCACATTCCACACTCTCCAAACAGTCACACACCATACTCTGCGAATAGTCACAAAACACTCTCCCAACAGTCACACTCCACATTAACCCACCAGTCACACTCCATACTCTCCCAACAGTCACACTCCACACTCTCCCAACAGTCACCCTCCATACTTTCCCAACAGTCCCACTCCATACTTTCACAACAGCCAAACTCCATACTCTTCTAACAGTCACACTACATACTCTGCCTACAGTCAAACTCCATACTCTCCCAACAGTCACACACTATACTTTTCCAACAGTCACACTCAACAGTCACACACCATACTCTCCCAACAGTAGTACTCTATACTCTCCCGAGAGTCACACTCCTTACTTTCCCAACATTCACACTTCACACTCTCTCAACCGTCATCCTCCATTCTCTCCCAACAGTCACACTCAACAGTCTCTCAACAGTCACACTCCATACTCTCCCAACAGTCACAATCCACACTCTCCGAACAGTGACACTCCATACTCTCCCAACAGTCACACACCATACTCTCACAACAGTCACATTCCACACTCTCCAAACAGTCAAACACCATACCCTCCGAATAGTCACAACACACTCTCCCAACAGTCACACTCCACATTAACCCACCAGTCACACTCCATACTCTCCCAACAGTCACACTCCACACTCTCCCAAAAGTCAAACTCCATACTTTCCCAACAGTCACACACCATACTCTCACAACACTTACATTAAATTCTCACCCAACTGTCACACACTATATTTTCCCAACAGTCACACTCCATACTTTCCCAAAAGTCACACTACACTCTCCCACCAGTCACACTCCATACTTTCCCAACAGTCACATTACATAGTCTCCAAACAGGAACACTGCATACTATCTCAACAGTCACACACCACAATCTCCCAACAGTCACCCTCCATACTCTGCCAATAGTTACAATCCATACTCTCCCAACAGTCACACTCCATACTCTACCAACAATCATACTCCTAACTTTCCCACCAGTCACACTCCACACTCTCCCAACAGTCACACTCCACACACTCCCAACAGTCACACTCCATGCACTCCCAATAGTTACATTTGATACTCTCCCAACAGTCACATTCCATACGCTACCTACAGTCATACTCCATACATTCCAAACAGTCACACACCATACTTTCCAAATAGTCACAATACACTCTCCCAACAGTCACACTCCACATTAACCCACCAGTCACACTCCATACTCTCCCAACAGTCACACTCCACACTCTCCCAACAGTCACCCTCCATACTTTCCCAACAGTCACACTCCATACTTTCACAACAGCCAAACTCCATACTCTTCTAACAGTCACACTCCACACTCTCCCAACAGTCACCCTCCATACTCTCCCAACAGTCACACACTATATTTTCCCAACAGTCACACACCATACTCTCACAACACTTACATTAAATTATCTCCCAACAGTCACACTCCATACTCTCCCAACAGTCACACTCCATACTCTACCAACAATCATACTCCTAACTTTCCCAACAGTCACACTCCACACTCTCCCAACAGTCACACTCCATGCACTCCCAATAGTTACATTCCATACTCTCCCAACAGTCACATTCCATACTCTACCTACAGTCATACTCCATACATTCCCAACAGTCACACTCCACACTCTCCCCACAGTCACACTCCACACTCTCCCAACAGTCACACTCCATGCTCTCCCAAAAGTCACACTCCATACTCTCCCAACAGTCACAATCAAAACTCTCCCAACAGTCACACACTGTACTTTCACAACATTCCCACTCAATGCTCTCCCAACAGTCACACACTATACTTTCCCAACAGTCACACTCAACAGTCACACACCATACTCTCCCAACAGTAGTACTCTATACTCTCCCGAGAGTCAAACTCCTTACTTTCCCAACATTCACACTCCACACTCTCTCAACTGTCACCCTCCATTCTCTCCCAACAGTCACACTCAACAGTCTCTCAACCGTCACACTCCATTCTCTCCCAACAGTCACACTCAACAGTCTCTCAACCATCACACTCCATGCTCTCCAAAAAGTCACACTCAACAGTCTCTCAACCGTCACACTCCATTCTCTCCCAACAGTCACATTCAACAGTCTCTCAACAGTCACACTCCATACTCTCTCCCAACAGTCACAATCCACACTCTCCGAACAGTGACACTCCATACTCTCCCAACAGTCACACACCATACTCTCACAACAATCACATTACACACTCTCCCAACAGACACACACTATATTTTCCTAACAGTCACACTCCACACTCTCCAAACAGTCACACACCATACTCTCCGAATAGTCACAAAACACTCTCCCAACAGTCACACTCCACATTAACCCACCAGTCACACTCCATACTCTCCAAACAGTCACACTCCACACTCTCCCAACAGTAACCCTCCATACTTTCCCAACAGTCACACTCCATACTTTGACAACAGCCAAACTCCATACTCTTCTAACAGTCACACTACATACTCTGCCAACAGTCAAACTCCATACTTTCCCAACAGTCACACACAACATTTTCCCAACAGTCACACTACATACTTTCCTAACAGTCACACACAAGATTTTCCCAACAGTCAAACTCCATACTTTCCCAACAGTCACACACCATACTCTCACAACACTTACATTACATTCTCACCCAACTGTCACACACTATATTTTCCCAACAGTCACACTCCATACTTTCCCAAAAGTCACACTACACTCTCCCACCAGTCACACTCCATACTTTCCCAACAGTCATATTACATAGTCTCCAAACAGGAACACTGCATACTATCTCAACAGTCACACTCCACAATCTCCCAACACTCACACTCCATACTCTCACAACAGTCACACTCCATACTCTACCAACAATCATACTCCTAACTTTCCCAACAGTCACACTCCACACTCTCCCAACAGTCACACTCCACACTCTCCCAACAGTCACACTCCATGCACTCCCAATAGTTACATTCCATACTCTCCCAACAGTCACATTCCATACTCTACCTACAGTCATACTCCATACATTCCCAACAGTCACACTCCACACTCTCCAAACACTCACACACCATACTTTCCGAATAGTCACAATACACTCTCTCAACAGTCACACTCCACATTAACCCACCAGTCACACTCCATACTCTCCCAAAAGTCACACTTCACACTCTCCAAATAGTCACACTCCATACTCCCCCAATTCTCACACTACACTCTCCCACAAGTCACAATCCATACTTTCCCAACAGTCACACTACATAGTCTCCCGACAGGAACACTGCACACTATCTCAACAGTCACACTCCACAATCTCCCAACAGTCACCCTCCATACTCTCCCAACAGTCATACTCCATACTTTCCCAACAGTCACACTCCACACTCTCCCAACAGTCACACTCCACACTCTCCCAACAGTCACACTCCATGCTCTCCCAAAAAGTCACACTCCATACTCTCCCAACATTCACACTCAATACTCTCACAACAGTCACACTACATACTCTCCCAATAGTTACATTCCATACTCTCCCAACAGTCACACTCCATACTCTCCCAACAGTCACACTCCATACTCTCCCAACAGTCACACTCCATGCTCTCCCAAAAGTCACACTCCATACTCTCCCAACAGTCACAATCAATACTCTCCCAACAGTCACACACTATACTTTCACAACATTCACACTCAATGCTCTCCCAACAGTCACACACTATACTTTCCCAACAGTCACACTCAACAGTCACACACCATACTCTCCCAACAGTAGTGCTCTATACTCTCCCGAGAGTCACACTCCTTACTTTCCCAACATTCACACTCCACACTCTCTCAACCGTCACCCTCCATTCTCTCCCAACAGTCACACTCAACAGTCTCTCAACAGTCACACTCCATACTCTCCCAACAGTCACAATCCACACTCTCCGAACAGTGACACTCCATACTCTCCCAACAGTCACACACCATACTCTCACAACAATCACATTACACACTCTCCCAACAGACACACACTATATTTTCCTAACAGTCACACTCCACACTCTCCAATCAGTCACACACCATACTCTCCGAATAGTCACAAAACACTCTCCCAACAGTCACACTCCACATTAACCCACCAGTCACACTCCATACTCTCCCAACAGTCACACTCCACACTCTCCCAACAGTCACCCTCCATACTTTCCCAACAGTCACACTCCATACTTTCACAACAGCCAAACTCCATACTCTTCTAACAGTCACACTACATACTCTGCCAACAGTCAAACTCCATACTTTCCCAACAGTCACACACAACATTTTCCCAACAGTCACACTACATACTTTCCTAACAGTCACACACAACATTTTCCCAACAGTCAAACTCCATACTTTCCCAACAGTCACACACCATACTCTCACAACACTTACATTAAATTCTCACCCAACTGTCACAAACTATATTTTCCCAACAGTCACACTCCATACTTTCCCAAAAGTCACACTACACTCTCCCACCAGTCACACTCCATACTTTCCCAACAGTCACATTACATAGTCTCCAAACAGGAACACTGCATACTATCTCAACAGTCACACTCCACAATCTCCCAACAGTCACCCTCCATACTCTCCCAATAGTTACAATCCATACTCTCCCAACAGTCACACTCCATACTCTCCCAACAGTCACACTCCATACTCTACCAACAATCATACTCCTAACTTTCCCAACAGTCACACTCCACACTCTCCCAACAGTCACACTCCACACTCTCCCAACAGTCACACTCCATGCACTCCCAATAGTTACATTCCATACTCTCCCAACAGTCACATTCCATACTCTACCTACAGTCATACTCCATACATTCCCAACCGTCACACTCCACACTCTCCAAACAGTCACACACCATACTTTCCGAATAGTCACAATACACTCTCTCAACAGTCACACTCCACATTAACCCACCAGTCACACTCCATACTCTCCCAACAGTCACACTCCACACTCTCCCAACAGTCACCCTCCATACTCTCCCAACAGTCACACACTATATTTTCCCAACAGTCACACACCATACTCTCACAACACTTACATTAAATTATCTCCCAACAGTCACACTTCATACTCTCCCAACAGTCACACTCCATACTCTACCAACAATCATACTCCTAACTTTCCCAACAGTCACACTCCACACTCTCCCAACAGTCACACTCCACATTCTCCCAACAGTCACACTCCATGCACTCCCAATAGTTACATTCCATACTCTCCCAACAGTCACACTCCATACTTTCACAACAGCCAAACTCCATACTCTTCTAACAGTCACACTACATACTCTGCCTACAGTCAAACTCCATCCTCTCCCAACAGTCACACACTATACTTTTCCAACAGTCACACTCAACAGTCACACACCATACTCTCCCAACAGTAGTACTCTATACTCTCCCGAGAGTCACACTCCTTACTTTCCCAACATTCACACTTCACACTCTCTCAACCGTCATCCTCCATTCTCTCCCAACAGTCACACTCAACAGTCTCTCAACAGTCACACTCCATACTCTCCCAACAGTCACAATCCACACTCTCCGAACAGTGACACTCCATACTCTCCCAACAGTCACACACCATACTCTCACAACAGTCACATTCCACACTCTCCAAACAGTCAAACACCATACTCTCCGAATAGTCACAAAACACTCTCCCAACAGTCACACTCCACATTAACCCACCAGTCACACTGCATACTCTCCCAACAGTCACACTCCACACTCTCCCAACAGTCAAACTCCATACTTTCCCAACAGTCACACACCATACTCTCACAACACTTACATTAAATTCTCACCCAACTGTCACACACTATATTTTCCCAACAGTCACACTCCATACTTTCCCAAAAGTCACACTACACTCTCCCACCAGTCACACTCCATACTTTCCCAACAGTCACATTACATAGTCTCCAAACAGGAACACTGCATACTATCTCAACAGTCACACACCACAATCTCCCAACAGTCACCCTCCATACTCTGCCAATAGTTACAATCCATACTCTCCCAACAGTCACACTCCATACTCTACCAACAATCATACTCCTAACTTTCCCACCAGTCACACTCCACACTCTCCCAACAGTCACACTCCACACTCTCCCAACAGTCACACTCCATGCACTCCCAATAGTTACATTTGATACTCTCCCAACAGTCACATTCCATACGCTACCTACAGTCATACTCCATACATTCCCAACAGTCACACTCCACACTCTCCAAACAGTCACACACCATACTTTCCGAATAGTCACAATACACTCTCCCAACAGTCACACTCCACATTAACCCACCAGTCACACTCCATACTCTCCCAACAGTCAAACTCCACACTATCCCAACAGTCACCCTCCATACTTTCCCAACAGTCACACTCCATACTTTCACAACAGCCAAACTCCATACTCTTCTAACAGTCACACTCCACACTCTCCCAACAGTCACCCTCCATACTCTCCCAACAGTCACACACTATATTTTCCCAACAGTCACACACCATACTCTCACAACACTTACATTAAATTATCTCCCAACAGTCACACTTGATACTCTCCCAACAGTCACACACCATACTCTACCAACAATCATACTCCTAACTTTCCCAACAGTCACACTCCACACTCTCCCAACAGTCACACTCCACACTCTCCCAACAGTCACACTCCATGCACTCCCAATAGTTACATTCCATACTCTCCCAACAGTCACATTCCATACTCTACCTACAGTCATACTCCATACATTCCCAACAGTCACACTCCACACTCTCCCCACAGTCACACTCCACACTCTCCCAACAGTCACACTCCATGCTCTCCCAAAAGTCACACTCCATGCTCTCCCAACAGTCACAATCAATACTCTCCCAACAGTCACACACTGTACTTTCACAACATTCACACTCAATGCTCTCCCAACAGTCACACACTATACTTTCCCAACAGTCACACTCAACAGTCACACACCATACTCTCCCAAGAGTAGTACTCTATACTCTCCCGAGAGTCACACTCCTTACTTTCCCAACATTCACACTCCACACTCTCTCAACCGTCACCCTCCATTCTCTCCCAACAGTCACACTCAACAGTCTCTCAACCATCACACTCCATTCTCTCCCAATAGTCACACTCAACAGTCTCTCAACCATCACACTCCATGCTCTCCAAAAAGTCACACTCAACAGTCTCTCAACCGTCACACTCCATTCTCTCCCAACAGTCACATTCAACAGTCTCTCAACAGTTACACTCCATACTCTCCCAACAGTCACTCACCATACTCTCACAACAATCACATTACACACTCTCCCAACAGACACACACTATATTTTCCCAACAGTCACACTCCACACTCTCCCAACAGTCACACTCCACACTCTCCCAACAGTCACACTCCATGCACTCCCAATAGTTACATTCCATACTCTCCCAACAGTCACATTCCATACTCTACCTACAGTCATACTCCATACATTCCCAACAGTCACACTCCACACTCTCCAAACAGTCACACACCATACTTTCCGAATAGTCACACTCCACACTCTCCCAACAGTCACACTCCATGCACTCCCAATAGCTACATTCCCTACTCTCTCAACAGTCACACTCCATACTCTCCCAACAGTCACAATCCACACTCTCCGAACAGTGACACTCCATACTCTCCCAACAGTCACACACCATACTCTCACAACAGTCACATTCCACACTCTCCAAACAGTCAAACACCATACTCTCCGAATAGTCACAAAACACTCTCCCAACAGTCACACTCCACATTAACCCACCAGTCACACTGCATACTCTCCCAACAGTCACACTCCACACTCTCCCAACAGTCAAACTCCATACTTTCCCAACAGTCACACACCATACTCTCACAACACTTACATTAAATTCTCACCCAACTGTCACACACTATATTTTCCCAACAGTCACACTCCATACTTTCCCAAAAGTCACACTACACTCTCCCACCAGTCACACTCCATACTTTCCCAACAGTCACATTACATAGTCTCCAAACAGGAACACTGCATACTATCTCAACAGTCACACACCACAATCTCCCAACAGTCACCCTCCATACTCTGCCAATAGTTACAATCCATACTCTCCCAACAGTCACACTCCATACTCTACCAACAATCATACTCCTAACTTTCCCACCAGTCACACTCCACACTCTCCCAACAGTCACACTCCACACTCTCCCAACAGTCACACTCCATGCACTCCCAATAGTTACATTTGATACTCTCCCAACAGTCACATTCCATACGCTACCTACAGTCATACTCCATACATTCCCAACAGTCACACTCCACACTCTCCAAACAGTCACACACCATACTTTCCGAATAGTCACAATACACTCTCCCAACAGTCACACTCCACATTAACCCACCAGTCACACTCCATACTCTCCCAACAGTCACACTCCACACTCTCCCAACAGTCACCCTCCATACTTTCCCAACAGTCACACTCCATACTTTCACAACAGCCAAACTCCATACTCTTCTAACAGTCACACTCCACACTCTCCCAACAGTCACCCTCCATACTCTCCCAACAGTCACACACTATATTTTCCCAACAGTCACACACCATACTCTCACAACACTTACATTAAATTATCTCCCAACAGTCACACTTGATACTCTCCCAACAGTCACACACCATACTCTACCAACAATCATACTCCTAACTTTCCCAACAGTCACACTCCACACTCTCCCAACAGTCACACTCCACACTCTCCCAACAGTCACACTCCATGCACTCCCAATAGTTACATTCCATACTCTCCCAACAGTCACATTCCATACTCTACCTACAGTCATACTCCATACATTCCCAACAGTCACACTCCACACTCTCCCCACAGTCACACTCCACACTCTCCCAACAGTCACACTCCATGCTCTCCCAAAAGTCACACTCCATGCTCTCCCAACAGTCACAATCAATACTCTCCCAACAGTCACACACTGTACTTTCACAACATTCACACTCAATGCTCTCCCAACAGTCACACACTATACTTTCCCAACAGTCACACTCAACAGTCACACACCATACTCTCCCAAGAGTAGTACTCTATACTCTCCCGAGAGTCACACTCCTTACTTTCCCAACATTCACACTCCACACTCTCTCAACCGTCACCCTCCATTCTCTCCCAACAGTCACACTCAACAGTCTCTCAACCATCACACTCCATTCTCTCCCAATAGTCACACTCAACAGTCTCTCAACCATCACACTCCATGCTCTCCAAAAAGTCACACTCAACAGTCTCTCAACCGTCACACTCCATTCTCTCCCAACAGTCACATTCAACAGTCTCTCAACAGTTACACTCCATACTCTCCCAACAGTCACTCACCATACTCTCACAACAATCACATTACACACTCTCCCAACAGACACACACTATATTTTCCCAACAGTCACACTCCACACTCTCCCAACAGTCACACTCCACACTCTCCCAACAGTCACACTCCATGCACTCCCAATAGTTACATTCCATACTCTCCCAACAGTCACATTCCATACTCTACCTACAGTCATACTCCATACATTCCCAACAGTCACACTCCACACTCTCCAAACAGTCACACACCATACTTTCCGAATAGTCACACTCCACACTCTCCCAACAGTCACACTCCATGCACTCCCAATAGCTACATTCCCTACTCTCCCAACAGTCACATTCCATACTCTACCTACAGTCATACTCCATACATTCCCAACAGTCACACTCCACACTCTCCAAACAGTCACACACTATACTTTCCGAATAGTCACAATACACTCTCCCAACAGTCACACTCCACATTAACCCACCAGTCACACTCCATACTCTCCCAACAGTCACACTCCACACTCTCCCAACAGTCACCCTCCATACTCTCCCAACAGTCACCCTCCATACTCTCCCAACAGTCACCCTCCATACTCTCCCAACAGTCACCCTCCACACTCTCCCAACAGTCACCCTCCATACTCTCACAACAGTCCCACACTATATTTTCCCAACAGTCACACACCATACTCTCACAACACTTACATTAAATTCTCTCCCAACAGTCACACTCCATACTCTCCCAACAGTCACACTCCATACTCTACCAACAATCATACTCCTAACTTTCCCAACAGTCACACTCCACACTCTCCCAACAGTCACACTCCATGCACTCCCAATAGTTACATTCCATACTCTCCCAACAGTCACATTCCATTCTCTACCTACAGTCATACTCCATACATTACCAACAGTCACACTCCACACTCTCCAAACAGTCACACACCATACTTTCCGAATAGTCACAATACACTCTCCCAACAGTCACACTCCACACTCTCCAAACAGTCACACTCCATGCACTCCCAATAGTCACATTCCATACTCTCCCAACAGTCACATTCCATACTCTACCTACAGTCATACTCCATACATTCCCTACAGTCACACTCCACACTCTCTCAACAGTCACACTCCATACTCTCCCAACAGTCACATTCCACACTCTCCGAACTGTGACACTCCATACTCTCCCAACAGTCACACACCATACTCACACAACAATCACATTACACACTCTCCCAACAGACACACACTATATTTTCCCAACAGTCACACTCCACACTCTCCAAACAGTCACACACCATACTCTCCGAATAGTCACAAAACACTCTCCCAACAGTCACACTCCACATTAACCCACCAGTCACACTCCACACTCTCCCAACAGTCATACTCCACACTCTCCCAACAGTCACCCTCCATACTTTCCCAACAGTCACACTCCATACTTTCACAACAGCCAAACTCCATACTCTCCTAACAGTCACACTACATACTCTGCCAACAGTCAAACTCCATACTTTCCCAACAGTCACACACAACATTTTCCCAACAGTCACACTACATACTTTCCTAACAGTCACACACAACATTTTCCCAACAGTCACACTCCATACTTTCCCAACAGTCACACACCATACTCTCACAACACTTACATTAAATTCTCACCCAACTGTCACACACTATATTTTCCCAACAGTCACACTCCATACTTTCCCAAAAGTCACACTTCACACTCTCCAAATAGTCACACTCCATACTCTCCCAATACTCACACTACACTCTCCCACCAGTCACACTCCATACTTTCCCAACAGTCACATTACATAGTCTCCAAACAGGAACACTGCATACTATCTCAACAGTCACACTCCACAATCTCCCAACAGTCACCCTCCATACTCTCCCAACAGTCACATTCCATACTCTACCTACAGTCATACTCCATACATTCCCAACAGTCACACTCCACACTCTCCAAACAGTCACACACCATACTTTCCGAATAGTCACAATACACTCTCCCAACAGTCACACTCCACATTAACCCACCAGTCACACTCCATACTCTCCCAACAGTCACACTCCACACTCTCCCAACAGTCACCCTCCATACTCTCCCAACAATCACACACTATATTTTCCCAACAGTCACACACCATACTCTCACAACACTTACATTAAATTCTCTCCCAACTGTCACACACTATATTTTCCCAAAAGTCACACTCCATACTTTCCCAAAAGTCACACTTCACACTCTCCAAATAGTCACACTCCATACTCTCCCAATACTCACACTACACTCTCCCACCTGTCACACTTCATACTTTCCCAACAGTCACACTCCATACTCTCCCAACAGTCACACTCCACACTCTCCCAACAGTCACACTCCATGCTCTCCCAAAAAGTCACACTCCAAACTCTCCCAACATTCACACTCAATACTCACCCAAAAGTCACCCTCCATACTCTCCAAATTGTTACATTCCATACTCTCCCAACAGTCACACTCCATACTCTCCCAACAGTCACACTCCATACTCTACCAACAGTCATACTCCATACTTTCCCAACAGTCACACTCCACACTCTCCCAACAGTCACACTCCACACTCTCCCAACAGTCACACTCCATGCTCTCCCAAAAAGTCACACTCCATACTCTCCCAATATTCACACTCAATACTCTCCCAACAGTCACACTACATACTCTCCCAATAGTTACATTCCGTACTCTCCCAACAGTCACACTCCATACTCTCCCAACAGTCACACTCCATACTCTACCAACAGTCATACTCCATACATTCCCAACAGTCACACTCCACACTCTCCCAACAGTTACACTCCACACTCTCCCAACAGTCACACTCCATGCTCTCCCAAAAGTCACACTCCATACTCTCCCAACAGTCACAATCAATACTCTCCCAACAGTCACACACTATACTTTCACAACATTCACACTCACTGCTCTCCCAACAGTCACACACTATACTTTCCCAACAGTCACACTCAACAGTCACACACCATACTCTCCCAACAGTAGTACTCTATACTCTCCCGAGAGTCACACTCCTTACTTTCCCAACATTCACACTCCACACTCTCTCAACCGTCATCCTCCATTCTCTCCCAACAGTCACACTCAACAGACTCTCAACCATCACACTCCATGCTCTCCAGAAAGTCACACTCAACAGTCTCTCAACCGTCACACTCCATTGTCTCCCAACAGTCACATTCAACAGTCTCTCAACAGTCACACTCCATACTCTCCCAACAGTCACAATCCACACTCTCCGAACAATCACACACCATACTCTCACAACAATCACATTACACACTCTCCCAACAGACACACACTATATTTTCCCAACAGTCACACTCCACACTCTCCAAACAGTCACACACCATACTCTCCGAATAGTCACAAAACTCTCTCCCAACAGTCACACTCCACACTAACCCACCAGTCACACTCCACACTCTCCCAACAGTCATACTCCACACTCTCCCAACAGTCACCCTCCATACTTTCCCAACAGTCACACTCCATACTTTCACAACAGCCAAACTCCATACTCTTCTAACAGTCACACTACATACTCTGCCAACAGTCAAACTCCATACTTTCCCAACAGTCACACACAACATTTTCCCAACAGTCACACTACATACTTTCCTAACAGTCACACACAACATTTTCCCAACAGTCAAACTCCATACTTTCCCAACAGTCACACACCATACTCTCACAACACTTACATTAAATTCTCACCCAACTGTCACAAACTATATTTTCCCAAAAGTCACACTCCATACTTTCCCAAAAGTCACACTTCACACTCTCCAAATAGTCACACTCCATACTCTCCCAATACTCACACTACACTCTCCCACCTGTCACACTTCATACTTTCCCAACAGTCACACTCCATACTCTCCCAACAGTCACACTCCACACTCTCCCAACAGTCACACTCCATGCTCTCCCAAAAAGTCACACTCCAAACTCTCCCAACATTCACACTCAATACTCACCCAAAAGTCACCCTCCATACTCTCCAAATTGTTACATTCCATACTCTCCCAACAGTCACACTCCATACTCTCCCAACAGTCACACTCCATACTCTACCAACAGTCATACTCCATACTTTCCCAACAGTCACACTCCACACTCTCCCAACAGTCACACTCCACACTCTCCCAACAGTCACACTCCATGCTCTCCCAAAAAGTCACACTCCATACTCTCCCAATATTCACACTCAATACTCTCCCAACAGTCACACTACATACTCTCCCAATAGTTACATTCCGTACTCTCCCAACAGTCACACTCCATACTCTCCCAACAGTCACACTCCATACTCTACCAACAGTCATACTCCATACATTCCCAACAGTCACACTCCACACTCTCCCAACAGTTACACTCCACACTCTCCCAACAGTCACACTCCATGCTCTCCCAAAAGTCACACTCCATACTCTCCCAACAGTCACAATCAATACTCTCCCAACAGTCACACACTATACTTTCACAACATTCACACTCACTGCTCTCCCAACAGTCACACACTATACTTTCCCAACAGTCACACTCAACAGTCACACACCATACTCTCCCAACAGTAGTACTCTATACTCTCCCGAGAGTCACACTCCTTACTTTCCCAACATTCACACTCCACACTCTCTCAACCGTCATCCTCCATTCTCTCCCAACAGTCACACTCAACAGACTCTCAACCATCACACTCCATGCTCTCCAGAAAGTCACACTCAACAGTCTCTCAACCGTCACACTCCATTGTCTCCCAACAGTCACATTCAACAGTCTCTCAACAGTCACACTCCATACTCTCCCAACAGTCACAATCCACACTCTCCGAACAATCACACACCATACTCTCACAACAATCACATTACACACTCTCCCAACATACACACACTATATTTTCCCAACAGTCACACTCCACACTCTCCAAACAGTCACACACCATACTCTCCGAATAGTCACAAAACTCTCTCCCAACAGTCACACTCCACACTAACCCACCAGTCACACTCCACACTCTCCCAACAGTCATACTCCACACTCTCCCAACAGTCACCCTCCATACTTTCCCAAAAGTCACACTCCATACTTTCACAACAGCCAAACTCCATACTCTTCTAACAGTCACACTACATACTCTGCCAACAGTCAAACTCCATACTTTCCCAACAGTCACACACAACATTTTCCCAACAGTCACACTACATACTTTCCTAACAGTCACACACAACATTTTCCCAACAGTCAAACTCCATACTTTCCCAACAGTCACACACCATACTCTCACAACACTTACATTAAATTCTCACCCAACTGTCACAAACTATATTTTCCCAACAGTCACACTCCATACTTTCCCAAAAGTCACACTACACTCTCCCACCAGTCACACTCCATACTTTCCCAACAGTCACATTACATAGTCTCCAAACAGGAACACTGCATACTATCTCAACAGTCACACTCCACAATCTCCCAACAGTCACCCTCCATACTCTCCCAATAGTTACAATCCATACTCTCCCAACAGTCACACTCCATACTCTCCCAACAGTCACACTCCATACTCTACCAACAATCATACTCCTAACTTTCCCAACAGTCACACTCCACACTCTCCCAACAGTCACACTCCACACTCTCCCAACAGTCACACTCCATGCACTCCCAATAGTTACATTCCATACTCTCCCAACAGTCACATTCCATACTCTACCTACAGTCATACTCCATACATTCCCAACCGTCACACTCCACACTCTCCAAACAGTCACACACCATACTTTCCGAATAGTCACAATACCCTCTCTCAACAGTCACACTCCACATTAACCCACCAGTCACACTCCATACTCTCCCAACAGTCACACTCCACACTCTCCCAACAGTCACCCTCCATACTCTCCCAACAGTCACACACTATATTTTCCCAACAGTCACACACCATACTCTCACAACACTTACATTAAATTATCTCCCAACAGTCACACTTCATACTCTCCCAACAGTCACACTCCATACTCTACCAACAATCATACTCCTAACTTTCCCAACAGTCACACTCCACACTCTCCCAACAGTCACATTCCACACTCTCCCAACAGTCACACTCCATGCACTCCCAATAGTTACATTCCATACTCTCCCAACAGTCACATTCCATACTCTACCTACAGTCATACTCCATACATTCCCAACAGTCACACTCCACACTCTCCCCACAGTCACACTCCACACTCTCCCAACAGTCACACTCCATGCTCTCCCAAAAGTCACACTCCATGCTCTCCCAACAGTCACAATCAATACTCTCCCAACAGTCACACACTGTACTTTCACAACATTCACACTCAATGCTCTCCCAACAGTCACACACTATACTTTCCCAACAGTCACACTCAACAGTCACACACCATACTCTCCCAACAGTAGTACTCTATACTCTTCCGAGAGTCACACTCCTTACTTTCCCAACATTCACACTCCACACTCTCTCAACCGTCACCCTCCATTCTCTCCCAACAGTCACACTCAACAGTCTCTCAACCATCACACTCCATTCTCTCCCAATAGTCACACTCAACAGTCTCTCAACCATCACACTCCATGCTCTCCAAAAAGTCACACTCAACAGTCTCTCAACCGTCACACTCCATTCTCTCCTAACAGTCACATTCAACAGTCTCTCAACAGTTACACTCCATACTCTCCCAACAGTCACATTCCACACTCTCCGAACTGTGACACTCCATACTCTCCCAACAGTCACTCACCATACTCTCACAACAATCACATTACACACTCTCCCAACAGACACACACTATATTTTCCCAACAGTCACACTCCACACTCTCCCAACAGTCAAACTCCACACTCTCCCAACAGTCACACTCCTTGCACTCCCAATAGTTACATTCCATACTCTCCCAACAGTCACATTCCATACTCTACCTACAGTCATACTCCATACATTCCCAACAGTCACACTCCACACTCTCCAAACAGTCACACACCATACTTTCCGAATAGTCACACTCCACACTCTCCCAACAGTCACACTCCATGCACTCCCAATAGCTACATTCCCTACTCTCCCAACAGTCACATTCCATACTCTACCTACAGTCATACTCCATACATTCCCAACAGTCACACTCCACACTCTCCAAACAGTCACACACTATACTTTCCGAATAGTCACAATACACTCTCCCAACAGTCACACTCCACATTAACCCACCAGTCACACTCCATACTCTCCCAACAGTCACACTCCACACTCTCCCAACAGTCACCCTCCATACTCTCCCAACAGTCACCCTCCATACTCTCCCAACAGTCACCCTCCATACTCTCCCAACAGTCACCCTCCACACTCTCCCAACAGTCACCCTCCATACTCTCACAACAGTCCCACACTATATTTTCCCAACAGTCACACACCATACTCTCACAACACTTACATTAAATTCTCTCCCAACAGTCACACTCCATACTCTCCCAACAGTCACACTCCATACTCTACCAACAATCATACTCCTAACTTTCCCAACAGTCACACTCCACACTCTCCCAACAGTCACACTCCATGCACTCCCAATAGTTACATTCCATACTCTCCCAACAGTCACATTCCATTCTCTACCTACAGTCATACTCCATACATTACCAACAGTCACACTCCACACTCTCCAAACAGTCACACACCATACTTTCCGAATAGTCACAATACACTCTCCCAACAGTCACACTCCACACTCTCCCAACAGTCACACTCCATGCACTCCCAATAGTTACATTCCATACTCTCCCAACAGTCACATTCCATACTCTACCTACAGTCATACTCCATACATTCCCTACAGTCACACTCCACACTCTCTCAACAGTCACACTCCATACTCTCCCAACAGTCACATTCCACACTCTCCGAACTGTGACACTCCATACTCTCCCAACAGTCACACACCATACTCACACAACAATCACATTACACACTCTCCCAACAGACACACACTATATTTTCCCAACAGTCACACTCCACACTCTCCAAACAGTCACACACCATACTCTCCGAATAGTCACAAAACACTCTCCCAACAGTCACACTCCACATTAACCCACCAGTCACACTCCACACTCTCCCAACAGTCATACTCCACACTCTCCCAACAGTCACCCTCCATACTTTCCCAACAGTCACACTCCATACTTTCACAACAGCCAAACTCCATACTCTCCTAACAGTCACACTACATACTCTGCCAACAGTCAAACTCCATACTTTCCCAACAGTCACACACAACATTTTCCCAACAGTCACACTACATACTTTCCTAACAGTCACACACAACATTTTCCCAACAGTCACACTCCATACTTTCCCAACAGTCACACACCATACTCTCACAACACTTACATTAAATTCTCACCCAACTGTCACACACTATATTTTCCCAACAGTCACACTCCATACTTTCCCAAAAGTCACACTTCACACTCTCCAAATAGTCACACTCCATACTCTCCCAATACTCACACTACACTCTCCCACCAGTCACACTCCATACTTTCCCAACAGTCACATTACATAGTCTCCAAACAGGAACACTGCATACTATCTCAACAGTCACACTCCACAATCTCCCAACAGTCACCCTCCATACTCTCCCAACAGTCACATTCCATACTCTACCTACAGTCATACTCCATACATTCCCAACAGTCACACTCCACACTCTCCAAACAGTCACACACCATACTTTCCGAATAGTCACAATACACTCTCCCAACAGTCACACTCCACATTAACACACCAGTCACACTCCATACTCTCCCAACAGTCACACTCCACACTCTCCCAACAGTCACCCTCTATACTCTCCCAACAATCACACACTATATTTTCCCAAAAGTCACACTCCATACTTTCCCAAAAGTCACACTTCACACTCTCCAAATAGTCACACTCCATACTCTCCCAATACTCACACTACACTCTCCCACCTGTCACACTTCATACTTTCCCAACAGTCACCCTCCATACTCTCCCAATAGTTACATTCCGTACTCTCCCAACAGTCACACTCCATACTCTCCCAACAGTCACACTTCATACTCTACCAACAGTCATACTCCATACTTTCCCAACAGTCACACTCCACACTCTCCCAACAGTCACACTCCATGCTCTCCCAAAAAGTCACACTCCAAACTCTCCCAACATTCACACTCAATACTCACCCAAAAGTCACCCTCCATACTCTCCCAATTGTTACATTCCATACTCTCCCAACAGTCACACTCCATACTCTCCCAACAGTCACACTCCATACTCTACCAACAGTCATACTCCATACTTTCCCAACAGTCACACTCCACACTCTCCCAACAGTCACACTCCACACTCTCCCAACAGTCACACTCCATGCTCTCCCAAAAAGTCACACTCCATACTCTCCCAATATTCACACTCAATACTCTCCCAACAGTCACACTACATACTCTCCCAATAGTTACATTCCGTACTCTCCCAACAGTCACACTCCATACTCTCCCAACAGTCACACTCCATACTCTACCAACAGTCATACTCCATACATTCCCAACAGTCACACTCCACACTCTCCCAACAGTTACACTCCACACTCTCCCAACAGTCACACTCCATGCTCTCCCAAAAGTCACACTCCATACTCTCCCAACAGTCACAATCAATACTCTCCCAACAGTCACACACTATACTTTCACAACATTCACACTCACTGCTCTCCCAACAGTCACACACTATACTTTCCCAACAGTCACACTCAACAGTCACACACCATACTCTCCCAACAGTAGTACTCTATACTCTCCCGAGAGTCACACTCCTTACTTTCCCAACATTCACACTCCACACTCTCTCAACCGTCATCCTCCATTCTCTCCCAACAGTCACACTCAACAGACTCTCAACCATCACACTCCATGCTCTCCAGAAAGTCACACTCAACAGTCTCTCAACCGTCACACTCCATTGTCTCCCAACAGTCACATTCAACAGTCTCTCAACAGTCACACTCCATACTCTCCCAACAGTCACAATCCACACTCTCCGAACAATCACACACCATACTCTCACAACAATCACATTACACACTCTCCCAACAGACACACACTATATTTTCCCAACAGTCACACTCCACACTCTCCAAACAGTCACACACCATACTCTCCGAATAGTCACAAAACTCTCTCCCAACAGTCACACTCCACACTAACCCACCAGTCACACTCCACACTCTCCCAACAGTCATACTCCACACTCTCCCAACAGTCACCCTCCATACTTTCCCAACAGTCACACTCCATACTTTCACAACAGCCAAACTCCATACTCTCCTAACAGTCACACTACATACTCTGCCAACAGTCAAACTCCATACTTTCCCAACAGTCATACACAACATTTTCCCAACAGTCACACTACATACTTTCCTAACAGTCACACACAACATTTTCCCAACAGTCAAACTCCATACTTTCCCAACAGTCACACACCATACTCTCACAACACTTACATTAAATTTTCACCCAACTGTCACACACTATATTTTCCCAACAGTCACACTCCATACTTTCCCAAAAGTCACACTTCACACTCTCCAAATAGTCACACTCCATACTCTCCCAATACTCACACTACACTCTCCCACCAGTCACTCTCCATACTTTCCCAACAGTCACATTACATAGTCTCCAAACAGGAACACTGCATACTATCTCAACAGTCACACTCCACAATCTCCCAACAGTCACCCTCCATACTCTCCCAATAGTTACATTCCATACTCTCCCAACAGTCACACTCCATTCTCTCCCAACAGTCACATTCCATACTCTACCTACAGTCATACTCCATATATTCCCAACAGTCACACTCCACACTCTCCAAACAGTCACACACCATACTTTCCGAATAGTCACAATACACTCTCCCAACAGTCACACTCCACATTAACCCACCAGTCACACTCCATACTCTCCCAACAGTCACACTCCACACTCTCCCAACAGTCACCCTCCATACTCTACCAACAGTCATACTCCATACATTCCCAACAGTCACACTCCACACTCTCCCAACAGTTACACTCCACACTCTCCCAACAGTCACACTCCATGCTCTCCCAAAAGTCACACTCCATACTCTCCCAACAGTCACAATCAATACTCTCCCAACAGTCACACACTATACTTTCACAACATTCACACTCACTGCTCTCCCAACAGTCACACACTATACTTTCCCAACAGTCACACTCAACAGTCACACACCATACTCTCCCAACAGTAGTACTCTATACTCTCCCGAGAGTCACACTCCTTACTTTCCCAACATTCACACTCCACACTCTCTCAACCGTCATCCTCCATTCTCTCCCAACAGTCACACTCAACAGACTCTCAACCATCACACTCCATGCTCTCCAGAAAGTCACACTCAACAGTCTCTCAACCGTCACACTCCATTGTCTCCCAACAGTCACATTCAACAGTCTCTCAACAGTCACACTCCATACTCTCCCAACAGTCACAATCCACACTCTCCGAACAATCACACACCATACTCTCACAACAATCACATTACACACTCTCCCAACAGACACACACTATATTTTCCCAACAGTCACACTCCACACTCTCCAAACAGTCACACACCATACTCTCCGAATAGTCACAAAACTCTCTCCCAACAGTCACACTCCACACTAACCCACCAGTCACACTCCACACTCTCCCAACAGTCATACTCCACACTCTCCCAACAGTCACCCTCCATACTTTCCCAACAGTCACACTCCATACTTTCACAACAGCCAAACTCCATACTCTCCTAACAGTCACACTACATACTCTGCCAACAGTCAAACTCCATACTTTCCCAACAGTCATACACAACATTTTCCCAACAGTCACACTACATACTTTCCTAACAGTCACACACAACATTTTCCCAACAGTCAAACTCCATACTTTCCCAACAGTCACACACCATACTCTCACAACACTTACATTAAATTTTCCCAACTGTCACACACTATATTTTCCCAACAGTCACACTCCATACTTTCCCAAAAGTCACACTTCACACTCTCCAAATAGTCACACTCCATACTCTCCCAATACTCACACTACACTCTCCCACCAGTCACTCTCCATACTTTCCCAACAGTCACATTACATAGTCTCCAAACAGGAACACTGCATACTATCTCAACAGTCACACTCCACAATCTCCCAACAGTCACCCTCCATACTCTCCCAATAGTTACATTCCATACTCTCCCAACAGTCACACTCCATTCTCTCCCAACAGTCACATTCCATACTCTACCTACAGTCATACTCCATATATTCCCAACAGTCACACTCCACACTCTCCAAACAGTCACACACCATACTTTCCGAATAGTCACAATACACTCTCCCAACAGTCACACTCCACATTAACCCACCAGTCACACTCCATACTCTCCCAACAGTCACACTCCACACTCTCCCAACAGTCACCCTCCATACTCTCCCAACAGTCACACACTATATTTTCCCAACAGTCACACACCATACTCTCACAACACTTACATTAAATTCTCTCCCAACTGTCACACACTATATTTTCCCAAAAGTCACACTCCATTCTTTCCCAAAAGTCACACTTCACACTCTCCAAATAGTCACACTCCATACTCTCCCAATACTCACACTACACTCTCGCACCTGTCACACTTCATACTTTCCCAACAGTCACCCTCCATACTCTCCCAATAGTTACATTCCGTACTCTCCCAACAGTCACACTCCATACTCTCCCAACAGTCACACTCCATACTCTACCAACAGTCATACTCCATACTTTCCCAACAGTCACACTCCACACTCTCCCAACAGTCACACTCCACACTCTCCCAACAGTCACACTCCATGCTCTCCCAAAAAGTCACACTCCATACTCTCCCAACATTCACACTCAATACTTTCCCAACAGTCACCCTCCATGCTCTCCCAATAGTTACATTCCATACTCTCCCAACAGTCACACTCCATACTCTCCCAACAGTCACACTCCATACTCTACCAACAGTCATACTCCATACTTTCCCAACAGTCACACTCCACACTCTCCCAACAGTCACACTCCACACTCTCCCAACAGTCACACTCCATGCTCTCCCAAAAAGTCACACTCCATACTCTCCCAATATTCACACTCAATACTCTCCCAACAGTCACACTACATACTCTCCCAATAGTTACATTCCGTACTCTCCCAACAGTCACACTCCATATTCTCCCAACAGTCACACTCCATACTCTACCAACAGTCATACTCCATACATTCCCAACAGTCACACTCCACACTCTCCCAACAGTCACACTCCACACTCTCCCAACAGTCACACTCCATGCTCTCCCAAAAGTCACACTCCATACTCTCCCAACAGGCACAATCAATACTCTCCCAACAGTCACACACTATACTTTCACAACATTTACACTCACTGCTCTCCAAACAGTCACACACTATACTTTCCCAACAGTCACACTCAACAGTCACACACCATACTCTCCCAACAGTAGTACTCTATACTCTCCCGAGAGTCACACTCCTTACTTTCCCAACATTCACACTCCACACTCTCTCAACCGTCACCCTCCATTCTCTCCCAACAGTCACACTCAACAGTCTCTCAACCATCACACTCCATTCTCTCCCAATAGTCACACTCAACAGTCTCTCAACCATCACACTCCATGCTCTCCAAAAAGTCACACTCAACAGTCTCTCAACCGTCACACTCCATTCTCTCCTAACAGTCACATTCAACAGTCTCTCAACAGTTACACTCCATACTCTCCCAACAGTCACATTCCACACTCTCCGAACTGTGACACTCCATACTCTCCCAACAGTCACTCACCATACTCTCACAACAATCACATTACACACTCTCCCAACAGACACACACTATATTTTCCCAACAGTCACACTCCACACTCTCCCAACAGTCAAACTCCACACTCTCCCAACAGTCACACTCCTTGCACTCCCAATAGTTACATTCCATACTCTCCCAACAGTCACATTCCATACTCTACCTACAGTCATACTCCATACATTCCCAACAGTCACACTCCACACTCTCCAAACAGTCACACACCATACTTTCCGAATAGTTACACTCCACACTCTCCCAACAGTCACACTCCATGCACTCCCAATAGCTACATTCCCTACTCTCCCAACAGTCACATTCCATACTCTACCTACAGTCATACTCCATACATTCCCAACAGTCACACTCCACACTCTCCAAACAGTCACACACTATACTTTCCGAATAGTCACAATACACTCTCCCAACAGTCACACTCCACATTAACCCACCAGTCACACTCCATACTCTCCCAACAGTCACACTCCACACTCTCCCAACAGTCACCCTCCATACTCTCCCAACAGTCACCCTCCATACTCTCCCAACAGTCACCCTCCATACTCTCCCAACAGTCACCCTCCACACTCTCCCAACAGTCACCCTCCATACTCTCACAACAGTCCCACACTATATTTTCCCAACAGTCACACACCATACTCTCACAACACTTACATTAAATTCTCTCCCAACAGTCACACTCCATACTCTCCCAACAGTCACACTCCATACTCTACCAACAATCATACTCCTAACTTTCCCAACAGTCACACTCCACACTCTCCCAACAGTCACACTCCATGCACTCCCAATAGTTACATTCCATACTCTCCCAACAGTCACATTCCATTCTCTACCTACAGTCATACTCCATACATTACCAACAGTCACACTCCACACTCTCCAAACAGTCACACACCATACTTTCCGAATAGTCACAATACACTCTCCCAACAGTCACACTCCACACTCTCCCAACAGTCACACTCCATGCACTCCCAATAGTTACATTCCATACTCTCCCAACAGTCACATTCCATACTCTACCTACAGTCATACTCCATACATTCCCTACAGTCACACTCCACACTCTCTCAACAGTCACACTCCATACTCTCCCAACAGTCACATTCCACACTCTCCGAACTGTGACACTCCATACTCTCCCAACAGTCACACACCATACTCACACAACAATCACATTACACACTCTCCCAACAGACACACACTATATTTTCCCAACAGTCACACTCCACACTCTCCAAACAGTCACACACCATACTCTCCGAATAGTCACAAAACACTCTCCCAACAGTCACACTCCACATTAACCCACCAGTCACACTCCACACTCTCCCAACAGTTATACTCCACACTCTCCCAACAGTCACCCTCCATACTTTCCCAACAGTCACACTCCATACTTTCACAACAGCCAAACTCCATACTCTCCTAACAGTCACACTACATACTCTGCCAACAGTCAAACTCCATACTTTCCCAACAGTCACACACAACATTTTCCCAACAGTCACACTACATACTTTCCAAGCAGTCACACACAACATTTTCCCAACAGTCACACTCCATACTTTCCCAACAGTCACACACCATACTCTCACAACACTTACATTAAATTCTCACCCAACTGTCACACACTATATTTTCCCAACAGTCACACTCCATACTTTCCCAAAAGTCACACTTCACACTCTCCAAATAGTCACACTCCATACTCTCCCAATACTCACACTACACTCTCCCACCAGTCACACTCCATACTTTCCCAACAGTCACATTACATAGTCTCCAAACAGGAACACTGCATACTATCTCAACAGTCACACTCCACAATCTCCCAACAGTCACCCTCCATACTCTCCCAACAGTCACATTCCATACTCTACCTACAGTCATACTCCATACATTCCCAACAGTCACACTCCACACTCTCCAAACAGTCACACACCATACTTTCCGAATAGTCACAATACACTCTCCCAACAGTCACACTCCACATTAACCCACCAGTCACACTCCATACTCTCCCAACAGTCACACTCCACACTCTCCCAACAGTCACCCTCCATACTCTCCCAACAATCACACACTATATTTTCCCAACAGTCACACACCATACTCTCACAACACTTACATTAAATTCTCTCCCAACTGTCACACACTATATTTTCCCAAAAGTCACACTCCATACTTTCCCAAAAGTCACACTTCACACTCTCCAAATAGTCACACTCCATACTCTCCCAATACTCACACTACACTCTCCCACCTGTCACACTTCATACTTTCCCAACAGTCACACTCCATACTCTCCCAACAGTCACACTCCACACTCTCCCAACAGTCACACTCCATGCTCTCCCAAAAAGTCACACTCCAAACTCTCCCAACATTCACACTCAATACTCACCCAAAAGTCACCCTCCATACTCTCCAAATTGTTACATTCCATACTCTCCCAACAGTCACACTCCATACTCTCCCAACAGTCACACTCCATACTCTACCAACAGTCATACTCCATACTTTCCCAACAGTCACACTCCACACTCTCCCAACAGTCACACTCCACACTCTCCCAACAGTCACACTCCATGCTCTCCCAAAAAGTCACACTCCATACTCTCCCAATATTCACACTCAATACTCTCCCAACAGTCACACTACATACTCTCCCAATAGTTACATTCCGTACTCTCCCAACAGTCACACTCCATACTCTCCCAACAGTCACACTCCATACTCTACCAACAGTCATACTCCATACATTCCCAACAGTCACACTCCACACTCTCCCAACAGTTACACTCCACACTCTCCCAACAGTCACACTCCATGCTCTCCCAAAAGTCACACTCCATACTCTCCCAACAGTCACAATCAATACTCTCCCAACAGTCACACACTATACTTTCACAACATTCACACTCACTGCTCTCCCAACAGTCACACACTATACTTTCCCAACAGTCACACTCAACAGTCACACACCATACTCTCCCAACAGTAGTACTCTATACTCTCCCGAGAGTCACACTCCTTACTTTCCCAACATTCACACTCCACACTCTCTCAACCGTCATCCTCCATTCTCTCCCAACAGTCACACTCAACAGACTCTCAACCATCACACTCCATGCTCTCCAGAAAGTCACACTCAACAGTCTCTCAACCGTCACACTCCATTGTCTCCCAACAGTCACATTCAACAGTCTCTCAACAGTCACACTCCATACTCTCCCAACAGTCACAATCCACACTCTCCGAACAATCACACACCATACTCTCACAACAATCACATTACACACTCTCCCAACAGACACACACTATATTTTCCCAACAGTCACACTCCACACTCTCCAAACAGTCACACACCATACTCTCCGAATAGTCACAAAACTCTCTCCCAACAGTCACACTCCACACTAACCCACCAGTCACACTCCACACTCTCCCAACAGTCATACTCCACACTCTCCCAACAGTCACCCTCCATACTTTCCCAAAAGTCACACTCCATACTTTCACAACAGCCAAACTCCATACTCTTCTAACAGTCACACTACATACTCTGCCAACAGTCAAACTCCATACTTTCCTAACAGTCACACACAACATTTTCCCAACAGTCAAACTCCATACTTTCCCAACAGTCACACACCATACTCTCACAACACTTACATTAAATTCTCACCCAACTGTCACAAACTATATTTTCCCAACAGTCACACTCCATACTTTCCCAAAAGTCACACTACACTCTCCCACCAGTCACACTCCATACTTTCCCAACAGTCACATTACATAGTCTCCAAACAGGAACACTGCATACTATCTCAACAGTCACACTCCACAATCTCCCAACAGTCACCCTCCATACTCTCCCAATAGTTACAATCCATACTCTCCCAACAGTCACACTCCATACTCTCCCAACAGTCACACTCCATACTCTACCAACAATCATACTCCTAACTTTCCCAACAGTCACACTCCACACTCTCCCAACAGTCACACTCCACACTCTCCCAACAGTCACACTCCATGCACTCCCAATAGTTACATTCCATACTCTCCCAACAGTCACATTCCATACTCTACCTACAGTCATACTCCATACATTCCCAACCGTCACACTCCACACTCTCCAAACAGTCACACACCATACTTTCCGAATAGTCACAATACCCTCTCTCAACAGTCACACTCCACATTAACCCACCAGTCACACTCCATACTCTCCCAACAGTCACACTCCACACTCTCCCAACAGTCACCCTCCATACTCTCCCAACAGTCACACACTATATTTTCCCAACAGTCACACACCATACTCTCACAACACTTACATTAAATTATCTCCCAACAGTCACACTTCATACTCTCCCAACAGTCACACTCCATACTCTACCAACAATCATACTCCTAACTTTCCCAACAGTCACACTCCACACTCTCCCAACAGTCACATTCCACACTCTCCCAACAGTCACACTCCATGCACTCCCAATAGTTACATTCCATACTCTCCCAACAGTCACATTCCATACTCTACCTACAGTCATACTCCATACATTCCCAACAGTCACACTCCACACTCTCCCCACAGTCACACTCCACACTCTCCCAACAGTCACACTCCATGCTCTCCCAAAAGTCACACTCCATGCTCTCCCAACAGTCACAATCAATACTCTCCCAACAGTCACACACTGTACTTTCACAACATTCACACTCAATGCTCTCCCAACAGTCACACACTATACTTTCCCAACAGTCACACTCAACAGTCACACACCATACTCTCCCAACAGTAGTACTCTATACTCTCCCGAGAGTCACACTCCTTACTTTCCCAACATTCACACTCCACACTCTCTCAACCGTCACCCTCCATTCTCTCCCAACAGTCACACTCAACAGTCTCTCAACCATCACACTCCATTCTCTCCCAATAGTCACACTCAACAGTCTCTCAACCATCACACTCCATGCTCTCCAAAAAGTCACACTCAACAGTCTCTCAACCGTCACACTCCATTCTCTCCTAACAGTCACATTCAACAGTCTCTCAACAGTTACACTCCATACTCTCCCAACAGTCACATTCCACACTCTCCGAACTGTGACACTCCATACTCTCCCAACAGTCACTCACCATACTCTCACAACAATCACATTACACACTCTCCCAACAGACACACACTATATTTTCCCAACAGTCACACTCCACACTCTCCCAACAGTCAAACTCCACACTCTCCCAACAGTCACACTCCTTGCACTCCCAATAGTTACATTCCATACTCTCCCAACAGTCACATTCCATACTCTACCTACAGTCATACTCCATACATTCCCAACAGTCACACTCCACACTCTCCAAACAGTCACACACCATACTTTCCGAATAGTCACACTCCACACTCTCCCAACAGTCACACTCCATGCACTCCCAATAGCTACATTCCCTACTCTCCCAACAGTCACATTCCATACTCTACCTACAGTCATACTCCATACATTCCCAACAGTCACACTCCACACTCTCCAAACAGTCACACACTATACTTTCCGAATAGTCACAATACACTCTCCCAACAGTCACACTCCACATTAACCCACCAGTCACACTCCATACTCTCCCAACAGTCACACTCCACACTCTCCCAACAGTCACCCTCCATACTCTCCCAACAGTCACCCTCCATACTCTCCCAACAGTCACCCTCCATACTCTCCCAACAGTCACCCTCCACACTCTCCCAACAGTCACCCTCCATACTCTCACAACAGTCCCACACTATATTTTCCCAACAGTCACACACCATACTCTCACAACACTTACATTAAATTCTCTCCCAACAGTCACACTCCATACTCTCCCAACAGTCACACTCCATACTCTACCAACAATCATACTCCTAACTTTCCCAACAGTCACACTCCACACTCTCCCAACAGTCACACTCCATGCACTCCCAATAGTTACATTCCATACTCTCCCAACAGTCACATTCCATTCTCTACCTACAGTCATACTCCATACATTACCAACAGTCACACTCCACACTCTCCAAACAGTCACACACCATACTTTCCGAATAGTCACAATACACTCTCCCAACAGTCACACTCCACACTCTCCCAACAGTCACACTCCATGCACTCCCAATAGTTACATTCCATACTCTCCCAACAGTCACATTCCATACTCTACCTACAGTCATACTCCATACATTCCCTACAGTCACACTCCACACTCTCTCAACAGTCACACTCCATACTCTCCCAACAGTCACATTCCACACTCTCCGAACTGTGACACTCCATACTCTCCCAACAGTCACACACCATACTCACACAACAATCACATTACACACTCTCCCAACAGACACACACTATATTTTCCCAACAGTCACACTCCACACTCTCCAAACAGTCACACACCATACTCTCCGAATAGTCACAAAACACTCTCCCAACAGTCACACTCCACATTAACCCACCAGTCACACTCCACACTCTCCCAACAGTCATACTCCACACTCTCCCAACAGTCACCCTCCATACTTTCCCAACAGTCACACTCCATACTTTCACAACAGCCAAACTCCATACTCTCCTAACAGTCACACTACATACTCTGCCAACAGTCAAACTCCATACTTTCCCAACAGTCACACACAACATTTTCCCAACAGTCACACTACATACTTTCCTAACAGTCACACACAACATTTTCCCAACAGTCACACTCCATACTTTCCCAACAGTCACACACCATACTCTCACAACACTTACATTAAATTCTCACCCAACTGTCACACACTATATTTTCCCAACAGTCACACTCCATACTTTCCCAAAAGTCACACTTCACACTCTCCAAATAGTCACACTCCATACTCTCCCAATACTCACACTACACTCTCCCACCAGTCACACTCCATACTTTCCCAACAGTCACATTACATAGTCTCCAAACAGGAACACTGCATACTATCTCAACAGTCACACTCCACAATCTCCCAACAGTCACCCTCCATACTCTCCCAACAGTCACATTCCATACTCTACCTACAGTCATACTCCATACATTCCCAACAGTCACACTCCACACTCTCCAAACAGTCACACACCATACTTTCCGAATAGTCACAATACACTCTCCCAACAGTCACACTCCACATTAACACACCAGTCACACTCCATACTCTCCCAACAGTCACACTCCACACTCTCCCAACAGTCACCCTCCATACTCTCCCAACAATCACACACTATATTTTCCCAAAAGTCACACTCCATACTTTCCCAAAAGTCACACTTCACACTCTCCAAATAGTCACACTCCATACTCTCCCAATACTCACACTACATTCTCCCACCTGTCACACTTCATACTTTCCCAACAGTCACCCTCCATACTCTCCCAATAGTTACATTCCGTACTCTCCCAACAGTCACACTCCATACTCTCCCAACAGTCACACTTCATACTCTACCAACAGTCATACTCCATACTTTCCCAACAGTCACACTCCACACTCTCCCAACAGTCACACTCCATGCTCTCCCAAAAAGTCACACTCCAAACTCTCCCAACATTCACACTCAATACTCACCCAAAAGTCACCCTCCATACTCTCCCAATTGTTACATTCCATACTCTCCCAACAGTCACACTCCATACTCTCCCAACAGTTACACTCCATACTCTACCAACAGTCATACTCCATACTTTCCCAACAGTCACACTCCACACTCTCCCAACAGTCACACTCCACACTCTCCCAACAGTCACACTCCATGCTCTCCCAAAAAGTCACACTCCATACTCTCCCAATATTCACACTCAATACTCTCCCAACAGTCACACTACATACTCTCCCAATAGTTACATTCCGTACTCTCCCAACAGTCACACTCCATACTCTCCCAACAGTCACACTCCATACTCTACCAACAGTCATACTCCATACATTCCCAACAGTCACACTCCACACTCTCCCAACAGTTACACTCCACACTCTCCCAACAGTCACACTCCATGCTCTCCCAAAAGTCACACTCCATACTCTCCCAACAGTCACAATCAATACTCTCCCAACAGTCACACACTATACTTTCACAACATTCACACTCACTGCTCTCCCAACAGTCACACACTATACTTTCCCAACAGTCACACTCAACAGTCACACACCATACTCTCCCAACAGTAGTACTCTATACTCTCCCGAGAGTCACACTCCTTACTTTCCCAACATTCACACTCCACACTCTCTCAACCGTCATCCTCCATTCTCTCCCAACAGTCACACTCAACAGACTCTCAACCATCACACTCCATGCTCTCCAGAAAGTCACACTCAACAGTCTCTCAACCGTCACACTCCATTGTCTCCCAACAGTCACATTCAACAGTCTCTCAACAGTCACACTCCATACTCTCCCAACAGTCACAATCCACACTCTCCGAACAATCACACACCATACTCTCACAACAATCACATTACACACTCTCCCAACAGACACACACTATATTTTCCCAACAGTCACACTCCACACTCTCCAAACAGTCACACACCATACTCTCCGAATAGTCACAAAACTCTCTCCCAACAGTCACACTCCACACTAACCCACCAGTCACACTCCACACTCTCCCAACAGTCATACTCCACACTCTCCCAACAGTCACCCTCCATACTTTCCCAACAGTCACACTCCATACTTTCACAACAGCCAAACTCCATACTCTCCTAACAGTCACACTACATACTCTGCCAACAGTCAAACTCCATACTTTCCCAACAGTCATACACAACATTTTCCCAACAGTCACACTACATACTTTCCTAACAGTCACACACAACATTTTCCCAACAGTCAAACTCCATACTTTCCCAACAGTCACACACCATACTCTCACAACACTTACATTAAATTTTCACCCAACTGTCACACACTATATTTTCCCAACAGTCACACTCCATACTTTCCCAAAAGTCACACTTCACACTCTCCAAATAGTCACACTCCATACTCTCCCAATACTCACACTACACTCTCCCACCAGTCACTCTCCATACTTTCCCAACAGTCACATTACATAGTCTCCAAACAGGAACACTGCATACTATCTCAACAGTCACACTCCACAATCTCCCAACAGTCACCCTCCATACTCTCCCAATAGTTACATTCCATACTCTCCCAACAGTCACACTCCATTCTCTCCCAACAGTCACATTCCATACTCTACCTACAGTCATACTCCATATATTCCCAACAGTCACACTCCACACTCTCCAAACAGTCACACACCATACTTTCCGAATAGTCACAATACACTCTCCCAACAGTCACACTCCACATTAACCCACCAGTCACACTCCATACTCTCCCAACAGTCACACTCCACACTCTCCCAACAGTCACCCTCCATACTCTACCAACAGTCATACTCCATACATTCCCAACAGTCACACTCCACACTCTCCCAACAGTTACACTCCACACTCTCCCAACAGTCACACTCCATGCTCTCCCAAAAGTCACACTCCATACTCTCCCAACAGTCACAATCAATACTCTCCCAACAGTCACACACTATACTTTCACAACATTCACACTCACTGCTCTCCCAACAGTCACACACTATACTTTCCCAACAGTCACACTCAACAGTCACACACCATACTCTCCCAACAGTAGTACTCTATACTCTCCCGAGAGTCACACTCCTTACTTTCCCAACATTCACACTCCACACTCTCTCAACCGTCATCCTCCATTCTCTCCCAACAGTCACACTCAACAGACTCTCAACCATCACACTCCATGCTCTCCAGAAAGTCACACTCAACAGTCTCTCAACCGTCACACTCCATTGTCTCCCAACAGTCACATTCAACAGTCTCTCAACAGTCACACTCCATACTCTCCCAACAGTCACAATCCACACTCTCCGAACAATCACACACCATACTCTCACAACAATCACATTACACACTCTCCCAACAGACACACACTATATTTTCCCAACAGTCACACTCCACACTCTCCAAACAGTCACACACCATACTCTCCGAATAGTCACAAAACTCTCTCCCAACAGTCACACTCCACACTAACCCACCAGTCACACTCCACACTCTCCCAACAGTCATACTCCACACTCTCCCAACAGTCACCCTCCATACTTTCCCAACAGTCACACTCCATACTTTCACAACAGCCAAACTCCATACTCTCCTAACAGTCACACTACAATCTCTGCCAACAGTCAAACTCCATACTTTCCCAACAGTCATACACAACATTTTCCCAACAGTCACACTACATACTTTCCTAACAGTCACACACAACATTTTCCCAACAGTCAAACTCCATACTTTCCCAACAGTCACACACCATACTCTCACAACACTTACATTAAATTTTCACCCAACTGTCACACACTATATTTTCCCAACAGTCACACTCCATACTTTCCCAAAAGTCACACTTCACACTCTCCAAATAGTCACACTCCATACTCTCCCAATACTCACACTACACTCTCCCACCAGTCACTCTCCATACTTTCCCAACAGTCACATTACATAGTCTCCAAACAGGAACACTGCATACTATCTCAACAGTCACACTCCACAATCTCCCAACAGTCACCCTCCATACTCTCCCAATAGTTACATTCCATACTCTCCCAACAGTCACACTCCATTCTCTCCCAACAGTCACATTCCATACTCTACCTACAGTCATACTCCATATATTCCCAACAGTCACACTCCACACTCTCCAAACAGTCACACACCATACTTTCCGAATAGTCACAATACACTCTCCCAACAGTCACACTCCACATTAACCCACCAGTCACACTCCATACTCTCCCAACAGTCACACTCCACACTCTCCCAACAGTCACCCTCCATACTCTCCCAACAGTCACACACTATATTTTCCCAACAGTCACACACCATACTCTCACAACACTTACATTAAATTCTCTCCCAACTGTCACACACTATATTTTCCCAAAAGTCACACTCCATTCTTTCCCAAAAGTCACACTTCACACTCTCCAAATAGTCACACTCCATACTCTCCCAATACTCACACTACACTCTCGCACCTGTCACACTTCATACTTTCCCAACAGTCACCCTCCATACTCTCCCAATAGTTACATTCCGTACTCTCCCAACAGTCACACTCCATACTCTCCCAACAGTCACACTCCATACTCTACCAACAGTCATACTCCATACTTTCCCAACAGTCACACTCCACACTCTCCCAACAGTCACACTCCACACTCTCCCAACAGTCACACTCCATGCTCTCCCAAAAAGTCACACTCCATACTCTCCCAACATTCACACTCAATACTTTCCCAACAGTCACCCTCCATGCTCTCCCAATAGTTACATTCCATACTCTCCCAACAGTCACACTCCATACTCTCCCAACAGTCACACTCCATACTCTACCAACAGTCATACTCCATACTTTCCCAACAGTCACACTCCACACTCTCCCAACAGTCACACTCCACACTCTCCCAACAGTCACACTCCATGCTCTCCCAAAAAGTCACACTCCATACTCTCCCAATATTCACACTCAATACTCTCCCAACAGTCACACTACATACTCTCCCAATAGTTACATTCCGTACTCTCCCAACAGTCACACTCCATATTCTCCCAACAGTCACACTCCATACTCTACCAACAGTCATACTCCATACATTCCCAACAGTCACACTCCACACTCTCCCAACAGTCACACTCCACACTCTCCCAACAGTCACACTCCATGCTCTCCCAAAAGTCACACTCCATACTCTCCCAACAGGCACAATCAATACTCTCCCAACAGTCACACACTATACTTTCACAACATTTACACTCACTGCTCTCCAAACAGTCACACACTATACTTTCCCAACAGTCACACTCAACAGTCACACACCATACTCTCCCAACAGTAGTACTCTATACTCTCCCGAGAGTCACACTCCTTACTTTCCCAACATTCACACTCCACACTCTCTCAACCGTCACCCTCCATTCTCTCCCAACAGTCACACTCAACAGTCTCTCAACCATCACACTCCATTCTCTCCCAATAGTCACACTCAACAGTCTCTCAACCATCACACTCCATGCTCTCCAAAAAGTCACACTCAACAGTCTCTCAACCGTCACACTCCATTCTCTCCTAACAGTCACATTCAACAGTCTCTCAACAGTTACACTCCATACTCTCCCAACAGTCACATTCCACACTCTCCGAACTGTGACACTCCATACTCTCCCAACAGTCACTCACCATACTCTCACAACAATCACATTACACACTCTCCCAACAGACACACACTATATTTTCCCAACAGTCACACTCCACACTCTCCCAACAGTCAAACTCCACACTCTCCCAACAGTCACACTCCTTGCACTCCCAATAGTTACATTCCATACTCTCCCAACAGTCACATTCCATACTCTACCTACAGTCATACTCCATACATTCCCAACAGTCACACTCCACACTCTCCAAACAGTCACACACCATACTTTCCGAATAGTCACACTCCACACTCTCCCAACAGTCACACTCCATGCACTCCCAATAGCTACATTCCCTACTCTCCCAACAGTCACATTCCATACTCTACCTACAGTCATACTCCATACATTCCCAACAGTCACACTCCACACTCTCCAAACAGTCACACACTATACTTTCCGAATAGTCACAATACACTCTCCCAACAGTCACACTCCACATTAACCCACCAGTCACACTCCATACTCTCCCAACAGTCACACTCCACACTCTCCCAACAGTCACCCTCCATACTCTCCCAACAGTCACCCTCCATACTCTCCCAACAGTCACCCTCCATACTCTCCCAACAGTCACCCTCCACACTCTCCCAACAGTCACCCTCCATACTCTCACAACAGTCCCACACTATATTTTCCCAACAGTCACACACCATACTCTCACAACACTTACATTAAATTCTCTCCCAACAGTCACACTCCATACTCTCCCAACAGTCACACTCCATACTCTACCAACAATCATACTCCTAACTTTCCCAACAGTCACACTCCACACTCTCCCAACAGTCACACTCCATGCACTCCCAATAGTTACATTCCATACTCTCCCAACAGTCACATTCCATTCTCTACCTACAGTCATACTCCATACATTACCAACAGTCACACTCCACACTCTCCAAACAGTCACACACCATACTTTCCGAATAGTCACAATACACTCTCCCAACAGTCACACTCCACACTCTCCCAACAGTCACACTCCATGCACTCCCAATAGTTACATTCCATACTCTCCCAACAGTCACATTCCATACTCTACCTACAGTCATACTCCATACATTCCCTACAGTCACACTCCACACTCTCTCAACAGTCACACTCCATACTCTCCCAACAGTCACATTCCACACTCTCCGAACTGTGACACTCCATACTCTCCCAACAGTCACACACCATACTCACACAACAATCACATTACACACTCTCCCAACAGACACACACTATATTTTCCCAACAGTCACACTCCACACTCTCCAAACAGTCACACACCATACTCTCCGAATAGTCACAAAACACTCTCCCAACAGTCACACTCCACATTAACCCACCAGTCACACTCCACACTCTCCCAACAGTCATACTCCACACTCTCCCAACAGTCACCCTCCATACTTTCCCAACAGTCACACTCCATACTTTCACAACAGCCAAACTCCATACTCTCCTAACAGTCACACTACATACTCTGCCAACAGTCAAACTCCATACTTTCCCAACAGTCACACACAACATTTTCCCAACAGTCACACTACGTACTTTCCTAACAGTCACACACAACATTTTCCCAACAGTCACACTCCATACTTTCCCAACAGTCACACACCATACTCTCACAACACTTACATTAAATTCTCACCCAACTGTCACACACTATATTTTCCCAACAGTCACACTCCATACTTTCCCAAAAGTCACACTTCACACTCTCCAAATAGTCACACTCCATACTCTCCCAATACTCACACTACACTCTCCCACCAGTCACACTCCATACTTTCCCAACAGTCACATTACATAGTCTCCAAACAGGAACACTGCATACTATCTCAACAGTCACACTCCACAATCTCCCAACAGTCACCCTCCATACTCTCCCAACAGTCACCTTCCATACTCTACCTACAGTCATACTCCATACATTCCCAACAGTCACACTCCACACTCTCCAAACAGTCACACACCATACTTTCCGAATAGTCACAATACACTCTCCCAACAGTCACACTCCACATTAACACACCAGTCACACTCCATACTCTCCCAACAGTCACACTCCACACTCTCCCAACAGTCACCCTCCATACTCTCCCAACAATCACACACTATATTTTCCCAAAAGTCACACTCCATACTTTCCCAAAAGTCACACTTCACACTCTCCAAATAGTCACACTCCATACTCTCCCAATACTCACACTACACTCTCCCACCTGTCACACTTCATACTTTCCCAACAGTCACCCTCCATACTCTCCCAATAGTTACATTCCGTACTCTCCCAACAGTCACACTCCATACTCTCCCAACAGTCACACTTCATACTCTACCAACAGTCATACTCCATACTTTCCCAACAGTCATACTCCACACTCTCCCAACAGTCACACTCCATGCTCTCCCAAAAAGTCACACTCCAAACTCTCCCAACATTCACACTCAATACTCACCCAAAAGTCACCCTCCATACTCTCCCAATTGTTACATTCCATACTCTCCCAACAGTCACACTCCATACTCTCCCAACAGTCACACTCCATACTCTACCAACAGTCATACTCCATACTTTCCCAACAGTCACACTCCACACTCTCCCAACAGTCACACTCCACACTCTCCCAACAGTCACACTCCATGCTCTCCCAAAAAGTCACACTCCATACTCTCCCAATATTCACACTCAATACTCTCCCAACAGTCACACTACATACTCTCCCAATAGTTACATTCCGTACTCTCCCAACAGTCACACTCCATACTCTCCCAACAGTCACACTCCATACTCTACCAACAGTCATACTCCATACATTCCCAACAGTCACACTCCACACTCTCCCAACAGTTACACTCCACACTCTCCCAACAGTCACAATCCATGCTCTCCCAAAAGTCACACTCCATACTCTCCCAACAGTCACAATCAATACTCTCCCAACAGTCACACACTATACTTTCACAACATTCACACTCACTGCTCTCCCAACAGTCACACACTATACTTTCCCAACAGTCACACTCAACAGTCACACACCATACTCTCCCAACAGTAGTACTCTATACTCTCCCGAGAGTCACACTCCTTACTTTCCCAACATTCACACTCCACACTCTCTCAACCGTCATCCTCCATTCTCTCCCAACAGTCACACTCAACAGACTCTCAACCATCACACTCCATGCTCTCCAGAAAGTCACACTCAACAGTCTCTCAACCGTCACACTCCATTGTCTCCCAACAGTCACATTCAACAGTCTCTCAACAGTCACACTCCATACTCTCCCAACAGTCACAATCCACACTCTCCGAACAATCACACACCATACTCTCACAACAATCACATTACACACTCTCCCAACAGACACACACTATATTTTCCAAACAGTCACACACCATACTCTCCGAATAGTCACAAAACTCTCTCCCAACAGTCACACTCCACACTAACCCACCAGTCACACTCCACACTCTCCCAACAGTCATACTCCACACTCTCCCAACAGTCACCCTCCATACTTTCCCAACAGTCACACTCCATACTTTCACAACAGCCAAACTCCATACTCTTCTAACAGTCACACTACATACTCTGCCAACAGTCAAACTCCATACTTTCCCAACAGTCACACACAACATTTTCCCAACAGTCACACTACATACTTTCCTAACAGTCACACACAACATTTTCCCAACAGTCAAACTCCATACTTTCCCAACAGTCACACACCATACTCTCACAACACTTACATTAAATTCTCACCCAACTGTCACAAACTATATTTTCCCAACAGTCACACTCCATACTTTCCCAAAAGTCACACTACACTCTCCCACCAGTCACACTCCATACTTTCCCAACAGTCACATTACATAGTCTCCAAACAGGAACACTGCATACTATCTCAACAGTCACACTCCACAATCTCCCAACAGTCACCCTCCATACTCTCCCAATAGTTACAATCCATACTCTCCCAACAGTCACACTCCATACTCTCCCAACAGTCACACTCCATACTCTACCAACAATCATACTCCTAACTTTCCCAACAGTCACACTCCACACTCTCCCAACAGTCACACTCCACACTCTCCCAACAGTCACACTCCATGCACTCCCAATAGTTACATTCCATACTCTCCCAACAGTCACATTCCATACTCTACCTACAGTCATACTCCATACATTCCCAACAGTCACACTCCACACTCTCCAAACTGTCACACACCATACTTTCCGAATAGTCACAATACACTCTCCCAACAGTCACACTCCACATTAACCCACCAGTCACACTCCATACTCTCCCAACAGTCACACTCCACACTCTCCCAACAGTCACCCTCCATACTCTCCCAACAGTCACACACTATATTTTCCCAACAGTCACACACCATACTCTCACAACACTTACATTAAATTCTCTCCCAACTGTCACACACTATATTTTCCCAAAAGTCACACTCCATACTTTCCCAAAAGTCACACTTCACACTCTCCAACCAAATAGTCACACTCCATACTCTCCCAATACTCACACTACACTCTCCCACCTGTCACACTTCATACTTTCCCAACAGTCACCCTCCATACTCTCCCAATAGTTACATTCCGTACTCTCCCAACAGTCACACTCCATACTCTCCCAACAGTCACACTCCATACTCTACCAACAGTCATACTCCATACTTTCCCAACAGTCACACTCCACGCTCTCCCAACAGTCTCACTCCACACTCTCCCAACAGTCACACTCCATGCTCTCCCAAAAAGTCACACTCCATACTCTCCCAACAGTCACACTCCATACTCTACCAACAGTCATACTCCATACTTTCCCAACAGTCACACTCCACACTCTCCCAACAGTCACATTCCATACTCTCCCAACAGTCACAATCCACACTCTCCGAACAGTGACACTCCATACTCTCCCAACAGTCACACACCATACTCTCACAACAATCACATTACACACTCTCCCAACAGACACACACTATATTTTCCCAACAGTCACATTCCACACTCTCCGAATAGTCACAAAACACTCTCCCAACAGTCACACTCCACATTAACCCACCAGTCACACTCCACACTCTCCCAACAGTCATACTCCACACTCCCCCAACAGTCACCCTCCATACTTTCCCAACAGTCACACTCCATACTTTCACAACAGCCAAACTCCATACTCTCCTAACAGTCACACTACATACTCTGCCAACAGTCAAACTCCATACTTTCCCAACAGTCACACACAACATTTTCCCAACAGTCACACTACATACTTTCCTAACAGTCACACACAACATTTTCCCAACAGTCAAACTCCATACTTTCCCAACAGTCACACACCATACTCTCACAACACTTACATTAAATTATCACCCAACTGTCACACACTATATTTTCCCAACAGTCACACTCCATACTTTCCCAAAAGTCACACTTCACACTCTCCAAATAGTCACACTCCATACTCTCCCAATACTCACACTACACTCTCCCACCAGTCACTCTCCATACTTTCACAACAGTCACATTACATAGTCTCCAAACAGGAACACTGCATACTATCTCAACAGTCACACTCCACAATCTCCCAACAGTCACCCTCCATACTCTCCCAATAGTTACATTCCATACTCTCCCAACAGTCACACTCCATTCTCTCCCAACAGTCACATTCCATACACTACCTACAGTCATACTCCATACATTCCCAACAGTCACACTCCACACTCTCCAAACAGTCACACACCATACTTTCCGAATAGTCACAATACACTCTCCCAACAGTCACACTCCACATTAACCCACCAGTCACACTCCATACTCTCCCAACAGTCACACTCCACACTCTCCCAACAGTCACCCTCCATACTCTCCCAACAGTCACACACTATATTTTCCCAACAGTCACACACCATACTCTCACAACACTTACATTAAATTCTCTCCCAACTGTCACACACTATATTTTCCCAAAAGTCACACTCCATACTTTCCCAAAAGTCACACTTCACACTCTCCAACCAAATAGTCACACTCCATACTCTCCCAATACTCACACTACACTCTCCCACCTGTCACACTTCATACTTTCCCAACAGTCACCCTCCATACTCTCCCAATAGTTACATTCCGTACTCTCCCAACAGTCACACTCCACACTCTCCCAACAGTCACCCTCCATACTCTCCCAACAGTCACACACTATATTTTCCCAACAGTCACACACCATACTCTCACAACACTTACATTAAATTCTCTCCCAACTGTCACACACTATATTTTCCCAAAAGTCACACTCCATACTTTCCCAAAAGTCACACTTCACACTCTCCAACCAAATAGTCACACTCCATACTCTCCCAATACTCACACTACACTCTCCCACCTGTCACACTTCATACTTTCCCAACAGTCACCCTCCATACTCTCCCAACAGTCACACTCCACACTCTCCCAACAGTCACACTCCATGCTCTCCCAAAAAGTCACACTCCATACTCTCCCAACAGTCACACTCCATACTCTACCAACAGTCATACTCCATACTTTCCCAACAGTCACACTCCACACTCTCCCAACAGTCACACTCCATACTCTCCCAACAGTCACAATCCACACTCTCCGAACAGTGACACTCCATACTCTCCCAACAGTCACACACCATACTCTCACAACAATCACATTACACACTCTCCCAACAGACACACACTATATTTTCCCAACAGTCACATTCCACACTCTCCAAACAGTCACACACCATACTCTCCGAATAGTCACAAAACACTCTCCCAACAGTCACACTCCACATTAACCCACCAGTCACACTCCATACTCTCCCAACAGTCACACTCCACACTCTCCCAACAGTCACCCTCCATACTTTCCCAACAGTCACACTCCATACTTTCACAACAGCCAAACTCCATACTCTTCTAACAGTCACACTACATACTCTGCCAACAGTCAAACTCCATACTTTCCCAACAGTCACACTCCACACTCTCCCAACAGTTACACTCCACACTCTCCCAACAGTCACACTCCATGCACTCCCAATAGTTACATTCCATACTCTCCCAACAGTCACATTCCATACTCTACCTACAGTCATACTCCATACATTCCCAACAGTCACACTCCACACTCTCCCCACAGTCACACTCCACACTCTCCCAACAGTCACACTCCATGCTCTCCCAAAAGTCACACTCCATACTCTCCCAACAGTCACAATCAATACTCTCCCAACAGTCACACACTGTACTTTCACAACATTCCCACTCAATGCTCTCCCAACAGTCACACACTATACTTTCCCAACAGTCACACTCAACAGTCACACACCATACTCTCCCAACAGTAGTACTCTATACTCTCCCGAGAGTCACACTCCTTACTTTCCCAACATTCACACTCCACACTCTCTCAACTGTCACCCTCCATTCTCTCCCAACAGTCACACTCAACAGTCTCTCAACCGTCACACTCCATTCTCTCCCAACAGTCACACTCAACAGTCTCTCAACCATCACACTCCATGCTCTCCAAAAAGTCACACTCAACAGTCTCTCAACAGTCACACTCCATACTCTCCCAACAGTCACAATCCACACTCTCCGAACAGTGACACTCCATCCTCTCCCAACAGTCACACACCATACTCTCACAACAATCACATTACACACTCTCCCAACAGACACACACTATATTTTCCCAACAGTCACACTCCACACTCTCCAAACAGTCACACACCATACTCTCCGAATAGTCACAAAACACTCTCCCAACAGTCACACTCCACATTACCCCACCAGTCACACTCCATACTCTCCCAACAGTCACACTCCACACTCTCCCAACAGTCACCATCCATACTTTCCCAACAGTCACACTCCATACTTTCACAACAGCCAAACTCCATGCTCTTCTAACAGTCACACTACATACTCTGCCAACAGTCAAACTCCATACTTTCCCAACAGTCACACACAACATTTTCCCAACAGTCACACTACATACTTTCCTAACAGTCACACACAACATTTTCCCAACAGTCAAACTCCATACTTTCCCAACAGTCACACACCATACTCTCACAACACTTACATTAAATTGTCTCCCAACTGTCACACACTGTATTTTCCCAACAGTCACACTCCATACTTTCCCAAAAGTCACACTACACTCTCCCACCAGTCACACTCAATACTTTCCCAACAGTCACATTACATAGTCTCCAAACAGGAACACTGCATACTATCTCAACAGTCACACTCCACAATCTCCCAACAGTCACCCTCCATACTCTCCCAATAGTTACAATCCATACTCACCCAACAGTCACACTCCATTCTCTCCCAACAGTCACATTCCATACTCTCCCAACAGTCACACATTATACTTTCACAACATTCACACTCACTGCTCTCCCAACAGTCACACACTATACTTTCCCAACAGTCACACTCAACAGTCACACACCATACTCTCCCAACAGTAGTACTCTATACTCTCCCGAGAGTCACACTCCTTACTTTCCCAACATTCACACTCCACACTCTCTCAACCGTCATCCTCCATTCTCTCCCAACAGTCACACTCAACAGTCTCTCAACCATCACACTCCATGCTCTCCAAAAAGTCACACTCAACAGTCTCTCAACCGTCACACTCCATTCTCTCCCAACAGTCACATTCAACAGTCTCTCAACAGTCACACTCCATACTCTCCCAACAGTCACAATCCACACTCTCAGAACAGTGACACTCCATACTCTCCCAACAGTCACACACCATACTCTCACAACAATCACATTACACACTCTCCCAACAGACACACACTATATTTTCCCAACAGTCACATTCCACACTCTCCAAACAGTCACACACCATACTCTGCGAATAGTCACAAAACACTCTCCCAACAGTCACACTCCACATTAACCCACCAGTCACACTCCATACTCTCCCAACAGTCACACTCCACACTCTCCCAACAGTCACCCTCCATACTTTCCCAACAGTCACACTCCATACTTTCACAACAGCCAAACTCCATACTCTTCTAACAGTCACACTACATACTCTGCCTACAGTCAAACTCCATACTTTCCCAACAGTCACACACAACATTTTCCCAACAGTCACACTACATACTTTCCTAACAGTCACACACAACATTTTCCCAACAGTCAAACTCCATACTTTCCCAACAGTCACACACCATACTCTCACAACACTTACATTAAATTCTCTCCCAACTGTCACACACTATATTTTCCCAACAGTCACACTCCATACTTTCCCAAAAGTCACACTTCCCTCTCCCACCAGTCACACTCCATACTATCCCTACAGTCACATTACATAGTCTCCAAACAGGAACACTGCATACTATCTCAACAGTCACACTCCACAATCTCCCAACAGTCACCCTCCATACTCTCCCAATAGTTACAATCCATACTCTCCCAACAGTCACACTCCATGCTCTACCAACAATCATACTCCTAACTTTCCCAACAGTCACACTCCACACTCTCCCAACAGTCATACTCCACACTCTCCCAACAGTCACACTCCATGCACTCCCAATAGTTACATTCCATACTCTCCCAACAGTCACATTCCATACTCTACCTACAGTCATACTCCATACATTCCCAACAGTCACACTCCACACTCTCCAAACAGTCATACACCATACTTTCCGAATAGTCACAATACACTCTCCCAACAGTCACACTCCACATTAACCCACCAATCACACTCCGTGCTCTCCCAAAAGTCACACTCCATACTCTCCCAACAGTCACAATCAATACTCTCCCAACAGTCACACACTATACTTTCACAACATTCACACTCACTGCTCTCCCAACAGTCACACACTATACTTTTCCAACAGTCACACTCAACAGTCACACACCATACTCTCCCAACAGTAGTACTCTATACTCTCCCGAGAGTCACACTCCTTACTTTCCCAACATTCACACTTCACACTCTCTCAACCGTCATCCTCCATTCTCTCCCAACAGTCACACTCAACAGTCTCTCAACAGTCACACTCCATACTCTCCCAACAGTCACAATCCACACTCTCCGAACAGTGACACTCCATACTCTCCCAACAGTCACACACCATACTCTCACAACAGTCACATTCCACACTCTCCAAACAGTCAAACACCATACTCTCCGAATAGTCACAAAACACTCTCCCAACAGTCACACTCCACATTAACCCACCAGTCACACTCCATACTCTCCCAACAGTCACACTCCACACTCTCCCAACAGTCAAACTCCATACTTTCCCAACAGTCACACACCATACTCTCACAACACTTACATTAAATTCTCACCCAACTGTCACACACTATATTTTCCCAACAGTCACACTCCATACTTTCCCAAAAGTCACACTACACTCTCTCCCACCAGTCACACTCCATACTTTCCCAACAGTCACATTACATAGTCTCCAAACAGGAACACTGCATACTATCTCAACAGTCACACACCACAATCTCCCAACAGTAACCCTCCATACTCTGTGCCAATAGTTACAATCCATACTCTCCCAACAGTCACACTCCATACTCTACCAACAATCATACTCCTAACTTTCCCACCAGTCACACTCCACACTCTCCCAACAGTCACACTCCACACTCTCCCAACAGTCACACTCCATGCACTCCCAATAGTTACATTCCATACTCTCCCAACAGTCGCATTCCATACCCTACCTACAGTCATACTCCATACATTCCCAACAGTCACACTCCACACTCTCCAAACAGTCACACACCATACTTTCCGAATAGTCACAATACACTCTCCCAACAGTCACACTCCACATTAACCCACCAGTCACACTCCATACTCTCCCAACAGTCACACTCCACACTCTCCCAACAGTCACACTCCACACTCTCCAAACAGTCACACACCATACTTTCCGAATAGTCACAATACACTCTCCCAACAGTCACACTCCACATTAACCCACCAGTCACACTCCATACTCTCCCAACAGTCACACTCCACACTCTCCCAACAGTCACACTCCACACTCTCCCAACAGTCACCCTCCATTCTCTCCCAACAGTCACATTCCATACTCTACCTACAGTCATACTCCATACATTCCCAACAGTCACACTCCACACTCTCCAAACTGTCACACACCATACTTTCCGAATAGTCACAATACACTCTCCCAACAGTCACACTCCACATTAACCCACCAGTCACACTCCATACTCTCCCAACAGTCACACTCCACACTCTCCCAACAGTCACCCTCCATACTCTCCCAACAGTCACACACTATATTTTCCCAACAGTCACACACCATACTCTCACAACACTTACATTAAATTCTCTCCCAACTGTCACACACTATATTTTCCCAAAAGTCACACTCCATACTTTCCCAAAAGTCACACTTCACACTCTCCAACCAAATAGTCACCCTCCATACTCTCCCAATAGTTACATTCCGTACTCTCCCAACAGTCACACTCCATACTCTCCCAACAGTCACACTCCATACTCTACCAACAGTCATACTCCATACTTTCCCAACAGTCACACTCCACGCTCTCCCAACAGTCACACTCCACACTCTCCCAACAGTCACACTCCATGCTCTCCCAAAAAGTCACACTCCATACTCTCCCAACAGTCACACTCCATACTCTACCAACAGTCATACTCCATACTTTCCCAACAGTCACACTCCACACTCTCCCAACAGTCACACTCCATACTCTCCCAACAGTCACAATCCACACTCTCCGAACAGTGACACTCCATACTCTCCCAACAGTCACACACCATACTCTCACAACAATCACATTACACACTCTCCCAACAGACACACACTATATTTTCCCAACAGTCACATTCCACACTCTCCAAACAGTCACACACCATACTCTCCGAATAGTCACAAAACACTCTCCCAACAGTCACACTCCACATTAACCCACCAGTCACACTCCACACTCTCCCAACAGTCATACTCCACACTCCCCCAACAGTCACCCTCCATACTTTCCCAACAGTCACACTCCATACTTTCACAACAGCCAAACTCCATACTCTCCTAACAGTCACACTACATACTCTGCCAACAGTCAAACTCCATACTTTCCCAACAGTCACACACAACATTTTCCCAACAGTCACACTACATACTTTCCTAACAGTCACACACAACATTTTCCCAACAGTCAAACTCCATACTTTCCCAACAGTCACACACTATACTCTCACAACACTTACATTAAATTATCACCCAACTGTCACACACTATATTTTCCCAACAGTCACACTCCATACTTTCCCAAAAGTCACACTTCACACTCTCCAAATAGTCACACTCCATACTCTCCCAATACTCACACTACACTCTCCCACCAGTCACACTCCATACTTTCCCAACAGTCACATTACATAGTCTCCAAACAGGAACACTGCATACTATCTCAACAGTCACACTCCACAATCTCCCAACAGTCACCCTCCATACTCTCCCAATAGTTACATTCCATACTCTCCCAACAGTCACACTCCATTCTCTCCCAACAGTCACATTCCATACACTACCAACAGTCATACTCCATACATTCCCAACAGTCACACTCCACACTCTCCAAACAGTCACACACCATACTTTCCGAATAGTCACAATACACTCTCCCAACAGTCACACTCCACATTAACCCACCAGTCACACTCCATACTCTCCCAACAGTCACACTCCACACTCTCCCAACAGTCACCCTCCATACTCTCCCAACAGTCACACACTATATTTTCCCAACAGTCACACACCATACTCTCACAACACTTACATTAAATTCTCTCCCAACTGTCACACACTATATTTTCCCAAAAGTCACACTCCATACTTTCCCAAAAGTCACACTTCACACTCTCCAACCAAATAGTCACACTCCATACTCTCCCAATACTCACACTACACTCTCCCACCTGTCACACTTCATACTTTCCCAACAGTCACCCTCCATACTCTCCCAATAGTTACATTCCGTACTCTCCCAACAGTCACACTCCACACTCTCCCAACAGTCACCCTCCATACTCTCCCAACAGTCACACACTATATTTTCCCAACAGTCACACACCATACTCTCACAACACTTACATTAAATTCTCTCCCAACTGTCACACACTATATTTTCCCAAAAGTCACACTCCATACTTTCCCAAAAGTCACACTTCACACTCTCCAACCAAATAGTCACACTCCATACTCTCCCAATACTCACACTACACTCTCCCAACAGTCACACTCCATGCTCTCCCAAAAAGTCACACTCCATACTCTCCCAACAGTCACACTCCATACTCTACCAACAGTCATACTCCATACTTTCCCAACAGTCACACTCCACACTCTCCCAACAGTCACACTCCATACTCTCCCAACAGTCACAATCCACACTCTCTGAACAGTGACACTCCATACTCTCCCAACAGTGACACACCATACTCTCACAACAATCACATTACACACTCTCCCAACAGACACACACTATATTTTCCCAACAGTCACATTCCACACTCTCCAAACAGTCACACACCATACTCTCCGAATAGTCACAAAACACTCTCCCAACAGTCACACTCCACATTAACCCACCAGTCACACTCCATACTCTCCCAACAGTCACACTCCACACTCTCCCAACAGTCACCCTCCATACTTTCCCAACAGTCACACTCCATACTTTCACAACAGCCAAACTCCATACTCTTCTAACAGTCACACTACATACTCTGCCAACAGTCAAACTCCATACTTTCCCAACAGTCACACTCCACACTCTCCCAACAATTACACTCCACACTCTCCCAACAGTCACACTCCATGCACTCCCAATAGTTACATTCCATACTCTCCCAACAGTCACATTCCATACTCTACCTACAGTCATACTCCATACATTCCCAACAGTCACACTCCACACTCTCCCCACAGTCACACTCCACACTCTCCCAACATTCACACTCCATGCTCTCCCAAAAGTCACACTCCATACTCTCCCAACAGTCACAATCAATACTCTCCCAACAGTCACACACTGTACTTTCACAACATTCCCACTCAATGCTCTCCCAACAGTCACACACTATACTTTCCCAACAGTCACACTCAACAGTCACACACCATACTCTCCCAACAGTAGTACTCTATACTCTCCCGAGAGTCACACTCCTTACTTTCCCAACATTCACACTCCACACTCTCTCAACTGTCACCCTCCATTCTCTCCCAACAGTCACACTCAACAGTCTCTCAACCGTCACACTCCATTCTCTCCCAACAGTCACACTCAACAGTCTCTCAACCATCACACTCCATGCTCTCCAAAAAGTCACACTCAACAGTCTCTCAACAGTCACACTCCATACTCTCCCAACAGTCACAAACCACACTCTCCGAACAGTGACACTCCATCCTCTCCCAACAGTCACACACCATACTCTCACAACAATCACATTACACACTCTCCCAACAGACACACACTATATTTTCCCAACAGTCACACTCCACACTCTCCAAACAGTCACACACCATACTCTCCGAATAGTCACAAAACACTCTCCCAACAGTCACACTCCACATTACCCCACCAGTCACACTCCATACTCTCCCAACAGTCACACTCCACACTCTCCCAACAGTCACCATCCATACTTTCCCAACAGTCACACTCCATACTTTCACAACAGCCAAACTCCATGCTCTTCTAACAGTCACACTACATACTCTGCCAACAGTCAAACTCCATACTTTCCCAACAGTCACACACAACATTTTCCCAACAGTCACACTACATACTTTCCTAACAGTCACACACAACATTTTCCCAACAGTCAAACTCCATACTTTCCCAACAGTCACACACCATACTCTCACAACACTTACATTAAATTGTCTCCCAACTGTCACACACTGTATTTTCCCAACAGTCACACTCCATACTTTCCCAAAAGTCACACTACACTCTCCCACCAGTCACACTCAATACTTTCCCAACAGTCACATTACATAGTCTCCAAACAGGAACACTGCATACTATCTCAACAGTCACACTCCACAATCTCCCAACAGTCACCCTCCATACTCTCCCAATAGTTACAATCCATACTCACCCAACAGTCACACTCCATTCTCTCCCAACAGTCACATTCCATACTCTCCCAACAGTCACACATTATACTTTCACAACATTCACACTCACTGCTCTCCCAACAGTCACACACTATACTTTCCCAACAGTCACACTCAACAGTCACACACCATACTCTCCCAACAGTAGTACTCTATACTCTCCCGAGAGTCACACTCCTTACTTTCCCAACATTCACACTCCACACTTTCTCAACCGTCATCCTCCATTCTCTCCCAACAGTCACACTCAACAGTCTCTCAACCATCACACTCCATGCTCTCCAAAAAGTCACACTCAACAGTCTCTCAACCGTCACACTCCATTCTCTCCCAACAGTCACATTCAACAGTCTCTCAACAGTCACACTCCATACTCTCCCAACAGTCACAATCCACACTCTCCGAACAGTGACACTCCATACTCTCCCAACAGTCACACACCATACTCTCACAACAATCACATTACACACTCTCCCAACAGACACACACTATATTTTCCCAACAGTCACATTCCACACTCTCCAAACAGTCACACACCATACTCTGCGAATAGTCACAAAACACTCTCCCAACAGTCACACTCCACATTAACCCACCAGTCACACTCCATACTCTCCCAACAGTCACACTCCACACTCTCCCAACAGTCACCCTCCATACTTTCCCAACAGTCACACTCCATACTTTCACAACAGCCAAACTCCATACTCTTCTAACAGTCACACTACATACTCTGCCTACAGTCAAACTCCATACTTTCCCAACAGTCACACACAACATTTTCCTAACAGTCACACTACATACTTTCCTAACAGTCACACACAACATTTTCCCAACAGTCAAACTCCATACTTTCCCAACAGTCACACACCATACTCTCACAACACTTACATTAAATTCTCTCCCAACTGTCACACACTATATTTTCCCAACAGTCACACTCCATACTTTCCCAAAAGTCACACTTCCCTCTCCCACCAGTCACACTCCATACTATCCCTACAGTCACATTACATAGTCTCCAAACAGGAACACTGCATACTATCTCAACAGTCACACTCCACAATCTCCCAACAGTCACCCTCCATACTCTCCCAATAGTTACAATCCATACTCTCCCAACAGTCACACTCCATGCTCTACCAACAATCATACTCCTAACTTTCTCAACAGTCACACTCCACACTCTCCCAACAGTCACACTCCACACTCTCCCAACAGTCACACTCCATGCACTCCCAATAGTTACATTCCATACTCTCCCAACAGTCACATTCCATACTCTACCTACAGTCATACTCCATACATTCCCAACAGTCACACTCCACACTCTCCAAACAGTCATACACCATACTTTCCGAATAGTCACAATACACTCTCCCAACAGTCACACTCCACATTAACCCACCAATCACACTCCATGCTCTCCCAAAAGTCACACTCCATACTCTCCCAACAGTCACAATCAATACTCTCCCAACAGTCACACACTATACTTTCACAACATTCACACTCACTGCTCTCCCAACAGTCACACACTATACTTTTCCAACAGTCACACTCAACAGTCACACACCATACTCTCCCAACAGTAGTACTCTATACTCTCCCGAGAGTCACACTCCTTACTTTCCCAACATTCACACTTCACACTCTCTCAACCGTCATCCTCCATTCTCTCCCAACAGTCACACTCAACAGTCTCTCAACAGTCACACTCCATACTCTCCCAACAGTCACAATCCACACTCTCCGAACAGTGACACTCCATACTCTCCCAACAGTCACACACCATACTCTCACAACAATCACATTACACACTCTCCCAACAGACACACACTATATTTTCCCAACAGTCACATTCCACACTCTCCAAACAGTCACACACCATACTCTGCGAATAGTCACAAAACACTCTCCCAACAGTCACACTCCACATTAACCCACCAGTCACACTCCATACTCTCCCAACAGTCACACTCCACACTCTCCCAACAGTCACCCTCCATACTTTCCCAACAGTCACACTCCATACTTTCACAACAGCCAAACTCCATACTCTTCTAACAGTCACACTACATACTCTGCCTACAGTCAAACTCCATACTTTCCCAACAGTCACACACAACATTTTCCCAACAGTCACACTACATACTTTCCTAACAGTCACACACAACATTTTCCCAACAGTCAAACTCCATACTTTCCCAACAGTCACACACCATACTCTCACAACACTTACATTAAATTCTCTCCCAACTGTCACACACTATATTTTCCCAACAGTCACACTCCATACTTTCCCAAAAGTCACACTTCCCTCTCCCACCAGTCACACTCCATACTATCCCTACAGTCACATTACATAGTCTCCAAACAGGAACACTGCATACTATCTCAACAGTCACACTCCACAATCTCCCAACAGTCACCCTCCATACTCTCCCAATAGTTACAATCCATACTCTCCCAACAGTCACACTCCATGCTCTACCAACAATCATACTCCTAACTTTCCCAACAGTCACACTCCACACTCTCCCAACAGTCACACTCCACACTCTCCCAACAGTCACACTCCATGCACTCCCAATAGTTACATTCCATACTCTCCCAACAGTCACATTCCATACTCTACCTACAGTCATACTCCATACATTCCCAACAGTCACACTCCACACTCTCCAAACAGTCATACACCATACTTTCCGAATAGTCACAATACACTCTCCCAACAGTCACACTCCACATTAACCCACCAATCACACTCCATGCTCTCCCAAAAGTCACACTCCATACTCTCCCAACAGTCACAATCAATACTCTCCCAACAGTCACACACTATACTTTCACAACATTCACACTCACTGCTCTCCCAACAGTCACACACTATACTTTTCCAACAGTCACACTCAACAGTCACACACCATACTCTCCCAACAGTAGTACTCTATACTCTCCCGAGAGTCACACTCCTTACTTTCCCAACATTCACACTTCACACTCTCTCAACCGTCATCCTCCATTCTCTCCCAACAGTCACACTCAACAGTCTCTCAACAGTCACACTCCATACTCTCCCAACAGTCACAATCCACACTCTCCGAACAGTGACACTCCATACTCTCCCAACAGTCACACACCATACTCTCACAACAGTCACATTCCACACTCTCCAAACAGTCAAACACCATACTCTCCGAATAGTCACAAAACACTCTCCCAACAGTCACACTCCACATTAACCCACCAGTCACACTCCATACTCTCCCAACAGTCACACTCCACACTCTCCCAACAGTCAAACTCCATACTTTCCCAACAGTCACACACCATACTCTCACAACACTTACATTAAATTCTCACCCAACTGTCACACACTATATTTTCCCAACAGTCACACTCCATACTTTCCCAAAAGTCACACTACACTCTCTCCCACCAGTCACACTCCATACTTTCCCAACAGTCACATTACATAGTCTCCAAACAGGAACACTGCATACTATCTCAACAGTCACACACCACAATCTCCCAACAGTAACCCTCCATACTCTGCCAATAGTTACAATCCATACTCTCCCAACAGTCACACTCCATACTCTACCAACAATCATACTCCTAACTTTCCCACCAGTCACACTCCACACTCTCCCAACAGTCACACTCCACACTCTCCCAACAGTCACACTCCATGCACTCCCAATAGTTACATTCCATACTCTCCCAACAGTCACATTCCATACCCTACCTACAGTCATACTCCATACATTCCCAACAGTCACACTCCACACTCTCCAAACAGTCACACACCATACTTTCCGAATAGTCACAATACACTCTCCCAACAGTCACACTCCACATTAACCCACCAGTCACACTCCATACTCTCCCAACAGTCACACTCCACACTCTCCCAACTGTCACACTCCACACTCTCCCAACAGTCACCCTCCATACTCTCCCAACAGTCACACACTATTTTTTCCCAACAGTCACACACCATACTCTCACAACACTTACATTAAATTATCTCCCAACAGTCACACTCCATACTCTACCAACAATCATACTCCTAACTTTCCCAACAGTCACACTCCACACTCTCCCAACAGTCACACTCCATGCACTCCCAATAGTTACATTCCATACTCTCCCAACAGTCACATTCCATACTCTACCTACAGTCATACTCCATACATTCCCAACAGTCACACTCCACACTCTCCCCACAGTCACACTCCATGCTCTCCCAAAAGTCACACTCCATACTCTCCCAACAGTCACAATCAATACTCTCCCAACAGTCACACACTGTACTTTCACAACATTCCCACTCAATGCTCTCCCAACAGTCACACACTATACTTTCCCATCAGTCACACTCAACAGTCACACACCATACTCTCCCAACAGTAGTACTCTATACTCTCCCGAGAGTCAAACTCCTTACTTTCCCAACATTCACACTCCACACTCTCTCAACTGTCACCCTCCATTCTCTCCCAACAGTCACACTCAACAGTCTCTCAACCGTCACACTCCATTCTCTCCCAACAGTCACACTCAACAGTCTCTCAACCATCACACTCCATGCTCTCCAAAAAGTCACACTCAACAGTCTCTCAACCGTCACACTCCATTCTCTCCCAACAGTCACATTCAACAGTCTCTCAACAGTCACACTCCATACTCTCCCAACAGTCACATTCCACACTCTCCGAACTGTGACACTCCATACTCTCCCAACAGTCACACACCATACTCTCACAACAATCACATTACACACTCTCCCAACAGACACACACTATATTTTCCCAACAGTCACACTCAACACTCTCCAAACAGTCACCCACCATACTCTCCGAATAGTCACAAAACACTCTCCCAACAGTCACACTCCACATTAACCCACCAGTCACACTCCACACTCTCCCAACAGTCATACTCCACACTCTCCCAACAGTCACCCTCCATACTTTCCCAACAGTCACACTCCATACTTTCACAACAGCCAAACTCCATACTCTCCTAACAGTCACACTACATACTCTGCCAACAGTCAAACTCCATACTTTCCCAACAGTCACACACAACATTTTCCCAACAGTCACACTACATACTTTCCTAACAGTCACACACAACATTTTCCCAACAGTCAAACTCCATACTTTCCCAACAGTCACACACCATACTCTCACAACACTTACATTAAATTATCACCCAACTGTCACACACTATATTTTCCCAACAGTCACACTCCATACTTTCCCAAAAGTCACACTTCACACTCTCCAAATAGTCACACTCCATACTCTCCCAATACTCACACTACACTCTCCCACCAGTCACACTCCATACTTTCCCAACAGTCACATTACATAGTCTCCAAACAGGAACACTGCATACTATCTCAACAGTCACACTCCACAATCTCCCAACAGTCACCCTCCATACTCTCCCAATAGTTACATTCCATACTCTCCCAACAGTCACACTCCATTCTCTCCCAACAGTCACATTCCATACTCTATCTACAGTCATACTCCATACATTCCCAACAGTCACACTCCACACTCTCCAAACAGTCACACACCATTCTTTCCGAATAGTCACAATACACTCTCCCAACAGTCACACTCCACACTAACCCACCAGTCACACTCCATACTCTCCCAACAGTCACACTCCACACTCTCCCAACAGTCACCCTCCATACTCTCCCAACAGTCACACACTATATTTTCCCAACAGTCACACACCATACTCTCACAACACTTACATTAAATTCTCTCCCAACTGTCACACACTATATTTTCCCAAAAGTCACACTCCATACTTTCTCAAAAGTCACACTTCACACTCTCCAACCAAATAGTCACACTCCATACTCTCCCAATACTCACACTACACTCTCCCACCTGTCACACTTCATACTTTCCCAACAGTCACCCTCCATACTCTCCCAATAGTTACATTCCGTACTCTCCCAACAGTCACACTCCATACTCTCCCAACAGTCACACTCCATACTCTACCAACAGTCATACTCCATACTTTCCCAACAGTCACACTCCACGCTCTCCCAACAGTCACACTCCACACTCTCCCAACAGTCACACTCCATGCTCTCCCAAAAAGTCACACTCCATACTCTCCCAACAGTCACACTCCATACTCTACCAACAGTCATACTCCATACTTTCCCAACAGTCACACTCCACCCTCTCCCAACAGTCACACTCCATACTCTCCCAACAGTCACAATCCACACTCTCCGAACAGTGACACTCCATACTCTCCCAACAGTCACACACCATACTCTCACAACAATCACATTACACACTCTCCCAACAGACACACACTATATTTTCCCAACAGTCACATTCCACACTCTCCAAACAGTCACACACCATACTCTCCGAATAGTCACAAAACACTCTCCCAACAGTCACACTCCACATTAACCCACCAGTCACACTCCATACTCTCCCAACAGTCACACTCCACACTCTCCCAACAGTCACCCTCCATACTTTCCCAACAGTCACACTCCATACTTTCACAACAGCCAAACTCCATAGTCTTCTAACAGTCACACTACATACTCTGCCAACAGTCAAACTCCATACTTTCCCAACAGTCACACACAACATTTTCCCAACAGTCACACTACATACTTTCCCAACAGTCACACTCCATACTTTCACAACAGCCAAACTCCATACTCTCCTAACAGTCACACTACATACTCTGCCAACAGTCAAACTCCATACTTTCCCAACAGTCACACACAACATTTTCCCAACAGTCACACTACATACTTTCCTAACAGTCACACACAACATTTTCCCAACAGTCAAACTCCATACTTTCCCAACAGTCACACACCATACTCTCACAACACTTACATTAAATTATCACCCAACTGTCACACACTATATTTTCCCAACAGTCACACTCCATACTTTCCCAAAAGTCACACTTCACACTCTCCAAATAGTCACACTCCATACTCTCCCAATACTCACACTACACTCTCCCACCAGTCACACTCCATACTTTCCCAACAGTCACATTACATAGTCTCCAAACAGGAACACTGCATACTATCTCAACAGTCACACACCACAATCTCCCAACAGTAACCCTCCATACTCTGCCAATAGTTACAATCCATACTCTCCCAACAGTCACACTCCATACTCTACCAACAATCATACTCCTAACTTTCCCACCAGTCACACTCCACACTCTCCCAACAGTCACACTCCACACTCTCCCAACAGTCACACTCCATGCACTCCCAATAGTTACATTCCATACTCTCCCAACAGTCACATTCCATACCCTACCTACAGTCATACTCCATACATTCCCAACAGTCACACTCCACACTCTCCAAACAGTCACACACCATACTTTCCGAATAGTCACAATACACTCTCCCAACAGTCACACTCCACATTAACCCACCAGTCACACTCCATACTCTCCCAACAGTCACACTCCACACTCTCCCATCTGTCACACTCCACACTCTCCCAACAGTCACCCTCCATACTCTCCCAACAGTCACACACTATTTTTTCCCAACAGTCACACACCATACTCTCACAACACTTACATTAAATTATCTCCCAACAGTCACACTCCATACTCTACCAACAATCATACTCCTAACTTTCCCAACAGTCACACTCCACACTCTCCCAACAGTCACACTCCATGCACTCCCAATAGTTACATTCCATACTCTCCCAACAGTCACATTCCATACTCTACCTACAGTCATACTCCATACATTCCCAACAGTCACACTCCACACTCTCCCCACAGTCACACTCCATGCTCTCCCAAAAGTCACACTCCATACTCTCCCAACAGTCACAATCAATACTCTCCCAACAGTCACACACTGTACTTTCACAACATTCCCACTCAATGCTCTCCCAACAGTCACACACTATACTTTCCCAACAGTCACACTCAACAGTCACACACCATACTCTCCCAACAGTAGTACTCTATACTCTCCCGAGAGTCAAACTCCTTACTTTCCCAACATTCACACTCCACACTCTCTCAACTGTCACCCTCCATTCTCTCCCAACAGTCACACTCAACAGTCTCTCAACCGTCACACTCCATTCTCTCCCAACAGTCACACTCAACAGTCTCTCAACCATCACACTCCATGCTCTCCAAAAAGTCACACTCAACAGTCTCTCAACCGTCACACTCCATTCTCTCCCAACAGTCACATTCAACAGTCTCTCAACAGTCACACTCCATACTCTCCCAACAGTCACATTCCACACTCTCCGAACTGTGACACTCCATACTCTCCCAACAGTCACACACCATACTCTCACAACAATCACATTACACACTCTCCCAACAGACACACACTATATTTTCCCAACAGTCACACTCCACACTCTCCAAACAGTCACCCACCATACTCTCCGAATAGTCACAAAACACTCTCCCAACAGTCACACTCCACATTAACCCACCAGTCACACTCCACACTCTCCCAACAGTCATACTCCACACTCTCCCAACAGTCACCCTCCATACTTTCCCAACAGTCACACTCCATACTTTCACAACAGCCAAACTCCATACTCTCCTAACAGTCACACTACATACTCTGCCAACAGTCAAACTCCATACTTTCCCAACAGTCACACACAACATTTTCCCAACAGTCACACTACATACTTTCCTAACAGTCACACACAACATTTTCCCAACAGTCAAACTCCATACTTTCCCAACAGTCACACACCATACTCTCACAACACTTACATTAAATTATCACCCAACTGTCACACACTATATTTTCCCAACAGTCACACTCCATACTTTCCCAAAAGTCACACTTCACACTCTCCAAATAGTCACACTCCATACTCTCCCAATACTCACACTACACTCTCCCACCAGTCACACTCCATACTTTCCCAACAGTCACATTACATAGTCTCCAAACAGGAACACTGCATACTATCTCAACAGTCACACTCCACAATCTCCCAACAGTCACCCTCCATACTCTCCCAATAGTTACATTCCATACTCTCCCAACAGTCACACTCCATTCTCTCCCAACAGTCACATTCCATACTCTATCTACAGTCATACTCCATACATTCCCAACAGTCACACTCCACACTCTCCAAACAGTCACACACCATACTTTCCGAATAGTCACAATACACTCTCCCAACAGTCACACTCCACACTAACCCACCAGTCACACTCCATACTCTCCCAACAGTCACACTCCACACTCTCCCAACAGTCACCCTCCATACTCTCCCAACAGTCACACACTATATTTTCCCAACAGTCACACACCATACTCTCACAACACTTACATTAAATTCTCTCCCAACTGTCACACACTATATTTTCCCAAAAGTCACACTCCATACTTTCTCAAAAGTCACACTTCACACTCTCCAACCAAATAGTCACACTCCATACTCTCCCAATACTCACACTACACTCTCCCACCTGTCACACTTCATACTTTCCCAACAGTCACCCTCCATACTCTCCCAATAGTTACATTCCGTACTCTCCCAACAGTCACACTCCATACTCTCCCAACAGTCACACTCCATACTCTACCAACAGTCATACTCCATACTTTCCCAACAGTCACACTCCACGCTCTCCCAACAGTCACACTCCACACTCTCCCAACAGTCACACTCCATGCTCTCCCAAAAAGTCACACTCCATACTCTCCCAACAGTCACACTCCATACTCTACCAACAGTCATACTCCATACTTTCCCAACAGTCACACTCCACCCTCTCCCAACAGTCACACTCCATACTCTCCCAACAGTCACAATCCACACTCTCCGAACAGTGACACTCCATACTCTCCCAACAGTCACACACCATACTCTCACAACAATCACATTACACACTCTCCCAACAGACACACACTATATTTTCCCAACAGTCACATTCCACACTCTCCAAACAGTCACACACCATACTCTCCGAATAGTCACAAAACACTCTCCCAACAGTCACACTCCACATTAACCCACCAGTCACACTCCATACTCTCCCAACAGTCACACTCCACACTCTCCCAACAGTCACCCTCCATACTTTCCCAACAGTCACACTCCATACTTTCACAACAGCCAAACTCCATAGTCTTCTAACAGTCACACTACATACTCTGCCAACAGTCAAACTCCATACTTTCCCAACAGTCACACACAACATTTTCCCAACAGTCACACTACATACTTTCCCAACAGTCACACTCCATACTTTCACAACAGCCAAACTCCATACTCTCCTAACAGTCACACTACATACTCTGCCAACAGTCAAACTCCATACTTTCCCAACAGTCACACACAACATTTTCCCAACAGTCACACTACATACTTTCCTAACAGTCACACACAACATTTTCCCAACAGTCAAACTCCATACTTTCCCAACAGTCACACACCATACTCTCACAACACTTACATTAAATTATCACCCAACTGTCACACACTATATTTTCCCAACAGTCACACTCCATACTTTCCCAAAAGTCACACTTCACACTCTCCAAATAGTCACACTCCATACTCTCCCAATACTCACACTACACTCTCCCACCAGTCACACTCCATACTTTCCCAACAGTCACATTACATAGTCTCCAAACAGGAACACTGCATACTATCTCAACAGTCACACTCCACAATCTCCCAACAGTCACCCTCCATACTCTCCCAATAGTTACATTCCATACTCTCCCAACAGTCACACTCCATTCTCTCCCAACAGTCACATTCCATACTCTATCTACAGTCATACTCCATACATTCCCAACAGTCACACTCCACACTCTCCAAACAGTCACACACCATACTTTCCGAATAGTCACAATACACTCTCCCAACAGTCACACTCCACATTAACCCACCAGTCACACTCCATACTCTCCCAACAGTCACACTCCACACTCTCCCAACAGTCACCCTCCATACTCTCCCAACAGTCACACACTATATTTTCCCAACAGTCACACACCATACTCTCACAACACTTACATTAAATTCTCTCCCAACTGTCACACACTATATTTTCCCAAAAGTCACACTCCATACTTTCCCAAAAGTCACACTTCACACTCTCCAACCAAATAGTCACACTCCATACTCTCCCAATACTCACACTACACTCTCCCACCTGTCACACTTCATACTTTCCCAACAGTCACCCTCCATACTCTCCCAATAGTTACATTCCGTACTCTCCCAACAGTCACACTCCATACTCTCCCAACAGTCACACTCCATACTCTACCAACAGTCATACTCCATACTTTCCCAACAGTCACACTCCACGCTCTCCCAACAGTCACACTCCACACTCTCCCAACAGTCACACTCCATGCTCTCCCAAAAAGTCACACTCCATACTCTCCCAACAGTCACACTCCATACTCTACCAACAGTCATACTCCATACTTTCCCAACAGTCACACTCCACACTCTCCCAACAGTCACACTCCATACTATCCCAACAGTCACAATCCACACTCTCCGAACAGTGACACTCCATACTCTCCCAACAGTCACACACCATACTCTCACAACAATCACATTACACACTCTCCCAACAGACACACACTATATTTTCCCAACAGTCACATTCCACACTCTCCAAACAGTCACACACCATACTCTCCGAATAGTCACAAAACACTCTCCCAACAGTCACACTCCACATTAACCCACCAGTCACACTCCATACTCTCCCAACAGTCACACTCCACACTCTCCCAACAGTCACCCTCCATACTTTCCCAACAGTCACACTCCATACTTTCACAACAGCCAAACTCCATACTCTTCTAACAGTCACACTACATACTCTGCCAACAGTCAAACTCCATACTTTCCCAACAGTCACACACAACATTTTCCCAACAGTCACACTACATACTTTCCCAACAGTCACACTCCATACTTTCACAACAGCCAAACTCCATACTCTCCTAACAGTCACACTACATACTCTGCCAACAGTCAAACTCCATACTTTCCCAACAGTCACACACAACATTTTCCCAACAGTCACACTACATACTTTCCTAACAGTCACACACAACATTTTCGCAACAGTCAAACTCCATACTTTCCCAACAGTCACACACCATACTCTCACAACACTTACATTAAATTCTCTCCCAACTGTCACACACTATATTTTCCCAACAGTCACACTCCATACTTTCCCAAAAGTCACACTTCACACTCTCCAAATAGTCACACTCCATACTCTCCCAATACTCACACTACACTCTCCCACCAGTCACACTCCATACTTTCCCAACAGTCACATTACATAGTCTCCAAACAGGAACACTGCATACTATCTCAACAGTCACACTCCACAATCTCCCAACAGTCACCCTCCATACTCTCCCAATAGTTACATTCCATACTCTCCCAACAGTCACACTCCATTCTCTCCCAACAGTCACATTCCATACTCTATCTACAGTCATACTCCATACATTCCCAACAGTCACACTCCACACTCTCCAAACAGTCACACACCATACTTTCCGAATAGTCACAATACACTCTCCCAACAGTCACACTCCACATTAACCCACCAGTCACACTCCATACTCTCCCAACAGTCACACTCCACACTCTCCCAACAGTCACCCTCCATACTCTCCCAACAGTCACACACTATATTTTCCCAACAGTCACACACCATACTCTCACAACACTTACATTAAATTCTCTCCCAACTGTCACACACTATATTTTCCCAAAAGTCACACTCCATACTTTCCCAAAAGTCACACTTCACACTCTCCAACCAAATAGTCACACTCCATACTCTCCCAATACTCACACTACACTCTCCCACCTGTCACACTTCATACTTTCCCAACAGTCACCCTCCATACTCTCCCAATAGTTACATTCCGTACTCTCCCAACAGTCACACTCCATACTCTCCCAACAGTCACACTCCATACTCTACCAACAGTCATACTCCATACTTTCCCAACAGTCACACTCCACGCTCTCCCAACAGTCACACTCCACACTCTCCCAACAGTCACACTCCATGCTCTCCCAAAAAGTCACACTCCATACTCTCCCAACAGTCACACTCCATACTCTACCAACAGTCATACTCCATACTTTCCCAACAGTCACACTCCACACTCTCCCAACAGTCACACTCCATACTCTCCCAACAGTCACAATCCACACTCTCCGAACAGTGACACTCCATACTCTCCCAACAGTCACACACCATACTCTCACAACAATCACATTACACACTCTCCCAACAGACACACACTATATTTTCCCAACAGTCACATTCCACACTCTCCAAACAGTCACACACCATACTCTCCGAATAGTCACAAAACACTCTCCCAACAGTCACACTCCACATTAACCCACCAGTCACACTCCATACTCTCCCAACAGTCACACTCCACACTCTCCCAACAGTCACCCTCCATACTTTCCCAACAGTCACACTCCATACTTTCACAACAGCCAAACTCCATACTCTTCTAACAGTCACACTACATACTCTGCCAACAGTCAAACTCCATACTTTCCCAACAGTCACACACAACATTTTCCCAACAGTCACACTACATACTTTCCCAACAGTCATACTCCATACTTTCACAACAGCCAAACTCCATACTCTCCTAACAGTCACACTACATACTCTGCCAACAGTCAAACTCCATACTTTCCCAACAGTCACACACAACATTTTCCCAACAGTCACACTACATACTTTCCTAACAGTCACACACAACATTTTCCCAACAGTCAAACTCCATACTTTCCCAACAGTCACACACCATACTCTCACAACACTTACATTAAATTATCACCCAACTGTCACACACTATATTTTCCCAACAGTCACACTCCATACTTTCCCAAAAGTCACACTTCACACTCTCCAAATAGTCACACTCCATACTCTCCCAATACTCACACTACACTCTCCCACCAGTCACACTCCATACTTTCCCAACAGTCACATTACATAGTCTCCAAACAGGAACACTGCATACTATCTCAACAGTCACACTCCACAATCTCCCAACAGTCACCCTCCATACTCTCCCAATAGTTACATTCCATACTCTCCCAACAGTCACACTCCATTCTCTCCCAACAGTCACATTCCATGCTCTATCTACAGTCATACTCCATACATTCCCAACAGTCACACTCCACACTCTCCAAACAGTCACACACCATACTTTCCGAATAGTCACAATACACTCTCCCAACAGTCACACTCCACATTAACCCACCAGTCACACTCCATACTCTCCCAACAGTCACACTCCACACTCTCCCAACAGTCACCCTCCATACTCTCCCAACAGTCACACACTATATTTTCCCAACAGTCACACACCATACTCTCACAACACTTACATTAAATTCTCTCCCAACTGTCACACACTATATTTTCCCAAAAGTCACACTCCATACTTTCCCAAAAGTCACACTTCACACTCTCCAACCAAATAGTCACACTCCATACTCTCCCAATACTCACACTACACTCTCCCACCTGTCACACTTCATACTTTCCCAACAGTCACCCTCCATACTCTCCCAATAGTTACATTCCGTACTCTCCCAACAGTCACACTCCATACTCTCCCAACAGTCACACTCCATACTCTACCAACAGTCATACTCCATACTTTCCCAACAGTCACACTCCACGCTCTCCCAACAGTCACACTCCACACTCTCCCAACAGTCACACTCCATGCTCTCCCAAAAAGTCACACTCCATACTCTCCCAACAGTCACACTCCATACTCTACCAACAGTCATACTCCATACTTTCCCAACAGTCACACTCCACACTCTCCCAACAGTCACACTCCATACTCTCCCAACAGTCACAATCCACACTCTCCGAACAGTGACACTCCATACTCTCCCAACAGTCACACACCATACTCTCACAACAATCACATTACACACTCTCCCAACAGACACACACTATATTTTCCCAACAGTCACATTCCACACTCTCCAAACAGTCACACACCATACTCTCCGAATAGTCACAAAACACTCTCCCAACAGTCACACTCCACATTAACCCACCAGTCACACTCCATACTCTCCCAACAGTCACACTCCACACTCTCCCAACAGTCACCCTCCATACTTTCCCAACAGTCACACTCCATACTTTCACAACAGCCAAACTCCATACTCTTCTAACAGTCACACTACATACTCTGCCAACAGTCAAACTCCATACTTTCCCAACAGTCACACACAACATTTTCCCAACAGTCACACTACATACTTTCCCAACAGTCACACTCCATACTTTCACAACAGCCAAACTCCATACTCTCCTAACAGTCACACTACATACTCTGCCAACAGTCAAACTCCATACTTTCCCAACAGTCACACACAACATTTTCCCAACAGTCACACTACATACTTTCCTAACAGTCACACACAACATTTTCGCAACAGTCAAACTCCATACTTTCCCAACAGTCACACACCATACTCTCACAACACTTACATTAAATTCTCTCCCAACTGTCACACACTATATTTTCCCAACAGTCACACTCCATACTTTCCCAAAAGTCACACTTCACACTCTCCAAATAGTCACACTCCATACTCTCCCAATACTCACACTACACTCTCCCACCAGTCACACTCCATACTTTCCGAACAGTCACATTACATAGTCTCCAAACAGGAACACTGCATACTATCTCAACAGTCACACTCCACAATCTCCCAACAGTCACCCTCCATACTCTCCCAATAGTTACATTCCATACTCTCCCAACAGTCACACTCCATTCTCTCCCAACAGTCACATTCCATACTCTATCTACAGTCATACTCCATACATTCCCAACAGTCACACTCCACACTCTCCAAACAGTCACACACCATACTTTCCGAATAGTCACAATACACTCTCCCAACAGTCACACTCCACATTAACCCACCAGTCACACTCCATACTCTCCCAACAGTCACACTCCACACTCTCCCAACAGTCACCCTCCATACTCTCCCAACAGTCACACACTATATTTTCCCAACAGTCACACACCATACTCTCACAACACTTACATTAAATTCTCTCCCAACTGTCACACACTATATTTTCCCAAAAGTCACACTCCATACTTTCCCAAAAGTCACACTTCACACTCTCCAACCAAATAGTCACACTCCATACTCTCCCAATACTCACACTACACTCTCCCACCTGTCACACTTCATACTTTCCCAACAGTCACCCTCCATACTCTCCCAATAGTTACATTCCGTACTCTCCCAACAGTCACACTCCATACTCTCCCAACAGTCACACTCCATACTCTACCAACAGTCATACTCCATACTTTCCCAACAGTCACACTCCACGCTCTCCCAACAGTCACACTCCACACTCTCCCAACAGTCACACTCCATACTCTCCCAATACTCACACTACACTCTCCCACCTGTCACACTTCATACTTTCCCAACAGTCACCCTCCATACTCTCCCAATAGTTACATTCCGTACTCTCCCAACAGTCACACTCCATACTCTCCCAACAGTCACACTCCATACTCTACCAACAGTCATACTCCATACTTTCCCAACAGTCACACTCCACGCTCTCCCAACAGTCACACTCCACACTCTCCCAACAGTCACACTCCATGCTCTCCCAAAAAGTCACACTCCATACTCTCCCAACAGTCACACTCCATACTCTACCAACAGTCATACTCCATACTTTCCCAACAGTCACACTCCACACTCTCCCAACAGTCACACTCCATACTCTCCCAACAGTCACACTCCACACTCTCCCAACAGTCACCCTCCATACTTTCCCAACAGTCACACTCCATACTTTCACAACAGCCAAACTCCATAGTCTTCTAACAGTCACACTACATACTCTGCCAACAGTCAAACTCCATACTTTCCCAACAGTCACACACAACATTTTCCCAACAGTCACACTACATACTTTCCCAACAGTCACACTCCATACTTTCACAACAGCCAAACTCCATACTCTCCTAACAGTCACACTACATACTCTGCCAACAGTCAAACTCCATACTTTCCCAACAGTCACACACAACATTTTCCCAACAGTCACACTACATACTTTCCTAACAGTCACACACAACATTTTCCCAACAGTCAAACTCCATACTTTCCCAACAGTCACACACCATACTCTCACAACACTTACATTAAATTATCACCCAACTGTCACACACTATATTTTCCCAACAGTCACACTCCATACTTTCCCAAAAGTCACACTTCACACTCTCCAAATAGTCACACTCCATACTCTCCCAATACTCACACTACACTCTCCCACCAGTCACACTCCATACTTTCCCAACAGTCACATTACATAGTCTCCAAACAGGAACACTGCATACTATCTCAACAGTCACACTCCACAATCTCCCAACAGTCACCCTCCATACTCTCCCAATAGTTACATTCCATACTCTCCCAACAGTCACACTCCATTCTCTCCCAACAGTCACATTCCATACTCTATCTACAGTCATACTCCATACATTCCCAACAGTCACACTCCACACTCTCCAAACAGTCACACACCATACTTTCCGAATAGTCACAATACACTCTCCCAACAGTCACACTCCACATTAACCCACCAGTCACACTCCATACTCTCCCAACAGTCACACTCCACACTCTCCCAACAGTCACCCTCCATACTCTCCCAACAGTCACACACTATATTTTCCCAACAGTCACACACCATACTCTCACAACACTTACATTAAATTCTCTCCCAACTGTCACACACTATATTTTCCCAAAAGTCACACTCCATACTTTCCCAAAAGTCACACTTCACACTCTCCAACCAAATAGTCACACTCCATACTCTCCCAATACTCACACTACACTCTCCCACCTGTCACACTTCATACTTTCCCAACAGTCACCCTCCATACTCTCCCAATAGTTACATTCCGTACTCTCCCAACAGTCACACTCCATACTCTCCCAACAGTCACACTCCATACTCTACCAACAGTCATACTCCATACTTTCCCAACAGTCACACTCCACGCTCTCCCAACAGTCACACTCCACACTCTCCCAACAGTCACACTCCATACTCTCCCAATACTCACACTACACTCTCCCACCTGTCACACTTCATACTTTCCCAACAGTCACCCTCCATACTCTCCCAATAGTTACATTCCGTACTCTCCCAACAGTCACACTCCATACTCTCCCAACAGTCACACTCCATACTCTACCAACAGTCATACTCCATACTTTCCCAACAGTCACACTCCACGCTCTCCCAACAGTCACACTCCACACTCTCCCAACAGTCACACTCCATGCTCTCCCAAAAAGTCACACTCCATACTCTCCCAACAGTCACACTCCATACTCTACCAACAGTCATACTCCATACTTTCCCAACAGTCACACTCCACACTCTCCCAACAGTCACACTCCATACTCTCCCAACAGTCACACTCCACACTCTCCCAACAGTCACCCTCCATACTTTCCCAACAGTCACACTCCATACTTTCACAACAGCCAAACTCCATAGTCTTCTAACAGTCACACTACATACTCTGCCAACAGTCAAACTCCATACTTTCCCAACAGTCACACACAACATTTTCCCAACAGTCACACTACATACTTTCCCAACAGTCACACTCCATACTTTCACAACAGCCAAACTCCATACTCTCCTAACAGTCACACTACATACTCTGCCAACAGTCAAACTCCATACTTTCCCAACAGTCACACACAACATTTTCCCAACAGTCACACTACATACTTTCCTAACAGTCACACACAACATTTTCCCAACAGTCAAACTCCATACTTTCCCAACAGTCACACACCATACTCTCACAACACTTACATTAAATTATCACCCAACTGTCACACACTATATTTTCCCAACAGTCACACTCCATACTTTCCCAAAAGTCACACTTCACACTCTCCAAATAGTCACACTCCATACTCTCCCAATACTCACACTACACTCTCCCACCAGTCACACTCCATACTTTCCCAACAGTCACATTACATAGTCTCCAAACAGGAACACTGCATACTATCTCAACAGTCACACTCCACAATCTCCCAACAGTCACCCTCCATAGTCTCCCAATAGTTACATTCCATACTCTCCCAACAGTCACACTCCATTCTCTCCCAACAGTCACATTCCATACTCTATCTACAGTCATACTCCATACATTCCCAACAGTCACACTCCACACTCTCCAAACAGTCACACACCATACTTTCCGAATAGTCACAATACACTCTCCCAACAGTCACACTCCACATTAACCCACCAGTCACACTCCATACTCTCCCAACAGTCACACTCCACACTCTCCCAACAGTCACCCTCCATACTCTCCCAACAGTCACACACTATATTTTCCCAACAGTCACACACCATACTCTCACAACACTTACATTAAATTCTCTCCCAACTGTCACACACTATATTTTCCCAAAAGTCACACTCCATACTTTCCCAAAAGTCACACTTCACACTCTCCAACCAAATAGTCACACTCCATACTCTCCCAATACTCACACTACACTCTCCCACCTGTCACACTTCATACTTTCCCAACAGTCACCCTCCATACTCTCCCAATAGTTACATTCCGTACTCTCCCAACAGTCACACTCCATACTCTCCCAACAGTCACACTCCATACTCTACCAACAGTCATACTCCATACTTTCCCAACAGTCACACTCCACGCTCTCCCAACAGTCACACTCCACACTCTCCCAACAGTCACACTCCATGCTCTCCCAAAAAGTCACACTCCATACTCTCCCAACAGTCACACTCCATACTCTACCAACAGTCATACTCCATACTTTCCCAACAGTCACACTCCACACTCTCCCAACAGTCACACTCCATACTCTCCCAACAGTCACAATCCACACTCTCCGAACAGTGACACTCCATACTCTCCCAACAGTCACACACCATACTCTCACAACAATCACATTACACACTCTCCCAACAGACACACACTATATTTTCCCAACAGTCACATTCCACACTCTCCAAACAGTCACACACCATACTCTCCGAATAGTCACAAAACACTCTCCCAACAGTCACACTCCACATTAACCCACCAGTCACACTCCATACTCTCCCAACAGTCACACTCCACACTCTCCCAACAGTCACCCTCCATACTTTCCCAACAGTCACACTCCATACTTTCACAACAGCCAAACTCCATACTCTTCTAACAGTCACACTACATACTCTGCCAACAGTCAAACTCCATACTTTCCCAACAGTCACACACAACATTTTCCCAACAGTCACACTACATACTTTCCCAACAGTCACACTCCATACTTTCACAACAGCCAAACTCCATACTCTCCTAACAGTCACACTACATACTCTGCCAACAGTCAAACTCCATACTTTCCCAACAGTCACACACAACATTTTCCCAACAGTCACACTACATACTTTCCTAACAGTCACACACAACATTTTCGCAACAGTCAAACTCCATACTTTCCCAACAGTCACACACCATACTCTCACAACACTTACATTAAATTCTCTCCCAACTGTCACACACTATATTTTCCCAACAGTCACACTCCATACTTTCCCAAAAGTCACACTTCACACTCTCCAAATAGTCACACTCCATACTCTCCCAATACTCACACTACACTCTCCCACCAGTCACACTCCATACTTTCCCAACAGTCACATTACATAGTCTCCAAACAGGAACACTGCATACTATCTCAACAGTCACACTCCACAATCTCCCAACAGTCACCCTCCATACTCTCCCAATAGTTACATTCCATACTCTCCCAACAGTCACACTCCATTCTCTCCCAACAGTCACATTCCATACTCTATCTACAGTCATACTCCATACATTCCCAACAGTCACACTCCACACTCTCCAAACAGTCACACACCATACTTTCCGAATAGTCACAATACACTCTCCCAACAGTCACACTCCACATTAACCCACCAGTCACACTCCATACTCTCCCAACAGTCACACTCCACACTCTCCCAACAGTCACCCTCCATACTCTCCCAACAGTCACACACTATATTTTCCCAACAGTCACACACCATACTCTTACAACACTTACATTAAATTCTCTCCCAACTGTCACACACTATATTTTCCCAAAAGTCACACTCCATACTTTCCCAAAAGTCACACTTCACACTCTCCAACCAAATAGTCACACTCCATACTCTCCCAATACTCACACTACACTCTCCCACCTGTCACACTTCATACTTTCCCAACAGTCACCCTCCATATTCTCCCAATAGTTACATTCCGTACTCTCCCAACAGTCACACTCCATACTCTCCCAACAGTCACACTCCATACTCTACCAACAGTCATACTCCATACTTTCCCAACAGTCACACTCCACGCTCTCCCAACAGTCACACTCCACACTCTCCCAACAGTCACACTCCATGCTCTCCCAAAAAGTCACACTCCATACTCTCCCAACAGTCACACTCCATACTCTACCAACAGTCATACTCCATACTTTCCCAACAGTCACACTCCACACTCTCCCAACAGTCACACTCCATACTCTCCCAACAGTCACAATCCACACTCTCCGAACAGTGACACTCCATACTCTCCCAACAGTCACACACCATACTCTCACAACAATCACATTACACACTCTCCCAACAGACACACACTATATTTTCCCAACAGTCACATTCCACACTCTCCAAACAGTCACACACCATACTCTCCGAATAGTCACAAAACACTCTCCCAACAGTCACACTCCACATTAACCCACCAGTCACACTCCATACTCTCCCAACAGTCACACTCCACACTCTCCCAACAGTCACCCTCCATACTTTCCCAACAGTCACACTCCATACTTTCACAACAGCCAAACTCCATACTCTTCTAACAGTCACACTACATACTCTCCCAACAGTCACACTCCATACTCTACCAACAGTCATACTCCATACTTTCCCAACAGTCACACTCCACGCTCTCCCAACAGTCACACTCCACACTCTCCCAACAGTCACACTCCATACTCTCCCAATACTCACACTACACTCTCCCACCTGTCACACTTCATACTTTCCCAACAGTCACCCTCCATACTCTCCCAATAGTTACATTCCGTACTCTCCCAACAGTCACACTCCATACTCTCCCAACAGTCACACTCCATACTCTACCAACAGTCATACTCCATACTTTCCCAACAGTCACACTCCACGCTCTCCCAACAGTCACACTCCACACTCTCCCAACAGTCACACTCCATGCTCTCCCAAAAAGTCACACTCCATACTCTCCCAACAGTCACACTCCATACTCTACCAACAGTCATACTCCATACTTTCCCAACAGTCACACTCCACACTCTCCCAACAGTCACACTCCATACTCTCCCAACAGTCACACTCCACACTCTCCCAACAGTCACCCTCCATACTTTCCCAACAGTCACACTCCATACTTTCACAACAGCCAAACTCCATAGTCTTCTAACAGTCACACTACATACTCTGCCAACAGTCAAACTCCATACTTTCCCAACAGTCACACACAACATTTTCCCAACAGTCACACTACATACTTTCCCAACAGTCACACTCCATACTTTCACAACAGCCAAACTCCATACTCTCCTAACAGTCACACTACATACTCTGCCAACAGTCAAACTCCATACTTTCCCAACAGTCACACACAACATTTTCCCAACAGTCACACTACATACTTTCCTAACAGTCACACACAACATTTTCCCAACAGTCAAACTCCATACTTTCCCAACAGTCACACACCATACTCTCACAACACTTACATTAAATTATCACCCAACTGTCACACACTATATTTTCCCAACAGTCACACTCCATACTTTCCCAAAAGTCACACTTCACACTCTCCAAATAGTCACACTCCATACTCTCCCAATACTCACACTACACTCTCCCACCAGTCACACTCCATACTTTCCCAACAGTCACATTACATAGTCTCCAAACAGGAACACTGCATACTATCTCAACAGTCACACTCCACAATCTCCCAACAGTCACCCTCCATACTCTCCCAATAGTTACATTCCATACTCTCCCAACAGTCACACTCCATTCTCTCCCAACAGTCACATTCCATACTCTATCTACAGTCATACTCCATACATTCCCAACAGTCACACTCCACACTCTCCAAACAGTCACACACCATACTTTCCGAATAGTCACAATACACTCTCCCAACAGTCACACTCCACATTAACCCACCAGTCACACTCCATACTCTCCCAACAGTCACACTCCACACTCTCCCAACAGTCACCCTCCATACTCTCCCAACAGTCACACACTATATTTTCCCAACAGTCACACACCATACTCTCACAACACTTACATTAAATTCTCTCCCAACTGTCACACACTATATTTTCCCAAAAGTCACACTCCATACTTTCCCAAAAGTCACACTTCACACTCTCCAACCAAATAGTCACACTCCATACTCTCCCAATACTCACACTACACTCTCCCACCTGTCACACTTCATACTTTCCCAACAGTCACCCTCCATACTCTCCCAATAGTTACATTCCGTACTCTCCCAACAGTCACACTCCATACTCTCCCAACAGTCACACTCCATACTCTACCAACAGTCATACTCCATACTTTCCCAACAGTCACACTCCACGCTCTCCCAACAGTCACACTCCACACTCTCCCAACAGTCACACTCCATGCTCTCCCAAAAAGTCACACTCCATACTCTCCCAACAGTCACACTCCATACTCTACCAACAGTCATACTCCATACTTTCCCAACAGTCACACTCCACACTCTCCCAACAGTCACACTCCATACTCTCCCAACAGTCACAATCCACACTCTCCGAACAGTGACACTCCATACTCTCCCAACAGTCACACACCATACTCTCACAACAATCACATTACACACTCTCCCAACAGACACACACTATATTTTCCCAACAGTCACATTCCACACTCTCCAAACAGTCACACACCATACTCTCCGAATAGTCACAAAACACTCTCCCAACAGTCACACTCCACATTAACCCACCAGTCACACTCCATACTCTCCCAACAGTCACACTCCACACTCTCCCAACAGTCACCCTCCATACTTTCCCAACAGTCACACTCCATACTTTCACAACAGCCAAACTCCATACTCTTCTAACAGTCACACTACATACTCTGCCAACAGTCAAACTCCATACTTTCCCAACAGTCACACACAACATTTTCCCAACAGTCACACTACATACTTTCCCAACAGTCACACTCCATACTTTCACAACAGCCAAACTCCATACTCTCCTAACAGTCACACTACATACTCTGCCAACAGTCAAACTCCATACTTTCCCAACAGTCACACACAACATTTTCCCAACAGTCACACTACATACTTTCCTAACAGTCACACACAACATTTTCGCAACAGTCAAACTCCATACTTTCCCAACAGTCACACACCATACTCTCACAACACTTACATTAAATTCTCTCCCAACTGTCACACACTATATTTTCCCAACAGTCACACTCCATACTTTCCCAAAAGTCACACTTCACACTCTCCAAATAGTCACACTCCATACTCTCCCAATACTCACACTACACTCTCCCACCAGTCACACTCCATACTTTCCCAACAGTCACATTACATAGTCTCCAAACAGGAACACTGCATACTATCTCAACAGTCACACTCCACAATCTCCCAACAGTCACCCTCCATACTCTCCCAATAGTTACATTCCATACTCTCCCAACAGTCACACTCCATTCTCTCCCAACAGTCACATTCCATACTCTATCTACAGTCATACTCCATACATTCCCAACAGTCACACTCCACACTCTCCAAACAGTCACACACCATACTTTCCGAATAGTCACAATACACTCTCCCAACAGTCACACTCCACATTAACCCACCAGTCACACTCCATACTCTCCCAACAGTCACACTCCACACTCTCCCAACAGTCACCCTCCATACTCTCCCAACAGTCACACACTATATTTTCCCAACAGTCACACACCATACTCTTACAACACTTACATTAAATTCTCTCCCAACTGTCACACACTATATTTTCCCAAAAGTCACACTCCATACTTTCCCAAAAGTCACACTTCACACTCTCCAACCAAATAGTCACACTCCATACTCTCCCAATACTCACACTACACTCTCCCACCTGTCACACTTCATACTTTCCCAACAGTCACCCTCCATACTCTCCCAATAGTTACATTCCGTACTCTCCCAACAGTCACACTCCATACTCTCCCAACAGTCACACTCCATACTCTACCAACAGTCATACTCCATACTTTCCCAACAGTCACACTCCACGCTCTCCCAACAGTCACACTCCACACTCTCCCAACAGTCACACTCCATGCTCTCCCAAAAAGTCACACTCCATACTCTCCCAACAGTCACACTCCATACTCTACCAACAGTCATACTCCATACTTTCCCAACAGTCACACTCCACACTCTCCCAACAGTCACACTCCATACTCTCCCAACAGTCACAATCCACACTCTCCGAACAGTGACACTCCATACTCTCCCAACAGTCACACACCATACTCTCACAACAATCACATTACACACTCTCCCAACAGACACACACTATATTTTCCCAACAGTCACATTCCACACTCTCCAAACAGTCACACACCATACTCTCCGAATAGTCACAAAACACTCTCCCAACAGTCACACTCCACATTAACCCACCAGTCACACTCCATACTCTCCCAACAGTCACACTCCACACTCTCCCAACAGTCACCCTCCATACTTTCCCAACAGTCACACTCCATACTTTCACAACAGCCAAACTCCATACTCTTCTAACAGTCACACTACATACTCTGCCAACAGTCAAACTCCATACTTTCCCAACAGTCACACACAACATTTTCCCAACAGTCACACTACATACTTTCCCAACAGTCATACTCCATACTTTCACAACAGCCAAACTCCATACTCTCCTAACAGTCACACTACATACTCTGCCAACAGTCAAACTCCATACTTTCCCAACAGTCACACACAACATTTTCCCAACAGTCACACTACATACTTTCCTAACAGTCACACACAACATTTTCCCAACAGTCAAACTCCATACTTTCCCAACAGTCACACACCATACTCTCACAACACTTACATTAAATTATCACCCAACTGTCACACACTATATTTTCCCAACAGTCACACTCCATACTTTCCCAAAAGTCACACTTCACACTCTCCAAATAGTCACACTCCATACTCTCCCAATACTCACACTACACTCTCCCACCTGTCACACTTCATACTTTCCCAACAGTCACCCTCCATACTCTCCCAATAGTTACATTCCGTACTCTCCCAACAGTCACACTCCATACTCTCCCAACAGTCACACTCCATACTCTACCAACAGTCATACTCCATACTTTCCCAACAGTCACACTCCACGCTCTCCCAACAGTCACACTCCACACTCTCCCAACAGTCACACTCCATGCTCTCCCAAAAAGTCACACTCCATACTCTCCCAACAGTCACACTCCATACTCTACCAACAGTCATACTCCATACTTTCCCAACAGTCACACTCCACACTCTCCCAACAGTCACACTCCATACTCTCCCAACAGTCACAATCCACACTCTCCGAACAGTGACACTCCATACTCTCCCAACAGTCACACACCATACTCTCACAACAATCACATTACACACTCTCCCAACAGACACACACTATATTTTCCCAACAGTCACATTCCACACTCTCCAAACAGTCACACACCATACTCTCCGAATAGTCACAAAACACTCTCCCAACAGTCACACTCCACATTAACCCACCAGTCACACTCCATACTCTCCCAACAGTCACACTCCACACTCTCCCAACAGTCACCCTCCATACTTTCCCAACAGTCACACTCCATACTTTCACAACAGCCAAACTCCATACTCTTCTAACAGTCACACTACATACTCTGCCAACAGTCAAACTCCATACTTTCCCAACAGTCACACACAACATTTTCCCAACAGTCACACTACATACTTTCCCAACAGTCACACTCCATACTTTCACAACAGCCAAACTCCATACTCTCCTAACAGTCACACTACATACTCTGCCAACAGTCAAACTCCATACTTTCCCAACAGTCACACACAACATTTTCCCAACAGTCACACTACATACTTTCCTAACAGTCACACACAACATTTTCGCAACAGTCAAACTCCATACTTTCCCAACAGTCACACACCATACTCTCACAACACTTACATTAAATTCTCTCCCAACTGTCACACACTATATTTTCCCAACAGTCACACTCCATACTTTCCCAAAAGTCACACTTCACACTCTCCAAATAGTCACACTCCATACTCTCCCAATACTCACACTACACTCTCCCACCAGTCACACTCCATACTTTCCCAACAGTCACATTACATAGTCTCCAAACAGGAACACTGCATACTATCTCAACAGTCACACTCCACAATCTCCCAACAGTCACCCTCCATACTCTCCCAATAGTTACATTCCATACTCTCCCAACAGTCACACTCCATTCTCTCCCAACAGTCACATTCCATACTCTATCTACAGTCATACTCCATACATTCCCAACAGTCACACTCCACACTCTCCAAACAGTCACACACCATACTTTCCGAATAGTCACAATACACTCTCCCAACAGTCACACTCCACATTAACCCACCAGTCACACTCCATACTCTCCCAACAGTCACACTCCACACTCTCCCAACAGTCACCCTCCATACTCTCCCAACAGTCACACACTATATTTTCCCAACAGTCACACACCATACTCTTACAACACTTACATTAAATTCTCTCCCAACTGTCACACACTATATTTTCCCAAAAGTCACACTCCATACTTTCCCAAAAGTCACACTTCACACTCTCCAACCAAATAGTCACACTCCATACTCTCCCAATACTCACACTACACTCTCCCACCTGTCACACTTCATACTTTCCCAACAGTCACCCTCCATACTCTCCCAATAGTTACATTCCGTACTCTCCCAACAGTCACACTCCATACTCTCCCAACAGTCACACTCCATACTCTACCAACAGTCATACTCCATACTTTCCCAACAGTCACACTCCACGCTCTCCCAACAGTCACACTCCACACTCTCCCAACAGTCACACTCCATGCTCTCCCAAAAAGTCACACTCCATACTCTCCCAACAGTCACACTCCATACTCTACCAACAGTCATACTCCATACTTTCCCAACAGTCACACTCCACACTCTCCCAACAGTCACACTCCATACTCTCCCAACAGTCACAATCCACACTCTCCGAACAGTGACACTCCATACTCTCCCAACAGTCACACACCATACTCTCACAACAATCACATTACACACTCTCCCAACAGACACACACTATATTTTCCCAACAGTCACATTCCACACTCTCCAAACAGTCACACACCATACTCTCCGAATAGTCACAAAACACTCTCCCAACAGTCACACTCCACATTAACCCACCAGTCACACTCCATACTCTCCCAACAGTCACACTCCACACTCTCCCAACAGTCACCCTCCATACTTTCCCAACAGTCACACTCCATACTTTCACAACAGCCAAACTCCATACTCTTCTAACAGTCACACTACATACTCTGCCAACAGTCAAACTCCATACTTTCCCAACAGTCACACACAACATTTTCCCAACAGTCACACTACATACTTTCCCAACAGTCATACTCCATACTTTCACAACAGCCAAACTCCATACTCTCCTAACAGTCACACTACATACTCTGCCAACAGTCAAACTCCATACTTTCCCAACAGTCACACACAACATTTTCCCAACAGTCACACTACATACTTTCCTAACAGTCACACACAACATTTTCCCAACAGTCAAACTCCATACTTTCCCAACAGTCACACACCATACTCTCACAACACTTACATTAAATTATCACCCAACTGTCACACACTATATTTTCCCAACAGTCACACTCCATACTTTCCCAAAAGTCACACTTCACACTCTCCAAATAGTCACACTCCATACTCTCCCAATACTCACACTACACTCTCCCACCAGTCACACTCCATACTTTCCCAACAGTCACATTACATAGTCTCCAAACAGGAACACTGCATACTATCTCAACAGTCACACTCCACAATCTCCCAACAGTCACCCTCCATACTCTCCCAATAGTTACATTCCATACTCTCCCAACAGTCACACTCCATTCTCTCCCAACAGTCACATTCCATGCTCTATCTACAGTCATACTCCGTACATTCCCAACAGTCACACTCCACACTCTCCAAACAGTCACACACCATACTTTCCGAATAGTCACAATACACTCTCCCAACAGTCACACTCCACATTAACCCACCAGTCACACTCCATACTCTCCCAACAGTCACACTCCACACTCTCCCAACAGTCACCCTCCATACTCTCCCAACAGTCACACACTATATTTTCCCAACAGTCACACACCATACTCTCACAACACTTACATTAAATTCTCTCCCAACTGTCACACACTATATTTTCCCAAAAGTCACACTCCATACTTTCCCAAAAGTCACACTTCACACTCTCCAACCAAATAGTCACACTCCATACTCTCCCAATACTCACACTACACTCTCCCACCTGTCACACTTCATACTTTCCCAACAGTCACCCTCCATACTCTCCCAATAGTTACATTCCGTACTCTCCCAACAGTCACACTCCATACTCTCCCAACAGTCACACTCCATACTCTACCAACAGTCATACTCCATACTTTCCCAACAGTCACACTCCACGCTCTCCCAACAGTCACACTCCACACTCTCCCAACAGTCACACTCCATGCTCTCCCAAAAAGTCACACTCCATACTCTCCCAACAGTCACACTCCATACTCTACCAACAGTCATACTCCATACTTTCCCAACAGTCACACTCCACACTCTCCCAACAGTCACACTCCATACTCTCCCAACAGTCACAATCCACACTCTCCGAACAGTGACACTCCATACTCTCCCAACAGTCACACACCATACTCTCACAACAATCACATTACACACTCTCCCAACAGACACACACTATATTTTCCCAACAGTCACATTCCACACTCTCCAAACAGTCACACACCATACTCTCCGAATAGTCACAAAACACTCTCCCAACAGTCACACTCCACATTAACCCACCAGTCACACTCCATACTCTCCCAACAGTCACACTCCACACTCTCCCAACAGTCACCCTCCATACTTTCCCAACAGTCACACTCCATACTTTCACAACAGCCAAACTCCATAGTCTTCTAACAGTCACACTACATACTCTGCCAACAGTCAAACTCCATACTTTCCCAACAGTCACACACAACATTTTCCCAACAGTCACACTACATACTTTCCCAACAGTCACACTCCATACTTTCACAACAGCCAAACTCCATACTCTCCTAACAGTCACACTACATACTCTGCCAACAGTCAAACTCCATACTTTCCCAACAGTCACACACAACATTTTCCCAACAGTCACACTACATACTTTCCTAACAGTCACACACAACATTTTCCCAACAGTCAAACTCCATACTTTCCCAACAGTCACACACCATACTCTCACAACACTTACATTAAATTATCACCCAACTGTCACACACTATATTTTCCCAACAGTCACACTCCATACTTTCCCAAAAGTCACACTTCACACTCTCCAAATAGTCACACTCCATACTCTCCCAATACTCACACTACACTCTCCCACCAGTCACACTCCATACTTTCCCAACAGTCACATTACATAGTCTCCAAACAGGAACACTGCATACTATCTCAACAGTCACACTCCACAATCTCCCAACAGTCACCCTCCATACTCTCCCAATAGTTACATTCCATACTCTCCCAACAGTCACACTCCATTCTCTCCCAACAGTCACATTCCATACTCTATCTACAGTCATACTCCATACATTCCCAACAGTCACACTCCACACTCTCCAAACAGTCACACACCATACTTTCCGAATAGTCACAATACACTCTCCCAACAGTCACACTCCACATTAACCCACCAGTCACACTCCATACTCTCCCAACAGTCACACTCCACACTCTCCCAACAGTCACCCTCCATACTCTCCCAACAGTCACACACTATATTTTCCCAACAGTCACACACCATACTCTCACAACACTTACATTAAATTCTCTCCCAACTGTCACACACTATATTTTCCCAAAAGTCACACTCCATACTTTCCCAAAAGTCACACTTCACACTCTCCAACCAAATAGTCACACTCCATACTCTCCCAATACTCACACTACACTCTCCCACCTGTCACACTTCATACTTTCCCAACAGTCACCCTCCATACTCTCCCAATAGTTACATTCCGTACTCTCCCAACAGTCACCCTCCATACTTTCCCAACAGTCACACTCCATACTTTCACAACAGCCAAACTCCATACTCTTCTAACAGTCACACTACATACTCTCCCAACAGTCACACTCCATACTCTACCAACAGTCATACTCCATACTTTCCCAACAGTCACACTCCACGCTCTCCCAACAGTCACACTCCACACTCTCCCAACAGTCACACTCCATACTCTCCCAATACTCACACTACACTCTCCCACCTGTCACACTTCATACTTTCCCAACAGTCACCCTCCATACTCTCCCAATAGTTACATTCCGTACTCTCCCAACAGTCACACTCCATACTCTCCCAACAGTCACACTCCATACTCTACCAACAGTCATACTCCATACTTTCCCAACAGTCACACTCCACGCTCTCCCAACAGTCACACTCCACACTCTCCCAACAGTCACACTCCATGCTCTCCCAAAAAGTCACACTCCATACTCTCCCAACAGTCACACTCCATACTCTACCAACAGTCATACTCCATACTTTCCCAACAGTCACACTCCACATTAACCCACCAGTCACACTCCATACTCTCCCAACAGTCACACTCCACACTCTCCCAACAGTCACCCTCCATACTCTCCCAACAGTCACACACTATATTTTCCCAACAGTCACACACCATACTCTCACAACACTTACATTAAATTCTCTCCCAACTGTCACACACTATATTTTCCCAAAAGTCACACTCCATACTTTCCCAAAAGTCACACTTCACACTCTCCAACCAAATAGTCACACTCCATACTCTCCCAATACTCACACTACACTCTCCCACCTGTCACACTTCATACTTTCCCAACAGTCACCCTCCATACTCTCCCAACAGTCACACTCCACACTCTCCCAACAGTCACACTCCATGCTCTCCCAAAAAGTCACACTCCATACTCTCCCAACAGTCACACTCCATACTCTACCAACAGTCATACTCCATACTTTCCCAACAGTCACACTCCACACTCTCCCAACAGTCACACTCCATACTCTCCCAACAGTCACAATCCACACTCTCTGAACAGTGACACTCCATACTCTCCCAACAGTGACACACCATACTCTCACAACAATCACATTACACACTCTCCCAACAGACACACACTATATTTTCCCAACAGTCACATTCCACACTCTCCAAACAGTCACACACCATACTCTCCGAATAGTCACAAAACACTCTCCCAACAGTCACACTCCACATTAACCCACCAGTCACACTCCATACTCTCCCAACAGTCACACTCCACACTCTCCCAACAGTCACCCTCCATACTTTCCCAACAGTCACACTCCATACTTTCACAACAGCCAAACTCCATACTCTTCTAACAGTCACACTACATACTCTGCCAACAGTCAAACTCCATACTTTCCCAACAGTCACACTCCACACTCTCCCAACAATTACACTCCACACTCTCCCAACAGTCACACTCCATGCACTCCCAATAGTTACATTCCATACTCTCCCAACAGTCACATTCCATACTCTACCTACAGTCATACTCCATACATTCCCAACAGTCACACTCCACACTCTCCCCACAGTCACACTCCACACTCTCCCAACATTCACACTCCATGCTCTCCCAAAAGTCACACTCCATACTCTCCCAACAGTCACAATCAATACTCTCCCAACAGTCACACACTGTACTTTCACAACATTCCCACTCAATGCTCTCCCAACAGTCACACACTATACTTTCCCAACAGTCACACTCAACAGTCACACACCATACTCTCCCAACAGTAGTACTCTATACTCTCCCGAGAGTCACACTCCTTACTTTCCCAACATTCACACTCCACACTCTCTCAACTGTCACCCTCCATTCTCTCCCAACAGTCACACTCAACAGTCTCTCAACCGTCACACTCCATTCTCTCCCAACAGTCACACTCAACAGTCTCTCAACCATCACACTCCATGCTCTCCAAAAAGTCACACTCAACAGTCTCTCAACAGTCACACTCCATACTCTCCCAACAGTCACAAACCACACTCTCCGAACAGTGACACTCCATCCTCTCCCAACAGTCACACACCATACTCTCACAACAATCACATTACACACTCTCCCAACAGACACACACTATATTTTCCCAACAGTCACACTCCACACTCTCCAAACAGTCACACACCATACTCTCCGAATAGTCACAAAACACTCTCCCAACAGTCACACTCCACATTACCCCACCAGTCACACTCCATACTCTCCCAACAGTCACACTCCACACTCTCCCAACAGTCACCATCCATACTTTCCCAACAGTCACACTCCATACTTTCACAACAGCCAAACTCCATGCTCTTCTAACAGTCACACTACATACTCTGCCAACAGTCAAACTCCATACTTTCCCAACAGTCACACACAACATTTTCCCAACAGTCACACTACATACTTTCCTAACAGTCACACACAACATTTTCCCAACAGTCAAACTCCATACTTTCCCAACAGTCACACACCATACTCTCACAACACTTACATTAAATTGTCTCCCAACTGTCACACACTGTATTTTCCCAACAGTCACACTCCATACTTTCCCAAAAGTCACACTACACTCTCCCACCAGTCACACTCAATACTTTCCCAACAGTCACATTACATAGTCTCCAAACAGGAACACTGCATACTATCTCAACAGTCACACTCCACAATCTCCCAACAGTCACCCTCCATACTCTCCCAATAGTTACAATCCATACTCACCCAACAGTCACACTCCATTCTCTCCCAACAGTCACATTCCATACTCTCCCAACAGTCACACATTATACTTTCACAACATTCACACTCACTGCTCTCCCAACAGTCACACACTATACTTTCCCAACAGTCACACTCAACAGTCACACACCATACTCTCCCAACAGTAGTACTCTATACTCTCCCGAGAGTCACACTCCTTACTTTCCCAACATTCACACTCCACACTTTCTCAACCGTCATCCTCCATTCTCTCCCAACAGTCACACTCAACAGTCTCTCAACCATCACACTCCATGCTCTCCAAAAAGTCACACTCAACAGTCTCTCAACCGTCACACTCCATTCTCTCCCAACAGTCACATTCAACAGTCTCTCAACAGTCACACTCCATACTCTCCCAACAGTCACAATCCACACTCTCCGAACAGTGACACTCCATACTCTCCCAACAGTCACACACCATACTCTCACAACAATCACATTACACACTCTCCCAACAGACACACACTATATTTTCCCAACAGTCACATTCCACACTCTCCAAACAGTCACACACCATACTCTGCGAATAGTCACAAAACACTCTCCCAACAGTCACACCCCACATTAACCCACCAGTCACACTCCATACTCTCCCAACAGTCACACTCCACACTCTCCCAACAGTCACCCTCCATACTTTCCCAACAGTCACACTCCATACTTTCACAACAGCCAAACTCCATACTCTTCTAACAGTCACACTACATACTCTGCCTACAGTCAAACTCCATACTTTCCCAACAGTCACACACAACATTTTCCTAACAGTCACACTACATACTTTCCTAACAGTCACACACAACATTTTCCCAACAGTCAAACTCCATACTTTCCCAACAGTCACACACCATACTCTCACAACACTTACATTAAATTCTCTCCCAACTGTCACACACTATATTTTCCCAACAGTCACACTCCATACTTTCCCAAAAGTCACACTTCCCTCTCCCACCAGTCACACTCCATACTATCCCTACAGTCACATTACATAGTCTCCAAACAGGAACACTGCATACTATCTCAACAGTCACACTCCACAATCTCCCAACAGTCACCCTCCATACTCTCCCAATAGTTACAATCCATACTCTCCCAACAGTCACACTCCATGCTCTACCAACAATCATACTCCTAACTTTCTCAACAGTCACACTCCACACTCTCCCAACAGTCACACTCCACACTCTCCCAACAGTCACACTCCATGCACTCCCAATAGTTACATTCCATACTCTCCCAACAGTCACATTCCATACTCTACCTACAGTCATACTCCATACATTCCCAACAGTCACACTCCACACTCTCCAAACAGTCATACACCATACTTTCCGAATAGTCACAATACACTCTCCCAACAGTCACACTCCACATTAACCCACCAATCACACTCCATGCTCTCCCAAAAGTCACACTCCATACTCTCCCAACAGTCACAATCAATACTCTCCCAACAGTCACACACTATACTTTCACAACATTCACACTCACTGCTCTCCCAACAGTCACACACTATACTTTTCCAACAGTCACACTCAACAGTCACACACCATACTCTCCCAACAGTAGTACTCTATACTCTCCCGAGAGTCACACTCCTTACTTTCCCAACATTCACACTTCACACTCTCTCAACCGTCATCCTCCATTCTCTCCCAACAGTCACACTCAACAGTCTCTCAACAGTCACACTCCATACTCTCCCAACAGTCACAATCCACACTCTCCGAACAGTGACACTCCATACTCTCCCAACAGTCACACACCATACTCTCACAACAATCACATTACACACTCTCCCAACAGACACACACTATATTTTCCCAACAGTCACATTCCACACTCTCCAAACAGTCACACACCATACTCTGCGAATAGTCACAAAACACTCTCCCAACAGTCACACTCCACATTAACCCACCAGTCACACTCCATACTCTCCCAACAGTCACACTCCACACTCTCCCAACAGTCACCCTCCATACTTTCCCAACAGTCACACTCCATACTTTCACAACAGCCAAACTCCATACTCTTCTAACAGTCACACTACATACTCTGCCTACAGTCAAACTCCATACTTTCCCAACAGTCACACACAACATTTTCCCAACAGTCACACTACATACTTTCCTAACAGTCACACACAACATTTTCCCAACAGTCAAACTCCATACTTTCCCAACAGTCACACACCATACTCTCACAACACTTACATTAAATTCTCTCCCAACTGTCACACACTATATTTTCCCAACAGTCACACTCCATACTTTCCCAAAAGTCACACTTCCCTCTCCCACCAGTCACACTCCATACTATCCCTACAGTCACATTACATAGTCTCCAAACAGGAACACTGCATACTATCTCAACAGTCACACTCCACAATCTCCCAACAGTCACCCTCCATACTCTCCCAATAGTTACAATCCATACTCTCCCAACAGTCACACTCCATGCTCTACCAACAATCATACTCCTAACTTTCCCAACAGTCACACTCCACACTCTCCCAACAGTCACACTCCACACTCTCCCAACAGTCACACTCCATGCACTCCCAATAGTTACATTCCATACTCTCCCAACAGTCACATTCCATACTCTACCTACAGTCATACTCCATACATTCCCAACAGTCACACTCCACACTCTCCAAACAGTCATACACCATACTTTCCGAATAGTCACAATACACTCTCCCAACAGTCACACTCCACATTAACCCACCAATCACACTCCATGCTCTCCCAAAAGTCACACTCCATACTCTCCCAACAGTCACAATCAATACTCTCCCAACAGTCACACACTATACTTTCACAACATTCACACTCACTGCTCTCCCAACAGTCACACACTATACTTTTCCAACAGTCACACTCAACAGTCACACACCATACTCTCCCAACAGTAGTACTCTATACTCTCCCGAGAGTCACACTCCTTACTTTCCCAACATTCACACTTCACACTCTCTCAACCGTCATCCTCCATTCTCTCCCAACAGTCACACTCAACAGTCTCTCAACAGTCACACTCCATACTCTCCCAACAGTCACAATCCACACTCTCCGAACAGTGACACTCCATACTCTCCCAACAGTCACACACCATACTCTCACAACAGTCACATTCCACACTCTCCAAACAGTCAAACACCATACTCTCCGAATAGTCACAAAACACTCTCCCAACAGTCACACTCCACATTAACCCACCAGTCACACTCCATACTCTCCCAACAGTCACACTCCACACTCTCCCAACAGTCAAACTCCATACTTTCCCAACAGTCACACACCATACTCTCACAACACTTACATTAAATTCTCACCCAACTGTCACACACTATATTTTCCCAACAGTCACACTCCATACTTTCCCAAAAGTCACACTACACTCTCTCCCACCAGTCACACTCCATACTTTCCCAACAGTCACATTACATAGTCTCCAAACAGGAACACTGCATACTATCTCAACAGTCACACACCACAATCTCCCAACAGTAACCCTCCATACTCTGCCAATAGTTACAATCCATACTCTCCCAACAGTCACACTCCATACTCTACCAACAATCATACTCCTAACTTTCCCACCAGTCACACTCCACACTCTCCCAACAGTCACACTCCACACTCTCCCAACAGTCACACTCCATGCACTCCCAATAGTTACATTCCATACTCTCCCAACAGTCACATTCCATACCCTACCTACAGTCATACTCCATACATTCCCAACAGTCACACTCCACACTCTCCAAACAGTCACACACCATACTTTCCGAATAGTCACAATACACTCTCCCAACAGTCACACTCCACATTAACCCACCAGTCACACTCCATACTCTCCCAACAGTCACACTCCACACTCTCCCAACTGTCACACTCCACACTCTCCCAACAGTCACCCTCCATACTCTCCCAACAGTCACACACTATTTTTTCCCAACAGTCACACACCATACTCTCACAACACTTACATTAAATTATCTCCCAACAGTCACACTCCATACTCTACCAACAATCATACTCCTAACTTTCCCAACAGTCACACTCCACACTCTCCCAACAGTCACACTCCATGCACTCCCAATAGTTACATTCCATACTCTCCCAACAGTCACATTCCATACTCTACCTACAGTCATACTCCATACATTCCCAACAGTCACACTCCACACTCTCCCCACAGTCACACTCCATGCTCTCCCAAAAGTCACACTCCATACTCTCCCAACAGTCACAATCAATACTCTCCCAACAGTCACACACTGTACTTTCACAACATTCCCACTCAATGCTCTTCCAACAGTCACACACTATACTTTCCCATCAGTCACACTCAACAGTCACACACCATACTCTCCCAACAGTAGTACTCTATACTCTCCCGAGAGTCAAACTCCTTACTTTCCCAACATTCACACTCCACACTCTCTCAACTGTCACCCTCCATTCTCTCCCAACAGTCACACTCAACAGTCTCTCAACCGTCACACTCCATTCTCTCCCAACAGTCACACTCAACAGTCTCTCAACCATCACACTCCATGCTCTCCAAAAAGTCACACTCAACAGTCTCTCAACCGTCACACTCCATTCTCTCCCAACAGTCACATTCAACAGTCTCTCAACAGTCACACTCCATACTCTCCCAACAGTCACATTCCACACTCTCCGAACTGTGACACTCCATACTCTCCCAACAGTCACACACCATACTCTCACAACAATCACATTACACACTCTCCCAACAGACACACACTATATTTTCCCAACAGTCACACTCCACACTCTCCAAACAGTCACCCACCATACTCTCCGAATAGTCACAAAACACTCTCCCAACAGTCACACTCCACATTAACCCACCAGTCACACTCCACACTCTCCCAACAGTCATACTCCACACTCTCCCAACAGTCACCCTCCATACTTTCCCAACAGTCACACTCCATACTTTCACAACAGCCAAACTCCATACTCTCCTAACAGTCACACTACATACTCTGCCAACAGTCAAACTCCATACTTTCCCAACAGTCACACACAACATTTTCCCAACAGTCACACTACATACTTTCCTAACAGTCACACACAACATTTTCCCAACAGTCAAACTCCATACTTTCCCAACAGTCACACACCATACTCTCACAACACTTACATTAAATTATCACCCAACTGTCACACACTATATTTTCCCAACAGTCACACTCCATACTTTCCCAAAAGTCACACTTCACACTCTCCAAATAGTCACACTCCATACTCTCCCAATACTCACACTACACTCTCCCACCAGTCACACTCCATACTTTCCCAACAGTCACATTACATAGTCTCCAAACAGGAACACTGCATACTATCTCAACAGTCACACTCCACAATCTCCCAACAGTCACCCTCCATACTCTCCCAATAGTTACATTCCATACTCTCCCAACAGTCACACTCCATTCTCTCCCAACAGTCACATTCCATACTCTATCTACAGTCATACTCCATACATTCCCAACAGTCACACTCCACACTCTCCAAACAGTCACACACCATTCTTTCCGAATAGTCACAATACACTCTCCCAACAGTCACACTCCACACTAACCCACCAGTCACACTCCATACTCTCCCAACAGTCACACTCCACACTCTCCCAACAGTCACCCTCCATACTCTCCCAACAGTCACACACTATATTTTCCCAACAGTCACACACCATACTCTCACAACACTTACATTAAATTCTCTCCCAACTGTCACACACTATATTTTCCCAAAAGTCACACTCCATACTTTCTCAAAAGTCACACTTCACACTCTCCAACCAAATAGTCACACTCCATACTCTCCCAATACTCACACTACACTCTCCCACCTGTCACACTTCATACTTTCCCAACAGTCACCCTCCATACTCTCCCAATAGTTACATTCCGTACTCTCCCAACAGTCACACTCCATACTCTCCCAACAGTCACACTCCATACTCTACCAACAGTCATACTCCATACTTTCCCAACAGTCACACTCCACGCTCTCCCAACAGTCACACTCCACACTCTCCCAACAGTCACACTCCATGCTCTCCCAAAAAGTCACACTCCATACTCTCCCAACAGTCACACTCCATACTCTACCAACAGTCATACTCCATACTTTCCCAACAGTCACACTCCACCCTCTCCCAACAGTCACACTCCATACTCTCCCAACAGTCACAATCCACACTCTCCGAACAGTGACACTCCATACTCTCCCAACAGTCACACACCATACTCTCACAACAATCACATTACACACTCTCCCAACAGACACACACTATATTTTCCCAACAGTCACATTCCACACTCTCCAAACAGTCACACACCATACTCTCCGAATAGTCACAAAACACTCTCCCAACAGTCACACTCCACATTAACCCACCAGTCACACTCCATACTCTCCCAACAGTCACACTCCACACTCTCCCAACAGTCACCCTCCATACTTTCCCAACAGTCACACTCCATACTTTCACAACAGCCAAACTCCATAGTCTTCTAACAGTCACACTACATACTCTGCCAACAGTCAAACTCCATACTTTCCCAACAGTCACACACAACATTTTCCCAACAGTCACACTACATACTTTCCCAACAGTCACACTCCATACTTTCACAACAGCCAAACTCCATACTCTCCTAACAGTCACACTACATACTCTGCCAACAGTCAAACTCCATACTTTCCCAACAGTCACACACAACATTTTCCCAACAGTCACACTACATACTTTCCTAACAGTCACACACAACATTTTCCCAACAGTCAAACTCCATACTTTCCCAACAGTCACACACCATACTCTCACAACACTTACATTAAATTATCACCCAACTGTCACACACTATATTTTCCCAACAGTCACACTCCATACTTTCCCAAAAGTCACACTTCACACTCTCCAAATAGTCACACTCCATACTCTCCCAATACTCACACTACACTCTCCCACCAGTCACACTCCATACTTTCCCAACAGTCACATTACATAGTCTCCAAACAGGAACACTGCATACTATCTCAACAGTCACACACCACAATCTCCCAACAGTAACCCTCCATACTCTGCCAATAGTTACAATCCATACTCTCCCAACAGTCACACTCCATACTCTACCAACAATCATACTCCTAACTTTCCCACCAGTCACACTCCACACTCTCCCAACAGTCACACTCCACACTCTCCCAACAGTCACACTCCATGCACTCCCAATAGTTACATTCCATACTCTCCCAACAGTCACATTCCATACCCTACCTACAGTCATACTCCATACATTCCCAACAGTCACACTCCACACTCTCCAAACAGTCACACACCATACTTTCCGAATAGTCACAATACACTCTCCCAACAGTCACACTCCACATTAACCCACCAGTCACACTCCATACTCTCCCAACAGTCACACTCCACACTCTCCCAACTGTCACACTCCACACTCTCCCAACAGTCACCCTCCATACTCTCCCAACAGTCACACACTATTTTTTCCCAACAGTCACACACCATACTCTCACAACACTTACATTAAATTATCTCCCAACAGTCACACTCCATACTCTACCAACAATCATACTCCTAACTTTCCCAACAGTCACACTCCACACTCTCCCAACAGTCACACTCCATGCACTCCCAATAGTTACATTCCATACTCTCCCAACAGTCACATTCCATACTCTACCTACAGTCATACTCCATACATTCCCAACAGTCACACTCCACACTCTCCCCACAGTCACACTCCATGCTCTCCCAAAAGTCACACTCCATACTCTCCCAACAGTCACAATCAATACTCTCCCAACAGTCACACACTGTACTTTCACAACATTCCCACTCAATGCTCTCCCAACAGTCACACACTATACTTTCCCAACAGTCACACTCAACAGTCACACACCATACTCTCCCAACAGTAGTACTCTATACTCTCCCGAGAGTCAAACTCCTTACTTTCCCAACATTCACACTCCACACTCTCTCAACTGTCACCCTCCATTCTCTCCCAACAGTCACACTCAACAGTCTCTCAACCGTCACACTCCATTCTCTCCCAACAGTCACACTCAACAGTCTCTCAACCATCACACTCCATGCTCTCCAAAAAGTCACACTCAACAGTCTCTCAACCGTCACACTCCATTCTCTCCCAACAGTCACATTCAACAGTCTCTCAACAGTCACACTCCATACTCTCCCAACAGTCACATTCCACACTCTCCGAACTGTGACACTCCATACTCTCCCAACAGTCACACACCATACTCTCACAACAATCACATTACACACTCTCCCAACAGACACACACTATATTTTCCCAACAGTCACACTCCACACTCTCCAAACAGTCACCCACCATACTCTCCGAATAGTCACAAAACACTCTCCCAACAGTCACACTCCACATTAACCCACCAGTCACACTCCACACTCTCCCAACAGTCATACTCCACACTCTCCCAACAGTCACCCTCCATACTTTCCCAACAGTCACACTCCATACTTTCACAACAGCCAAACTCCATACTCTCCTAACAGTCACACTACATACTCTGCCAACAGTCAAACTCCATACTTTCCCAACAGTCACACACAACATTTTCCCAACAGTCACACTACATACTTTCCTAACAGTCACACACAACATTTTCCCAACAGTCAAACTCCATACTTTCCCAACAGTCACACACCATACTCTCACAACACTTACATTAAATTATCACCCAACTGTCACACACTATATTTTCCCAACAGTCACACTCCATACTTTCCCAAAAGTCACACTTCACACTCTCCAAATAGTCACACTCCATACTCTCCCAATACTCACACTACACTCTCCCACCAGTCACACTCCATACTTTCCCAACAGTCACATTACATAGTCTCCAAACAGGAACACTGCATACTATCTCAACAGTCACACTCCACAATCTCCCAACAGTCACCCTCCATACTCTCCCAATAGTTACATTCCATACTCTCCCAACAGTCACACTCCATTCTCTCCCAACAGTCACATTCCATACTCTATCTACAGTCATACTCCATACATTCCCAACAGTCACACTCCACACTCTCCAAACAGTCACACACCATACTTTCCGAATAGTCACAATACACTCTCCCAACAGTCACACTCCACACTAACCCACCAGTCACACTCCATACTCTCCCAACAGTCACACTCCACACTCTCCCAACAGTCACCCTCCATACTCTCCCAACAGTCACACACTATATTTTCCCAACAGTCACACACCATACTCTCACAACACTTACATTAAATTCTCTCCCAACTGTCACACACTATATTTTCCCAAAAGTCACACTCCATACTTTCTCAAAAGTCACACTTCACACTCTCCAACCAAATAGTCACACTCCATACTCTCCCAATACTCACACTACACTCTCCCACCTGTCACACTTCATACTTTCCCAACAGTCACCCTCCATACTCTCCCAATAGTTACATTCCGTACTCTCCCAACAGTCACACTCCATACTCTCCCAACAGTCACACTCCATACTCTACCAACAGTCATACTCCATACTTTCCCAACAGTCACACTCCACGCTCTCCCAACAGTCACACTCCACACTCTCCCAACAGTCACACTCCATGCTCTCCCAAAAAGTCACACTCCATACTCTCCCAACAGTCACACTCCATACTCTACCAACAGTCATACTCCATACTTTCCCAACAGTCACACTCCACCCTCTCCCAACAGTCACACTCCATACTCTCCCAACAGTCACAATCCACACTCTCCGAACAGTGACACTCCATACTCTCCCAACAGTCACACACCATACTCTCACAACAATCACATTACACACTCTCCCAACAGACACACACTATATTTTCCCAACAGTCACATTCCACACTCTCCAAACAGTCACACACCATACTCTCCGAATAGTCACAAAACACTCTCCCAACAGTCACACTCCACATTAACCCACCAGTCACACTCCATACTCTCCCAACAGTCACACTCCACACTCTCCCAACAGTCACCCTCCATACTTTCCCAACAGTCACACTCCATACTTTCACAACAGCCAAACTCCATAGTCTTCTAACAGTCACACTACATACTCTGCCAACAGTCAAACTCCATACTTTCCCAACAGTCACACACAACATTTTCCCAACAGTCACACTACATACTTTCCCAACAGTCACACTCCATACTTTCACAACAGCCAAACTCCATACTCTCCTAACAGTCACACTACATACTCTGCCAACAGTCAAACTCCATACTTTCCCAACAGTCACACACAACATTTTCCCAACAGTCACACTACATACTTTCCTAACAGTCACACACAACATTTTCCCAACAGTCAAACTCCATACTTTCCCAACAGTCACACACCATACTCTCACAACACTTACATTAAATTATCACCCAACTGTCACACACTATATTTTCCCAACAGTCACACTCCATACTTTCCCAAAAGTCACACTTCACACTCTCCAAATAGTCACACTCCATACTCTCCCAATACTCACACTACACTCTCCCACCAGTCACACTCCATACTTTCCCAACAGTCACATTACATAGTCTCCAAACAGGAACACTGCATACTATCTCAACAGTCACACTCCACAATCTCCCAACAGTCACCCTCCATACTCTCCCAATAGTTACATTCCATACTCTCCCAACAGTCACACTCCATTCTCTCCCAACAGTCACATTCCATACTCTATCTACAGTCATACTCCATACATTCCCAACAGTCACACTCCACACTCTCCAAACAGTCACACACCATACTTTCCGAATAGTCACAATACACTCTCCCAACAGTCACACTCCACATTAACCCACCAGTCACACTCCATACTCTCCCAACAGTCACACTCCACACTCTCCCAACAGTCACCCTCCATACTCTCCCAACAGTCACACACTATATTTTCCCAACAGTCACACACCATACTCTCACAACACTTACATTAAATTCTCTCCCAACTGTCACACACTATATTTTCCCAAAAGTCACACTCCATACTTTCCCAAAAGTCACACTTCACACTCTCCAACCAAATAGTCACACTCCATACTCTCCCAATACTCACACTACACTCTCCCACCTGTCACACTTCATACTTTCCCAACAGTCACCCTCCATACTCTCCCAATAGTTACATTCCGTACTCTCCCAACAGTCACACTCCATACTCTCCCAACAGTCACACTCCATACTCTACCAACAGTCATACTCCATACTTTCCCAACAGTCACACTCCACGCTCTCCCAACAGTCACACTCCACACTCTCCCAACAGTCACACTCCATGCTCTCCCAAAAAGTCACACTCCATACTCTCCCAACAGTCACACTCCATACTCTACCAACAGTCATACTCCATACTTTCCCAACAGTCACACTCCACACTCTCCCAACAGTCACACTCCATACTATCCCAACAGTCACAATCCACACTCTCCGAACAGTGACACTCCATACTCTCCCAACAGTCACACACCATACTCTCACAACAATCACATTACACACTCTCCCAACAGACACACACTATATTTTCCCAACAGTCACATTCCACACTCTCCAAACAGTCACACACCATACTCTCCGAATAGTCACAAAACACTCTCCCAACAGTCACACTCCACATTAACCCACCAGTCACACTCCATACTCTCCCAACAGTCACACTCCACACTCTCCCAACAGTCACCCTCCATACTTTCCCAACAGTCACACTCCATACTTTCACAACAGCCAAACTCCATACTCTTCTAACAGTCACACTACATACTCTGCCAACAGTCAAACTCCATACTTTCCCAACAGTCACACACAACATTTTCCCAACAGTCACACTACATACTTTCCCAACAGTCACACTCCATACTTTCACAACAGCCAAACTCCATACTCTCCTAACAGTCACACTACATACTCTGCCAACAGTCAAACTCCATACTTTCCCAACAGTCACACACAACATTTTCCCAACAGTCACACTACATACTTTCCTAACAGTCACACACAACATTTTCGCAACAGTCAAACTCCATACTTTCCCAACAGTCACACACCATACTCTCACAACACTTACATTAAATTCTCTCCCAACTGTCACACACTATATTTTCCCAACAGTCACACTCCATACTTTCCCAAAAGTCACACTTCACACTCTCCAAATAGTCACACTCCATACTCTCCCAATACTCACACTACACTCTCCCACCAGTCACACTCCATACTTTCCCAACAGTCACATTACATAGTCTCCAAACAGGAACACTGCATACTATCTCAACAGTCACACTCCACAATCTCCCAACAGTCACCCTCCATACTCTCCCAATAGTTACATTCCATACTCTCCCAACAGTCACACTCCATTCTCTCCCAACAGTCACATTCCATACTCTATCTACAGTCATACTCCATACATTCCCAACAGTCACACTCCACACTCTCCAAACAGTCACACACCATACTTTCCGAATAGTCACAATACACTCTCCCAACAGTCACACTCCACATTAACCCACCAGTCACACTCCATACTCTCCCAACAGTCACACTCCACACTCTCCCAACAGTCACCCTCCATACTCTCCCAACAGTCACACACTATATTTTCCCAACAGTCACACACCATACTCTCACAACACTTACATTAAATTCTCTCCCAACTGTCACACACTATATTTTCCCAAAAGTCACACTCCATACTTTCCCAAAAGTCACACTTCACACTCTCCAACCAAATGGTCACACTCCATACTCTCCCAATACTCACACTACACTCTCCCACCTGTCACACTTCATACTTTCCCAACAGTCACCCTCCATACTCTCCCAATAGTTACATTCCGTACTCTCCCAACAGTCACACTCCATACTCTCCCAACAGTCACACTCCATACTCTACCAACAGTCATACTCCATACTTTCCCAACAGTCACACTCCACGCTCTCCCAACAGTCACACTCCACACTCTCCCAACAGTCACACTCCATGCTCTCCCAAAAAGTCACACTCCATACTCTCCCAACAGTCACACTCCATACTCTACCAACAGTCATACTCCATACTTTCCCAACAGTCACACTCCACACTCTCCCAACAGTCACACTCCATACTCTCCCAACAGTCACAATCCACACTCTCCGAACAGTGACACTCCATACTCTCCCAACAGTCACACACCATACTCTCACAACAATCACATTACACACTCTCCCAACAGACACACACTATATTTTCCCAACAGTCACATTCCACACTCTCCAAACAGTCACACACCATACTCTCCGAATAGTCACAAAACACTCTCCCAACAGTCACACTCCACATTAACCCACCAGTCACACTCCATACTCTCCCAACAGTCACACTCCACACTCTCCCAACAGTCACCCTCCATACTTTCCCAACAGTCACACTCCATACTTTCACAACAGCCAAACTCCATACTCTTCTAACAGTCACACTACATACTCTGCCAACAGTCAAACTCCATACTTTCCCAACAGTCACACACAACATTTTCCCAACAGTCACACTACATACTTTCCCAACAGTCATACTCCATACTTTCACAACAGCCAAACTCCATACTCTCCTAACAGTCACACTACATACTCTGCCAACAGTCAAACTCCATACTTTCCCAACAGTCACACACAACATTTTCCCAACAGTCACACTACATACTTTCCTAACAGTCACACACAACATTTTCCCAACAGTCAAACTCCATACTTTCCCAACAGTCACACACCATACTCTCACAACACTTACATTAAATTATCACCCAACTGTCACACACTATATTTTCCCAACAGTCACACTCCATACTTTCCCAAAAGTCACACTTCACACTCTCCAAATAGTCACACTCCATACTCTCCCAATACTCACACTACACTCTCCCACCAGTCACACTCCATACTTTCCCAACAGTCACATTACATAGTCTCCAAACAGGAACACTGCATACTATCTCAACAGTCACACTCCACAATCTCCCAACAGTCACCCTCCATACTCTCCCAATAGTTACATTCCATACTCTCCCAACAGTCACACTCCATTCTCTCCCAACAGTCACATTCCATGCTCTATCTACAGTCATACTCCATACATTCCCAACAGTCACACTCCACACTCTCCAAACAGTCACACACCATACTTTCCGAATAGTCACAATACACTCTCCCAACAGTCACACTCCACATTAACCCACCAGTCACACTCCATACTCTCCCAACAGTCACACTCCACACTCTCCCAACAGTCACCCTCCATACTCTCCCAACAGTCACACACTATATTTTCCCAACAGTCACACACCATACTCTCACAACACTTACATTAAATTCTCTCCCAACTGTCACACACTATATTTTCCCAAAAGTCACACTCCATACTTTCCCAAAAGTCACACTTCACACTCTCCAACCAAATAGTCACACTCCATACTCTCCCAATACTCACACTACACTCTCCCACCTGTCACACTTCATACTTTCCCAACAGTCACCCTCCATACTCTCCCAATAGTTACATTCCGTACTCTCCCAACAGTCACACTCCATACTCTCCCAACAGTCACACTCCATACTCTACCAACAGTCATACTCCATACTTTCCCAACAGTCACACTCCACGCTCTCCCAACAGTCACACTCCACACTCTCCCAACAGTCACACTCCATGCTCTCCCAAAAAGTCACACTCCATACTCTCCCAACAGTCACACTCCATACTCTACCAACAGTCATACTCCATACTTTCCCAACAGTCACACTCCACACTCTCCCAACAGTCACACTCCATACTCTCCCAACAGTCACAATCCACACTCTCCGAACAGTGACACTCCATACTCTCCCAACAGTCACACACCATACTCTCACAACAATCACATTACACACTCTCCCAACAGACACACACTAAATTTTCCCAACAGTCACATTCCACACTCTCCAAACAGTCACACACCATACTCTCCGAATAGTCACAAAACACTCTCCCAACAGTCACACTCCACATTAACCCACCAGTCACACTCCATACTCTCCCAACAGTCACACTCCACACTCTCCCAACAGTCACCCTCCATACTTTCCCAACAGTCACACTCCATACTTTCACAACAGCCAAACTCCATAGTCTTCTAACAGTCACACTACATACTCTGCCAACAGTCAAACTCCATACTTTCCCAACAGTCACACACAACATTTTCCCAACAGTCACACTACATACTTTCCCAACAGTCACACTCCATACTTTCACAACAGCCAAACTCCATACTCTCCTAACAGTCACACTACATACTCTGCCAACAGTCAAACTCCATACTTTCCCAACAGTCACACACAACATTTTCCCAACAGTCACACTACATACTTTCCTAACAGTCACACACAACATTTTCCCAACAGTCAAACTCCATACTTTCCCAACAGTCACACACCATACTCTCACAACACTTACATTAAATTATCACCCAACTGTCACACACTATATTTTCCCAACAGTCACACTCCATACTTTCCCAAAAGTCACACTTCACACTCTCCAAATAGTCACACTCCATACTCTCCCAATACTCACACTACACTCTCCCACCAGTCACACTCCATACTTTCCCAACAGTCACATTACATAGTCTCCAAACAGGAACACTGCATACTATCTCAACAGTCACACTCCACAATCTCCCAACAGTCACCCTCCATACTCTCCCAATAGTTACATTCCATACTCTCCCAACAGTCACACTCCATTCTCTCCCAACAGTCACATTCCATACTCTATCTACAGTCATACTCCATACATTCCCAACAGTCACACTCCACACTCTCCAAACAGTCACACACCATACTTTCCGAATAGTCACAATACACTCTCCCAACAGTCACACTCCACATTAACCCACCAGTCACACTCCATACTCTCCCAACAGTCACACTCCACACTCTCCCAACAGTCACCCTCCATACTCTCCCAACAGTCACACACTATATTTTCCCAACAGTCACACACCATACTCTCACAACACTTACATTAAATTCTCTCCCAACTGTCACACACTATATTTTCCCAAAAGTCACACTCCATACTTTCCCAAAAGTCACACTTCACACTCTCCAACCAAATAGTCACACTCCATACTCTCCCAATACTCACACTACACTCTCCCACCTGTCACACTTCATACTTTCCCAACAGTCACCCTCCATACTCTCCCAATAGTTACATTCCGTACTCTCCCAACAGTCACACTCCATACTCTCCCAACAGTCACACTCCATACTCTACCAACAGTCATACTCCATACTTTCCCAACAGTCACACTCCACGCTCTCCCAACAGTCACACTCCACACTCTCCCAACAGTCACACTCCATGCTCTCCCAAAAAGTCACACTCCATACTCTCCCAACAGTCACACTCCATACTCTACCAACAGTCATACTCCATACTTTCCCAACAGTCACACTCCACACTCTCCCAACAGTCACACTCCATACTCTCCCAACAGTCACAATCCACACTCTCCGAACAGTGACACTCCATACTCTCCCAACAGTCACACACCATACTCTCACAACAATCACATTACACACTCTCCCAACAGACACACACTATATTTTCCCAACAGTCACATTCCACACTCTCCAAACAGTCACACACCATACTCTCCGAATAGTCACAAAACACTCTCCCAACAGTCACACTCCACATTAACCCACCAGTCACACTCCATACTCTCCCAACAGTCACACTCCACACTCTCCCAACAGTCACCCTCCATACTTTCCCAACAGTCACACTCCATACTTTCACAACAGCCAAACTCCATACTCTTCTAACAGTCACACTACATACTCTGCCAACAGTCAAACTCCATACTTTCCCAACAGTCACACACAACATTTTCCCAACAGTCACACTACATACTTTCCCAACAGTCATACTCCATACTTTCACAACAGCCAAACTCCATACTCTCCTAACAGTCACACTACATACTCTGCCAACAGTCAAACTCCATACTTTCCCAACAGTCACACACAACATTTTCCCAACAGTCACACTACATACTTTCCTAACAGTCACACACAACATTTTCCCAACAGTCAAACTCCATACTTTCCCAACAGTCACACACCATACTCTCACAACACTTACATTAAATTATCACCCAACTGTCACACACTATATTTTCCCAACAGTCACACTCCATACTTTCCCAAAAGTCACACTTCACACTCTCCAAATAGTCACACTCCATACTCTCCCAATACTCACACTACACTCTCCCACCAGTCACACTCCATACTTTCCCAACAGTCACATTACATAGTCTCCAAACAGGAACACTGCATACTATCTCAACAGTCACACTCCACAATCTCCCAACAGTCACCCTCCATACTCTCCCAATAGTTACATTCCATACTCTCCCAACAGTCACACTCCATTCTCTCCCAACAGTCACATTCCATGCTCTATCTACAGTCATACTCCATACATTCCCAACAGTCACACTCCACACTCTCCAAACAGTCACACACCATACTTTCCGAATAGTCACAATACACTCTCCCAACAGTCACACTCCACATTAACCCACCAGTCACACTCCATACTCTCCCAACAGTCACACTCCACACTCTCCCAACAGTCACCCTCCATACTCTCCCAACAGTCACACACTATATTTTCCCAACAGTCACACACCATACTCTCACAACACTTACATTAAATTCTCTCCCAACTGTCACACACTATATTTTCCCAAAAGTCACACTCCATACTTTCCCAAAAGTCACACTTCACACTCTCCAACCAAATAGTCACACTCCATACTCTCCCAATACTCACACTACACTCTCCCACCTGTCACACTTCATACTTTCCCAACAGTCACCCTCCATACTCTCCCAATAGTTACATTCCGTACTCTCCCAACAGTCACACTCCATACTCTCCCAACAGTCACACTCCATACTCTACCAACAGTCATACTCCATACTTTCCCAACAGTCACACTCCACGCTCTCCCAACAGTCACACTCCACACTCTCCCAACAGTCACACTCCATGCTCTCCCAAAAAGTCACACTCCATACTCTCCCAACAGTCACACTCCATACTCTACCAACAGTCATACTCCATACTTTCCCAACAGTCACACTCCACACTCTCCCAACAGTCACACTCCATACTCTCCCAACAGTCACAATCCACACTCTCCGAACAGTGACACTCCATACTCTCCCAACAGTCACACACCATACTCTCACAACAATCACATTACACACTCTCCCAACAGACACACACTAAATTTTCCCAACAGTCACATTCCACACTCTCCAAACAGTCACACACCATACTCTCCGAATAGTCACAAAACACTCTCCCAACAGTCACACTCCACATTAACCCACCAGTCACACTCCATACTCTCCCAACAGTCACACTCCACACTCTCCCAACAGTCACCCTCCATACTTTCCCAACAGTCACACTCCATACTTTCACAACAGCCAAACTCCATAGTCTTCTAACAGTCACACTACATACTCTGCCAACAGTCAAACTCCATACTTTCCCAACAGTCACACACAACATTTTCCCAACAGTCACACTACATACTTTCCCAACAGTCACACTCCATACTTTCACAACAGCCAAACTCCATACTCTCCTAACAGTCACACTACATACTCTGCCAACAGTCAAACTCCATACTTTCCCAACAGTCACACACAACATTTTCCCAACAGTCACACTACATACTTTCCTAACAGTCACACACAACATTTTCCCAACAGTCAAACTCCATACTTTCCCAACAGTCACACACCATACTCTCACAACACTTACATTAAATTATCACCCAACTGTCACACACTATATTTTCCCAACAGTCACACTCCATACTTTCCCAAAAGTCACACTTCACACTCTCCAAATAGTCACACTCCATACTCTCCCAATACTCACACTACACTCTCCCACCAGTCACACTCCATACTTTCCCAACAGTCACATTACATAGTCTCCAAACAGGAACACTGCATACTATCTCAACAGTCACACTCCACAATCTCCCAACAGTCACCCTCCATACTCTCCCAATAGTTACATTCCATACTCTCCCAACAGTCACACTCCATTCTCTCCCAACAGTCACATTCCATACTCTATCTACAGTCATACTCCATACATTCCCAACAGTCACACTCCACACTCTCCAAACAGTCACACACCATACTTTCCGAATAGTCACAATACACTCTCCCAACAGTCACACTCCACATTAACCCACCAGTCACACTCCATACTCTCCCAACAGTCACACTCCACACTCTCCCAACAGTCACCCTCCATACTCTCCCAACAGTCACACACTATATTTTCCCAACAGTCACACACCATACTCTCACAACACTTACATTAAATTCTCTCCCAACTGTCACACACTATATTTTCCCAAAAGTCACACTCCATACTTTCCCAAAAGTCACACTTCACACTCTCCAACCAAATAGTCACACTCCATACTCTCCCAATACTCACACTACACTCTCCCACCTGTCACACTTCATACTTTCCCAACAGTCACCCTCCATACTCTCCCAATAGTTACATTCCGTACTCTCCCAACAGTCACACTCCATACTCTCCCAACAGTCACACTCCATACTCTACCAACAGTCATACTCCATACTTTCCCAACAGTCACACTCCACGCTCTCCCAACAGTCACACTCCACACTCTCCCAACAGTCACACTCCATGCTCTCCCAAAAAGTCACACTCCATACTCTCCCAACAGTCACACTCCATACTCTACCAACAGTCATACTCCATACTTTCCCAACAGTCACACTCCACACTCTCCCAACAGTCACACTCCATACTCTCCCAACAGTCACAATCCACACTCTCCGAACAGTGACACTCCATACTCTCCCAACAGTCACACACCATACTCTCACAACAATCACATTACACACTCTCCCAACAGACACACACTATATTTTCCCAACAGTCACATTCCACACTCTCCAAACAGTCACACACCATACTCTCCGAATAGTCACAAAACACTCTCCCAACAGTCACACTCCACATTAACCCACCAGTCACACTCCATACTCTCCCAACAGTCACACTCCACACTCTCCCAACAGTCACCCTCCATACTTTCCCAACAGTCACACTCCATACTTTCACAACAGCCAAACTCCATACTCTTCTAACAGTCACACTACATACTCTGCCAACAGTCAAACTCCATACTTTCCCAACAGTCACACACAACATTTTCCCAACAGTCACACTACATACTTTCCCAACAGTCACACTCCATACTTTCACAACAGCCAAACTCCATACTCTCCTAACAGTCACACTACATACTCTGCCAACAGTCAAACTCCATACTTTCCCAACAGTCACACACAACATTTTCCCAACAGTCACACTACATACTTTCCTAACAGTCACACACAACATTTTCGCAACAGTCAAACTCCATACTTTCCCAACAGTCACACACCATACTCTCACAACACTTACATTAAATTCTCTCCCAACTGTCACACACTATATTTTCCCAACAGTCACACTCCATACTTTCCCAAAAGTCACACTTCACACTCTCCAAATAGTCACACTCCATACTCTCCCAATACTCACACTACACTCTCCCACCAGTCACACTCCATACTTTCCCAACAGTCACATTACATAGTCTCCAAACAGGAACACTGCATACTATCTCAACAGTCACACTCCACAATCTCCCAACAGTCACCCTCCATACTCTCCCAATAGTTACATTCCATACTCTCCCAACAGTCACACTCCATTCTCTCCCAACAGTCACATTCCATACTCTATCTACAGTCATACTCCATACATTCCCAACAGTCACACTCCACACTCTCCAAACAGTCACACACCATACTTTCCGAATAGTCACAATACACTCTCCCAACAGTCACACTCCACATTAACCCACCAGTCACACTCCATACTCTCCCAACAGTCACACTCCACACTCTCCCAACAGTCACCCTCCATACTCTCCCAACAGTCACACACTATATTTTCCCAACAGTCACACACCATACTCTCACAACACTTACATTAAATTCTCTCCCAACTGTCACACACTATATTTTCCCAAAAGTCACACTCCATACTTTCCCAAAAGTCACACTTCACACTCTCCAACCAAATAGTCACACTCCATACTCTCCCAATACTCACACTACACTCTCCCACCTGTCACACTTCATACTTTCCCAACAGTCACCCTCCATACTCTCCCAATAGTTACATTCCGTACTCTCCCAACAGTCACACTCCATACTCTCCCAACAGTCACACTCCATACTCTACCAACAGTCATACTCCATACTTTCCCAACAGTCACACTCCACGCTCTCCCAACAGTCACACTCCACACTCTCCCAACAGTCACACTCCATGCTCTCCCAAAAAGTCACACTCCATACTCTCCCAACAGTCACACTCCATACTCTACCAAAAGTCATACTCCATACTTTCCCAACAGTCACACTCCACACTCTCCCAACAGTCACACTCCATACTCTCCCAACAGTCACAATCCACACTCTCCGAACAGTGACACTCCATACTCTCCCAACAGTCACACACCATACTCTCACAACAATCACATTACACACTCTCCCAACAGACACACACTATATTTTCCCAACAGTCACATTCCACACTCTCCAAACAGTCACACACCATACTCTCCGAATAGTCACAAAACACTCTCCCAACAGTCACACTCCACATTAACCCACCAGTCACACTCCATACTCTCCCAACAGTCACACTCCACACTCTCCCAACAGTCACCCTCCATACTTTCCCAACAGTCACACTCCATACTTTCACAACAGCCAAACTCCATACTCTTCTAACAGTCACACTACATACTCTGCCAACAGTCAAACTCCATACTTTCCCAACAGTCACACACAACATTTTCCCAACAGTCACACTACATACTTTCCCAACAGTCACACTCCATACTTTCACAACAGCCAAACTCCATACTCTCCTAACAGTCACACTACATACTCTGCCAACAGTCAAACTCCATACTTTCCCAACAGTCACACACAACATTTTCCCAACAGTCACACTACATACTTTCCTAACAGTCACACACAACATTTTCCCAACAGTCAAACTCCATACTTTCCCAACAGTCACACACCATACTCTCACAACACTTACATTAAATTATCACCCAACTGTCACACACTATATTTTCCCAACAGTCACACTCCATACTTTCCCAAAAGTCACACTTCACACTCTCCAAATAGTCACACTCCATACTCTCCCAATACTCACACTACACTCTCCCACCAGTCACACTCCATACTTTCCCAACAGTCACATTACATAGTCTCCAAACAGGAACACTGCATACTATCTCAACAGTCACACTCCACAATCTCCCAACAGTCACCCTCCATGCTCTCCCAATAGTTACATTCCATACTCTCCCAACAGTCACACTCCATTCTCTCCCAACAGTCACATTCCATGCTCTATCTACAGTCATACTCCATACATTCCCAACAGTCACACTCCACACTCTCCAAACAGTCACACACCATACTTTCCGAATAGTCACAATACACTCTCCCAACAGTCACACTCCACATTAACCCACCAGTCACACTCCATACTCTCCCAACAGTCACACTCCACACTCTCCCAACAGTCACCCTCCATACTCTCCCAACAGTCACACACTATATTTTCCCAACAGTCACACACCATACTCTCACAACACTTACATTAAATTCTCTCCCAACTGTCACACACTATATTTTCCCAAAAGTCACACTCCATACTTTCCCAAAAGTCACACTTCACACTCTCCAACCAAATAGTCACACTCCATACTCTCCCAATACTCACACTACACTCTCCCACCTGTCACACTTCATACTTTCCCAACAGTCACCCTCCATACTCTCCCAATAGTTACATTCCGTACTCTCCCAACAGTCACACTCCATACTCTCCCAACAGTCACACTCCATACTCTACCAACAGTCATACTCCATACTTTCCCAACAGTCACACTCCACGCTCTCCCAACAGTCACACTCCACACTCTCCCAACAGTCACACTCCATGCTCTCCCAAAAAGTCACACTCCATACTCTCCCAACAGTCACACTCCATACTCTACCAACAGTCATACTCCATACTTTCCCAACAGTCACACTCCACACTCTCCCAACAGTCACACTCCATACTCTCCCAACAGTCACAATCCACACTCTCCGAACAGTGACACTCCATACTCTCCCAACAGTCACACACCATACTCTCACAACAATCACATTACACACTCTCCCAACAGACACACACTATATTTTCCCAACAGTCACATTCCACACTCTCCAAACAGTCACACACCATACTCTCCGAATAGTCACAAAACACTCTCCCAACAGTCACACTCCACATTAACCCACCAGTCACACTCCATACTCTCCCAACAGTCACACTCCACACTCTCCCAACAGTCACCCTCCATACTTTCCCAACAGTCACACTCCATACTTTCTCAACAGCCAAACTCCATACTCTTCTAACAGTCACACTACATACTCTGCCAACAGTCAAACTCCATACTTTCCCAACAGTCACACACCATACTCTCACAACACTTACATTAAATTCTCTCCCAACTGTCACACACTATATTTTCCCAACAGTCACACTCCATACTTTCCCAAAAGTCACACTACACTCTCCCACCAGTCACACTCCATACTATCCCAACAGTCACATTACATAGTCTCCAAACAGGAACACTGCATACTATCTCAACAGTCACACTCCACAATCTCCCAACAGTCACCCTCCATACTCTCCCAATAGTTACAATCCCCACTCTCCAAACAGTCACACTCCATACTCTACCAACAATCATACTCCTAACTTTCCCAACAGTCACACTCCACACTCTCCCAACAGTCACACTCCATGCTCTCCCAAAAGTCACACTCCATACTCTCCCAACAGTCACAATCAATACTCTCCCAACAGTCACACACTATACTTTCACAACATTCACACTCACTGCTCTCCCAACAGTCACACACTATACTTTCCCAACAGTCACACTCAACAGTCACACACCATACTCTCCCAACAGTAGTACTCTATACTCTCCCGAGAGTCACACTCCTTACTTTCCCAACATTCACACTTCACACTCTCTCAACCGTCATCCTCCATTCTCTCCCAACAGTCACACTCTACAGTCTCTCAACAGTCACACTCCATACTCTCCCAACAGTCACAATCCACACTCTCCGAACAGTGACACTCCATACTCTCCCAACAGTCACACACCATACTCTCACAACAATCACATTACACACTCTCCCAACAGACACACACTATATTTTCCCAACAGTCACATTCCACACTCTCCAAACAGTCACACACCATACTCTCCGAATAGTCACAAAACACTCTCCCAACAGTCACACTCCACATTAACCCACGAGTCACACTCCATACTCTCCCAACAGTCACACTCCACACTCTCCCAACAGTCACCCTCCATACTTTCCCAACAGTCACACTCCATACTTTCACAACAGCCAAACTCCATACTCTTCTAACAGTCACACTACATACTCTGCCAACACTCAAACTCCATACTTTCCCAACAGTCACACACAACATTTTCCCAACAGTCACACTACATACTTTCCTAACAGTCACACACAACATTTTCCCAACAGTCAAACTCCATACTTTCCCAACAGTCACACACCATACTCTCACAACACTTACATTAAATTCTCACCCAACTGTCACACACTATATTTTCCCAACAGTCACACTCCATACTTTCCCAAAAGTCACACTACACTCTCCCACCAGTCACACTCCATACTTTCCCAACAGTCACATTACATAGTCTCCAAACAGGAACACTGCATACTATCTCAACAGTCACACACCACAATCTCCCAACAGTCACCCTCCATACTCTCCCAATAGTTACAATCCATACTCTCCCAACAGTCACACTCCATACTCTACCAACAATCATACTCCTTACTTTCCCACCAGTCACACTCCACACTCTCCCAACAGTCACACTCCACACTCTCCCAACAGTCACACTCCATGCACTCCCAATAGTTACATTCCATACTCTCCCAACAGTCACATTCCATACTCTACCTACAGTCATACTCCATACATTCCCAACAGTCACACTCCACACTCTCCAAACAGTCACACACCATACTTTCCGAATAGTCACAATACACTCTCCCAACAGTCACACTCCACATTAACCCACCAGTCACACTCCATACTCTCCCAACAGTCACACTCCACACTCTCCCAACAGTCACCCTCCATACTTTCCCAACAGTCACACTCCATACTTTCACAACAGCCAAACTCCATACTCTTCTAACAGTCACACTCCACACTCTCCCAACAGTCACCCTCCATACTCTCCCAACAGTCACACACTATATTTTCCCAACAGTCACACACCATACTATCACAACACTTACATTAAATTCTCTCCCAACAGTCACACTCCATACTCTCCCAACAGTCACACTCCATACTCTACCAACAATCATACTCCTAACTTTCCCAACAGTCACACTCCACACTCTCCCAACAGTTACACTCCACACTCTCCCAACAGTCACACTCCATGCACTCCCAATAGTTACATTCCATACTCTCCCAACAGTCACATTCCATACTCTACCTACAGTCATACTCCATACATTCCCAACAGTCACACTCCACACTCTCCCCACAGTCACACTCCACACTCTCCCAACAGTCACACTACATGCTCTCCCAAAAGTCACACTCCATACTCTCCCAACAGTCACAATCAATACTCTCCCAACAGTCACACACTGTACTTTCACAACATTCCCACTCAATGCTCTCCCAACAGTCACACACTATACTTTCCCAACAGTCACACTCAACAGTCACACACCATACTCTCCCAACAGTAGTACTCTATACTCTCCCGAGAGTCACACTCCTTACTTTCCCAACATTCACACTCCACACTCTCTCAACTGTCACCCTCCATTCTCTCCCAACAGTCACACTCAACAGTCTCTCAACCGTCACACTCCATTCTCTCCCAACAGTCACACTCAACAGTCTCTCAACCATCACACTCCATGCTCTCCAAAAAGTCACACTCAACAGTCTCTCAACAGTCACACTCCATACTCTCCCAACAGTCACAATCCACACTCTCCGAACAGTGACACTCCATCCTCTCCCAACAGTCACACACCATACTCTCACAACAATCACATTACACACTCTCCCAACAGACACACACTATATTTTCCCAACAGTCACACTCCACACTCTCCAAACAGTCACACACCATACTCTCCGAATAGTCACAAAACACTCTCCCAACAGTCACACTCCACATTACCCCACCAGTCACACTCCATACTCTCCCAACAGTCACACTCCACACTCTCCCAACAGTCACCATCCATACTTTCCCAACAGTCACACTCCAAACTTTCACAACAGCCAAACTCCATGCTCTTCTAACAGTCACACTACATACTCTGCCAACAGTCAAACTCCATACTTTGCCAACAGTCACACACAACATTTTCCCAACAGTCACACTACATACTTTCCTAACAGTCACACACAACATTTTCCCAACAGTCAAACTCCATACTTTCCCAACAGTCACACACCATACTCTCACAACACTTACATTAAATTCTCTCCCAACTGTCACACACTGTATTTTCCCAACAGTCACACTCCATACTTTCCCAAACGTCACACTACACTCTCCCACCAGTCACACTCAATACTTTCCCAACAGTCACATTACATAGTCTCCAAACAGGAACACTGCATACTATCTCAACAGTCACACTCCACAATCTCCCAACAGTCACCCTCCATGCTCTCCCAAAAAGTCACACTCCATGCACTCCCAATAGTTACATTCCATACTCTACCTACAGTCATACTCCATACATTCCCAACAGTCACACTCCACACTCTCCAAACAGTCACACACCATACGTTCCGAATAGTCACAATACACTCTCCCAACAGTCACACTCCACATTAACCCACCAGTCACACTCCATACTCTCCCAACAGTCACACTCCACACTCTCCCAACAGTCACCCTCCATACTCTCCCAACAGTCACACACTATATTTTCCCAACAGTCACACACCATACTCTCACAACACTTACATTAAATTCTCTCCCAACTGTCACACACTATATTTTCCCAAAAGTCACACTCCATACTTTCCCAAAAGTCACACTTCACACTCTCCAAATAGTCACACTCCATACTCTCCCAATACTCACACTACACTCTCCCACCTGTCACACTTCATACTTTCCCAACAGTCACCCTCCATACTCTCCCAATAGTTACATTCCGTACTCTCCCAACAGTCACACTCCATACTCTCCCTACAGTCACACTTCATACTCTACCAACAGTCATACTCCATACTTTCCCAACAGTCACACTCCACACTCTCCCAACAGTCACACTCCACACTCTCCCAACAGTCACACTCCATGCTCTCCCAAAAAGTCACTCTCCATACTCTCCCAATATTCACACTCAATACTCTCCCAACAGTCACACTACATACTTTCCCAATAGTTACATTCCGTACTCTCCCAACAGTCACACTCCATACTCTCCCAACAGTCACACTCCATACTCTACCAACAGTCATACTCCATACATTCCCAACAGTCACACTCCACACTCTCCCAACAGTCACACTCCACACTCTCCCAACAGTCACACTCCATGCTCTCCCAAAAGTCACACTCCATACTCTCCCAACAGTCACACACTATACTTTCACAACATTCACACTCACTGCTCTCCCAACTGTCACACACTATACTTTCCCAACAGTCACACTCAACAGTCACACACCATACTCTCCCAACAGTAGTACTCTATTCTCTCCCGAGAGTCAAACTCCTTACTTTCCCAACATTCACACTCCACACTCTCTCAACCGTCACCCTCCATTCTCTCCCAACAGTCACACTCAACAGTCTCTCAACAGTCACACTCCATACTCTCCCAACAGTCACACTCCACACTCTCCAAACAGTCACCCTCCATACTTTCCCAACAGTCACACTCCATACTTTCACAACAGCCAAACTCCATACTCTTCTAACAGTCACACTACATACTCTGCCAACACTCAAACTCCATACTTTCCCAACAGTCACACACAACATTTTCCCAACAGTCACACTACATACTCTGCCAACACTCAAACTCCATACTTTCCCAACAGTCACACACAACATTTTCCCAACAGTCAAACTCCATACTTTCCCAACAGTCACACACCATACTCTCACAACACTTACATTAAATTCTCACCCAACTGTCACACACTATATTTTCCCAACAGTCACACTCCATACTTTCCCAAAAGTCACACTACACTCTCCCACCAGTCACACTCCATACTTTCCCAACAGTCACATTACATAGTCTCCAAACAGGAACACTGCATACTATCTCAACAGTCGCACTCCACAATCTCCCAACAGTCACCCTCCATACTCTCCCAATAGTTACAATCCATACTCTCCCAACAGTCACACTCCATACTCTACCAACAATGATACTCCTAACTTTCCCACCAGTCACACTCCACACTCTCCCAACAGTCACACTCCACACTCTCCCAACAGTCACACTCCATGCACTCCCAATAGTTACATTCCATACATTCCCAACAGTCACACTCCACACTCTCCAAACAGTCACACACCATACTTTCCGAATAGTCACAATACACTCTCCCAACAGTCACACTCCACATTAACCCACCAGTCACACTCCATACTCTCCCAACAGTCACACTCCACACTCTCCCAACAGTCACCCTCCATACTTTCCCAACAGTCACACTCCATACTTTCACAACAGCCAAACTCCATACTCTTCTAACAGTCACACTCCACACTCTCCCAACAGTCACCCTCCATACTCTCCCAACAGTCACACACTATATTTTCCCAACAGTCACACACCATACTCTCACAACACTTACATTAAATTCTCTCCCAACAGTCACACTCCATACTCTCCCAACAGTCACACTCCATACTCTACCAACAATCATACTCCTAACTTTCCCAACAGTCACACTCCACACTCTCCCAACAGTCACACTCCATACTCTCCCAACAGTCACACTCCACACTCTCCCAACAGTCACACTCCATACTCTCCCAACAGTCACACTCCACACTCTCCCAACAGTCACCATCCATACTTTCCCAACAGTCACACTCCAAACTTTCACAACAGCCAAACTCCATGCTCTTCTAACAGTCACACTACATACTCTGCCAACAGTCAAACTCCATACTTTGCCAACAGTCACACACAACATTTTCCCAACAGTCACACTACATACTTTCCTAACAGTCACACACAACATTTTCCCAACAGTCAAACTCCATACTTTCCCAACAGTCACACACCATACTCTCACAACACTTACATTAAATTCTCTCCCAACTGTCACACACTGTATTTTCCCAACAGTCACACTCCATACTTTCCCAAACGTCACACTACACTCTCCCACCAGTCACACTCAATACTTTCCCAACAGTCACATTACATAGTCTCCAAACAGGAACACTGCATACTATCTCAACAGTCACACTCCACAATCTCCCAACAGTCACCCTCCATGCTCTCCCAAAAAGTCACACTCCATGCACTCCCAATAGTTACATTCCATACTCTACCTACAGTCATACTCCATACATTCCCAACAGTCACACTCCACACTCTCCAAACAGTCACACACCATACGTTCCGAATAGTCACAATACACTCTCCCAACAGTCACACTCCACATTAACCCACCAGTCACACTCCATACTCTCCCAACAGTCACACTCCACACTCTCCCAACAGTCACCCTCCATACTCTCCCAACAGTCACACACTATATTTTCCCAACAGTCACACACCATACTCTCACAACACTTACATTAAATTCTCTCCCAACTGTCACACACTATATTTTCCCAAAAGTCACACTCCATACTTTCCCAAAAGTCACACTTCACACTCTCCAAATAGTCACACTCCATACTCTCCCAATACTCACACTACACTCTCCCACCTGTCACACTTCATACTTTCCCAACAGTCACCCTCCATACTCTCCCAATAGTTACATTCCGTACTCTCCCAACAGTCACACTCCATACTCTCCCTACAGTCACACTTCATACTCTACCAACAGTCATACTCCATACTTTCCCAACAGTCACACTCCACACTCTCCCAACAGTCACACTCCACACTCTCCCAACAGTCACACTCCATGCTCTCCCAAAAAGTCACTCTCCATACTCTCCCAATATTCACACTCAATACTCTCCCAACAGTCACACTACATACTTTCCCAATAGTTACATTCCGTACTCTCCCAACAGTCACACTCCATACTCTCCCAACAGTCACACTCCATACTCTACCAACAGTCATACTCCATACATTCCCAACAGTCACACTCCACACTCTCCCAACAGTCACACTCCACACTCTCCCAACAGTCACACTCCATGCTCTCCCAAAAGTCACACTCCATACTCTCCCAACAGTCACACACTATACTTTCACAACATTCACACTCACTGCTCTCCCAACTGTCACACACTATACTTTCCCAACAGTCACACTCAACAGTCACACACCATACTCTCCCAACAGTAGTACTCTATTCTCTCCCGAGAGTCAAACTCCTTACTTTCCCAACATTCACACTCCACACTCTCTCAACCGTCACCCTCCATTCTCTCCCAACAGTCACACTCAACAGTCTCTCAACAGTCACACTCCATACTCTCCCAACAGTCACACTCCACACTCTCCAAACAGTCACCCTCCATACTTTCCCAACAGTCACACTCCATACTTTCACAACAGCCAAACTCCATACTCTTCTAACAGTCACACTACATACTCTGCCAACACTCAAACTCCATACTTTCCCAACAGTCACACACAACATTTTCCCAACAGTCACACTACATACTCTGCCAACACTCAAACTCCATACTTTCCCAACAGTCACACACAACATTTTCCCAACAGTCAAACTCCATACTTTCCCAACAGTCACACACCATACTCTCACAACACTTACATTAAATTCTCACCCAACTGTCACACACTATATTTTCCCAACAGTCACACTCCATACTTTCCCAAAAGTCACACTACACTCTCCCACCAGTCACACTCCATACTTTCCCAACAGTCACATTACATAGTCTCCAAACAGGAACACTGCATACTATCTCAACAGTCGCACTCCACAATCTCCCAACAGTCACCCTCCATACTCTCCCAATAGTTACAATCCATACTCTCCCAACAGTCACACTCCATACTCTACCAACAATGATACTCCTAACTTTCCCACCAGTCACACTCCACACTCTCCCAACAGTCACACTCCACACTCTCCCAACAGTCACACTCCATGCACTCCCAATAGTTACATTCCATACATTCCCAACAGTCACACTCCACACTCTCCAAACAGTCACACACCATACTTTCCGAATAGTCACAATACACTCTCCCAACAGTCACACTCCACATTAACCCACCAGTCACACTCCATACTCTCCCAACAGTCACACTCCACACTCTCCCAACAGTCACCCTCCATACTTTCCCAACAGTCACACTCCATACTTTCACAACAGCCAAACTCCATACTCTTCTAACAGTCACACTCCACACTCTCCCAACAGTCACCCTCCATACTCTCCCAACAGTCACACACTATATTTTCCCAACAGTCACACACCATACTCTCACAACACTTACATTAAATTCTCTCCCAACAGTCACACTCCATACTCTCCCAACAGTCACACTCCATACTCTACCAACAATCATACTCCTAACTTTCCCAACAGTCACACTCCACACTCTCCCAACAGTCACACTCCATGCACTCCCAATAGTTACATTCCATACTCTCCCAACAGTCACATTCCATACTCTACCTACAGTCATACTCCATACATTCCCAACAGTCACACTCCACACTCTCCCCACAGTCACACTCCACACTCTCCCAACAGTCACACTCCATGCTCTCCCAAAAGTCACACTCCATACTCTCCCAACAGTCACAATCAATACTCTCCCAACAGTCACACACTGTACTTTCACAACATTCCCACTCAATGCTCTCCCAACAGTCACACACTATACTTTCCCAACAGTCACACTCAACAGTCACACACCATACTCTCCCAACAGTAGTACTCTATACTCTCCCGAGAGTCACACTCCTTACTTTCCCAACATTCACACTCCACACTCTCTCAACTGTCACCCTCCATTCTCTCCCAACAGTCACACTCAACAGTCTCTCAACCGTCACACTCCATTCTCTCCCAACAGTCACACTCAACAGTCTCTCAACCATCACATTCCATGCTCTCCAAAAAGTCACACTCAACAGTCTCTCAACAGTCACACTCCATACTCTCCCAACAGTCACAATCCACACTCTCCGAACAGTGACACTCCATCCTCTCCCAACAGTCACACACCATACTCTCACAACAATCACATTACACACTCTCCCAACAGACACACACTATATTTTCCCAACAGTCACACTCCACACTCTCCAAACAGTCACACACCATACTCTCCGAATAGTCACAAAACACTCTCCCAACAGTCACACTCCACATTAACCCACCAGTCACACTCCATACTCTCCCAACAGTCACACTCCACACTCTCCCAACAGTCACCATCCATACTTTCCCAACAGTCACACTCCATACTTTCACAACAGCCAAACTCCATGCTCTTCTAACAGTCACACTACATACTCTGCCAACAGTCAAACTCCATACTTTCCCAACAGTCACACACAACATTTTCCCAACAGTCACACTACATACTTTCCTAACAGTCACACACAACATTTTCCCAACAGTCAAACTCCATACTTTCCCAACAGTCACACACCATACTCTCACAACACTTACATTAAATTCTCTCCCAACTGTCACACACTGTATTTTCCCAACAGTCACACTCCATACTTTCCCAAAAGTCACACTACACTCTCCCACCAGTCACACTCAATACTTTCCCAACAGTCACATTACATAGTCTCCAAACAGGAACACTGCATACTATCTCAACAGTCACACTCCACAATCTCCCAACAGTCACCCTCCATACTCTCCCAATAGTTACAATCCATACTCACCCAACATTCACACTCCATTCTCTCCCAACAGTCACATTCCATACTCTACCTACAGTCATACTCCATACATTCCCAACAGTCACACTCCACACTCTCCAAACAGTCACACACCATACTTTCCGAATAGTCACAATACACTCTCCCAACAGTCACACTCCACATTAACCCACCAGTCACACTCCATACTCTCCCAACAGTCACACTCCACACTCTCCCAACAGTCACCCTCCATACTCTCCCAACAGTCACACACCATACTCTCACAACACTTACATTAAATTCTCTCCCAACTGTCACACACTATATTTTCCCAAAAGTCACACTCCATACTTTCCCAAAAGTCACACTTCACACTCTCCAAATAGTCACACTCCATACTCTCCCAATACTCACACTACACTCTCCCACCTGTCACACTTCATACTTTCCCAACAGTCACCCTCCATACTCTCCCAATAGTTACATTCCGTACTCTCCCAACAGTCACACTCCATACTCTCCCAACAGTCACACTCCATACTCTACCAACAGTCATACTCCATACTTTCCCAACAGTCACACTCCACACTCTCCCAAGAGTCACACTCCACACTCTCCCAACAGTCACACTCCATGCTCTCCCAAAAAGTCACACTCCATACTCTCCCAACATTCACACTCAATACTCTCCCAACAGTCACCCTCCATACTCTCCCAATAGTTACATTCCATACTCTCCCAATAGTCACACTCCATACTCTCCCAACAGTCACACTCCATACTCTACCAACAGTCATACTCCATACTTTCCCAACAGTCACACTCCACACTCTCCCAACAGTCACACTCCACACTCTCCCAACAGTCACACTCCATGCTCTCCCAAAAAGTCACACTCCATACTCTCCCAATATTCACACTCAATACTCTCCCAACAGTCACACTACATACTCTCCCAATAGTTACATTCCGTACTCTCCCAACAGTCACACTCCATACTCTCCCAACAGTCACACTCCATACTCTACCAACAGTCATACTCCATACATTCCCAACAGTCACACTCCACACTCTCCCAACAGTCACACTCCACACTCTCCCAACAGTCACACTCCATGCTCTCCCAAAAGTCACACTCCATACTCTCCCAACAGTCACAATCAATACTCTCCCAACAGTCACACACTATACTTTCACAACATTCACACTCACTGCTCTCCCAACAGTCACACACTATACATTCCCAACAGTCACACTCAACAGTCACACACCATACTCTCCCAACAGTAGTACTCTATACTCTCCCGAGAGTCACACTCCTTACTTTCCCAACATTCACACTCCACACTCTCTCAACCGTCATCCTCCATTCTCTCCCAACAGTCACACTCAACAGTCTCTCAACCATCACACTCCATGCTCTCCAAAAAGTCACACTCAACAGTCTCTCAACAGTCACACTCCATACTCTCCCAACAGTCACAATCCACACTCTCCGAACAGTGACACTCCATCCTCTCCCAACAGTCACACACCATACTCTCACAACAATCACATTACACACTCTCCCAACAGACACACACTATATTTTCCCAACAGTCACACTCCACACTCTCCAAACAGTCACACACCATACTCTCCGAATAGTCACAAAACACTCTCCCAACAGTCACACTCCACATTAACCCACCAGTCACACTCCATACTCTCCCAACAGTCACACTCCACACTCTCCCAACAGTCACCCTCCATACTTTCCCAACAGTCACACTCCATACTTTCACAACAGCCAAACTCCATGCTCTTCTAACAGTCACACTACATACTCTGCCAACAGTCAAACTCCATACTTTCCCAACAGTCACACACAACATTTTCCCAACAGTCACACTACATACTTTCCTAACAGTCACACACAACATTTTCCCAACAGTCAAACTCCATACTTTCCCAACAGTCACACACCATACTCTCACAACACTTACATTAAATTCTCTCCCAACTGTCACACACTGTATTTTCCCAACAGTCACACTCCATACTTTCCCAAAAGTCACACTACACTCTCCCACCAGTCACACTCAATACTTTCCCAACAGTCACATTACATAGTCTCCAAACAGGAACACTGCATACTATCTCAACAGTCACACTCCACAATCTCCCAACAGTCACCCTCCATACTCTCCCAATAGTTACAATCCATACTCACCCAACAGTCACACTCCATACTCTACCAACAATCATACTCCTAACTTTCCCAACAGTCACACTCCACACTCTCCCAACAGTCACACTCCACACTCTCCCAACAGTCACACTCCATGCACTCCCAATAGTTACATTCCATACTCTCCCAACAGTCACATTCCATACTCTACCTACAGTCATACTCCATACATTCCCAACAGTCACACTCCACACTCTCCAAACTGTCACACACCATACTTTCCGAATAGTCACAATACACTCTCCCAACAGTCACACTCCACATTAACCCACCAGTCACACTCCATGCTCTCCCAAAAGTCACACTCCATACTCTCCCAACAGTCACAATCAATACTCTCCCAACAGTCACACACTATACTTTCACAACATTCACACTCACTGCTCTCCCAACAGTCACACACTATACTTTCCCAACAGTCACACTCAACAGTCACACACCATACTCTCCCAACAGTAGTACTCTATACTCTCCCGAGAGTCACACTCCTTACTTTCCCAACATTCACACTCCACACTCTCTCAACCGTCATCCTCCATTCTCTCCCAACAGTCACACTCAACAGTCTCTCAACCGTCACACTCCATTCTCTCCCAAACAGTCACATTCAACAGTCTCTCAACAGTCACACTCCATACTCTCCCAACAGTCACAATCCACACTCTCCGAACAGTGACACTCGATACTCTCCCAACAGTCACACACCATACTCTCACAAAAATCACATTACACACTCTCCCAACAGACACACACTATATTTTCCCAACAGTCACACTCCACACTCTCCAAACAGTCACACACCATACTTTCCGAATAGTCACAATACACTCTCCCAACAGTCACACTCCACATTAACCCACCTGTCACACTCCATACTCTCCCAAAAGTCACACTTCACACTCTCCAAAGAGTCACACTCCATACTTTCCCAATACTCACAGTACACTCTCCCACCAGTCACAATCCATACTTTCCCAACAGTCACACTACATAGTCTCCAGACAGGAACACTGCATACTATCTCAACAGTCACACTCCACAATCTCCCAACAGTCACCCTCCATACTCTCCCAATAGTTACATTCCATACTTTCCCAACAGTCACACTCCACACTCTCCCAACAGTCACACTCCACACTCTCCCAACAGTCACACTCCATGCTCTCCCAAAAAGTCACACTCCATACTCTCCAAACATTCACACTCAATACTCTCCCAACAGTCACACTACATACTCTCCCAATAGTTACATTCCATACTCTCCCAACAGTCACACTCCATACTCTCCCAACAGTCACACTCCATACTCTACCAACAGTCATACTCCATACATTCCCAGCAGTCACACTCCACACTCTCTCAACAGTCACACACCACACTCTCCCAACAGTCACACTCCATGCTCTCCCAAAAGTCACACTGCATACTCTCCCAACAGTCACAATCAATACTCTCCCAACAGTCACACACTATACTTTCACAACATTCACACTCAATGCTCTCCCAACAGTCACACACAATACTTTCCCAACAGTCACACTCAACAGTCACACACCATACTCTCCCAACAGTAGTACTCTATACTCTCCCGAGAGTCACACTCCTTACTTTCCCAACATTCACACTCCACACTCTCTCAACCGTCACCCTCCATTCTCTCCCAACAGTCACACTCAACAGTCTCTCAACAGTCACACTCCATACTCTCCCAACAGTCACAATCCACACTCTCCGAACAGTGACACTCCATACTCTCCCAACAGTCACACACCATACTCTCACAACAATCACATTACACACTCTCCCAACAGACACACACTATATTTTCCCAACAGTCACACTCCACACTCTCCAAACAGTCAGACACCATACTTTCCCAACAGTCACACACAACATTTTCCCAACAGTCACACTACATACTTTCCTAACAGTCACACACAAGATTTTCCCAACAGTCAAACTCCATACTTCCCAACAGTCACACACCATACTCTCACAACACTTACATTAAATTCTCACCCAACTGTCACACACTATATTTTCCCAACAGTCACACTCCATACTTTCCCAAAAGTCACACTACACTCTCCCACCAGTCACACTCCATACTTTCCCAACAGTCACATTACATAGTCTCCAAACAGGAACACTGCATACTATCTCAACAGTCACACTCCACAATCTCCCAACAGTCACCCTCCATACTCTCCCAATAGTTACAATCCATACTCTCCCAACAGTCACACTCCATACTCTCACAACAGTCACACTCCATACTCTACCAACAATCATACTCCTATCTTTCCCAACAGTCACACTCCACACTCTCCCAACAGTCACACTCCACACTCTCCCAATAGTCACACTCCATGCACTCCCAATAGTTACATTCCATACTCTCCCAACAGCCACATTCCATACTCTACCTACAGTCATACTCCATACATTCCCAACAGTCACACTCCACACTCTCCAAACAGTCACACACCATACTTTCCGAATAGTCACAATGCACTCTCCCAACAGTCACACTCCACATTAACCCACCAGTCACACTCCATACTCTCCCAACAGTCACACTCCACACTCTCCCAACAGTCACACACTATATTTTCCCAACAGTCACACACCATACTCTCACAACACTTACATTAAATTCTCTCCCAAAAGTCACACTCCATACTCTCCCAACAGTCACACTCCATACTCTACCAACAATCATACTCCTAACTTTCCCAACAGTCACACTCCACACTCTCCCAACAGTCACACTCCACACTCTCCCAACAGTCACACTCCATGCACTCCCAAAAGTCACACTCCATACTCTCCCAACAGTCACAATCAATACTCTCCCAACAGTCACACACTATACTTTCACAACATTCACACTCAATGCTCTCCCAACAGTCACACACAATACTTTCCCAACAGTCACACTCAACAGTCACACACCATACTCTCCCAACAGTAGTACTCTATACTCTCCCGAGAGTCACACTCCTTACTTTCCCAACATTCACACTCCACACTCTCTCAACCGTCACCCTCCATTCTCTCCCAACAGTCACACTCAACAGTCTCTCAACAGTCACACTCCATACTCTCCCAACAGTCACAATCCACACTCTCCGAACAGTGACACTCCATACTCTCCCAACAGTCACACACCATACTCTCACAACAATCACATTACACACTCTCCCAACAGACACACACTATATTTTCCCAACAGTCACACTCCACACTCTCCAAACAGTCAGACACCATACTTTCCCAACAGTCACACACAACATTTTCCCAACAGTCACACTACATACTTTCCTAACAGTCACACACAAGATTTTCCCAACAGTCAAACTCCATACTTCCCAACAGTCACACACCATACTCTCACAAGACTTACATTAAATTCTCACCCAACTGTCACACACTATATTTTCCCAACAGTCACACTCCATACTTTCCCAAAAGTCACACTACACTCTCCCACCAGTCACACTCCATACTTTCCCAACAGTCACATTACATAGTCTCCAAACAGGAACACTGCATACTATCTCAACAGTCACACTCCACAATCTCCCAACAGTCACCCTCCATACTCTCCCAATAGTTACAATCCATACTCTCCCAACAGTCACACTCCATACTCTCACAACAGTCACACTCCATACTCTACCAACAATCATACTCCTATCTTTCCCAACAGTCACACTCCACACTCTCCCAACAGTCACACTCCACACTCTCCCAATAGTCACACTCCATGCACTCCCAATAGTTACATTCCATACTCTCCCAACAGCCACATTCCATACTCTACCTACAGTCATACTCCATACATTCCCAACAGTCACACTCCACACTCTCCAAACAGTCACACACCATACTTTCCGAATAGTCACAATGCACTCTCCCAACAGTCACACTCCACATTAACCCACCAGTCACACTCCATACTCTCCCAACAGTCACACTCCACACTCTCCCAACAGTCACACACTATATTTTCCCAACAGTCACACACCATACTCTCACAACACTTACATTAAATTCTCTCCCAAAAGTCACACTCCATACTCTCCCAACAGTCACACTCCATACTCTACCAACAATCATACTCCTAACTTTCCCAACAGTCACACTCCACACTCTCCCAACAGTCACACTCCACACTCTCCCAACAGTCACACTCCACACTCTCCCAACAGTCACCCTCCACACTCTCCCAACAGTCACACTCCATGCACTCCCAATAGTTACATTCCATACTCTCCCAACAGTCACATTCCATACTCTACCTACAGTCATACTCCATACATTCCCAACAGTCACACTCCACACTCTCCCCACAGTCACACTCCACACTCTCCCAACAGTCACACTCCATGCTCTCCCAAAAGTCACACCCCATACTCTCCCAATAGTCACAATCAATACTCTCCCAACAGTCACACACTGTACTTTCACAACATTCACACTCAATGCTCTCCCAACAGTCACACACTATACTTTCCCAACAGTCACACTCAACAGTCACACACCATACTCTCCCAACAGTAGTACTTTATACTCTCCCGAGAGTCACACTCCTTACTTTCCCAACATTCACACTCCACACTCTCTCAACCGTCACCCTCCATTCTCTCCCAACAGTCACACTCAACAGTCTCTCAACCGTCACACTCCATTCTCTCCCAACAGTCACACTCTACAGTCTCTCAACCATCACACTCCATGCTCTCCAAAAAGTCACACTCAACAGTCTCTCAACCGTCACACTCCATTCTCTCCCAACAGTCACATTCATCAGTCTCTCAACAGTCACACTCCATACTCTCCCAACAGTCACACTCCACACACTCCAAACAGTCACACACCATACTCTCCGAATAGTCACAAAACACTCTCCCAACAGTCACACTCCACATTAACCCACCAGTCACACTCCATACTCTCCCAACAGTCATACTCCACACTCTCCCAACAGTCACCCTCCATACTTTCCCAACAGTCACACTCCATACTTTCACAACAGCCAAACTCCATACTCTCCTAACAGTCACACTACATACTCTGCCAACAGTCAAACTCCATACTTTCCCAAAAGTCACACACAACATTTTCCCAACAGTCACACTACATACTTTCCTAACAGTCATACACAACATTTTCCCAACAGTAAAACTCCATACTTTCCCAACAGTCACACACCATACTCTCACAACACTTACATTAAATTCTCACCCAACTGTCACACACTATATTTTCCCAACAGTCACACTCCATACTTTCCCAAAAGTCACACTTCACACTCTCCAAATAGTCACACTCCATACTCTCCCAATACTCACACTACACTCTCCCACCAGTCACACTCCATACTTTCCCAACAGTCACATTACATAGTCTCCAAACAGGAACACTGCATACTATCTCAACAGTCACACTCCACAATCTCCAAACAGTCACCCTCCATACTCTCCCAATAGTTACATTCCATTCTCTCCCAACAGTCACACTCCATTCTCTCCCAACAGTCACATTCCATACTCTACCTACAGTCATACTCCATACATTCCCAACAGTCACACTCCACACTCTCCAAACAGTCACACACCATACTTTCCGAATAGTCACAATACACTCTCCCAACAGTCACACTCCACATTAACCCACCAGTCACCCTCCATACTCTCCCAATACTCACACTACACTCTCCCACCTGTCAAACTTCATACTTTCCCAACAGTCACACTACATAGTCTCCAAACAGGAACACTGCATAATATCTCAACAGTCACACTCCACAATATCCCAACAGTCACCCTCCATACTCTCCCAATAGTTACATTCCGTACTCTCCCAACAGTCACACTCCATACTCTCCCAACAGTCACACTCCATACTCTACCAACAGTCATACTCCATACTTTCCCAACAGTCACACTCCACACTCTCCCAACAGTCACACTCCACACTCTCCCAACAGTCACACTCCACACTCTCCCAACAGTCACCCTCCATACTTTCCCAACAGTCACACTCCATACTTTCACAACAGCCAAACTCCATACTCTTCTAACAGTCACACTACATACTCTGCCAACAGTCAAACTCCATACTTTCCCAACAGTCACACACAACATTTTCCCAACTGTCACACTACATACTTTCCTAACAGTCACACACAACATTTTCCCAACAGTCAAACTCCATACTTTCCCAACAGTCACACACCATACTCTCACAACACTTACATTAAATTCTCACCCAACTGTCACACACTATATTTTCCCAACAGTCACACTCCATACTTTCCCAAAAGTCACACTACACTCTCCCACCAGTCACACTCCATACTTTCCCAACAGTCACATTACATAGTCTCCAAACAGGAACACTCCATACTCTCCCAACAGTCACACACCATACTCTCACAACACTTACATTAAATTCTCTCCCAACAGTCACACTCCATACTATCTCAACAGTCACACTCCACAATCTCCCAACAGTCACCCTCCATACTCTCCCAATAGTTACAATCCATACTCTCCCAACAGTCACACTCCATACTCTCCCAACAGTCACACACCATACTCTCACAACACTTACATTAAATTCTCTCCCAACAGTCACACTCCATACTCTCCCAACAGTCACACTCCATACTCTACCAACAATCATACTCCTAACTTTCCCAACAGTCACACTCCACACTCTCCCAACAGTCACACTCCACACTCTCCCAACAGTCACACTCCATGCACTCCCAATAGTTACATTCCATACTCTCCCAACAGTCACATTCCATACTCTACCTACAGTCATACTCCATACATTCCCAACAGTCACACTCCACACTCTCCCCACAGTCACACTCCACACTCTCCCAACAGTCACACTCCATGCTCTCCCAAAAGTCACACTCCATACTCTCCCAACAGTCACAATCAATACTCTCCCAACAGTCACACACTGTACTTTCACAACATTCCCACTCAATGCTCTCCCAACAGTCACACACTATTCTTTCCCAACAGTCACACTCAACAGTCACACACCATACTCTCCCTACAGTAGTACTCTATACTCTCCCGAGAGTCACACTCCTTACTTTCCCAACATTCACACTCCACACTCTCTCAACCGTCACCCTCCATTCTCTCCCAACAGTCACACTCAACAGTCTCTCAACCGTCACACTCCATTCTCTCCCAACAGTCACACTCAACAGTCTCTCAACCGTCACACTCCATTCTCTCCCAACAGTCACATTCAACAGTCTCTCAACAGTCACACTCCATACTCTCCCAACAGTCACATTCCACACTCTCCGAACTGTGACACTCCATACTCTCCCAACAGTCACACACCATACTCTCACAACAATCACATTACACACTCTCCCAACAGACACACACTATATTTTCCCAACAGTCACACTCCACACTCTCCAAACAGTCACACACCATACTCTCCGAATAGTCACAAAACACTTTCTCAACAGTCACACTCCACATTAACCCACCAGTCACACTCCACACTCTCCCAACAGTCATACTCCACACTCTCCCAACAGTCACACTCCATACTTTCACAACAGCCAAACTCCATACTCTCCTAACAGTCACACTACATACTCTGCCAACAGTCAAACTCCATACTTTCCCAACAGTCACACACAACATTTTCCCAACAGTCACACTACATACTTCCCTAACAGTCACACACAACATTTTCCCTACAGTCAAACTCTATACTTTCGCAACAGTCACACACCATACTCTCACAACACTTACATTAAATTCTCACCCAACTGTGACACACTATATTTTCCCAACAGTCACACTCCATACTTTCCCAAAAGTCACACTTCACACTCTCCAAATAGTCACACTCCATACTCTCCCAATACTCACACTACACTCTCCCACCAGTCACACTCCATACTTTCCCAACAGTCACATTACATAGTCTCCAAACAGGAACACTGCATACTATCTCAACAGTCACACTCCACAATCTCCCAACAGTCACCCTCCATACTCTCCCAATAGTTACATTCCATACTCTCCCAACAGTCACACTCCATTCTCTCCCAACAGTCACATTCCATACTCTACCTACAGTCATACTCCATACATTCCCAACAGTCACACTCCACACTCTCCAAACAGTCACACACCATACTTTCCGAATAGTCACAATACACTCTCCCAACAGTCACACTCCACATTAACCCACCAGTCGCACTCCATACTCTCCCAACAGTCACACTTCACACTCTCCCAACAGTCACCCTCCATACTCTCCCAACAGTCACACACTATATTTTCCCAACAGTCACACACCATACTCTCACAACACTTACATTAAATTCTCTCCCAACTGTCACACACTATATTTTCCCAAAAGTCACACTCCATACTTTCCCAAAAGTCACACTTCACACTCTCCAAATAGTCACACTCCATGCTCTCCCAATACTCACACTACACTCTCCCACCTGTCACACTTCATACTTTCCCAACAGTCACCCTCCATACTCTCCCAATAGTTACATACCGTACTCTCCCAACAGTCACACTCCATACTCTCCCAACAGTCACACTCCATACTCTACCAACAGTCATACTCCATACTTTCCCAACAGTCACACTCCACACTCTCCTAACAGTCACACTCCACACTCTCCCAACAGTCACACTCCATGCTCTCCCAAAAAGTCACACTCCATACTCTCCCAACATTCACACTCAATACTCTCCCAACAGTCACCCTCCATACTCTCCCAATAGTTACATTCCATACTCTCCCAACAGTCACACTCAATACTCTGCCAACAGTCACACTCCATACTCTACCAACAGTCATACTCCATACTTTCCCAACAGTCACACTCCACACTCTCCCAACAGTCACACTCCACACTCTCCCCACAGTCACACTCCACACTCTCCCAACAGTCACACTCCATGCTCTCCCAAAAGTCACACTCCATACTCTCCCAACAGTCACAATCAATACTCTCCCAACAGTCACACACTGTACTTTCACAACATTCCCACTCAATGCTCTCCCATCAGTCACACACTATTCTTTCCCAACAGTCACACTCAACAGTCACACACCATACTCTCCCAACAGTAGTACTCTATACTCTCCCGAGAGTCACACTCCTTACTTTCCCAACATTCACACTCCACACTCTCTCAACCGTCACCCTCCATTCTCTCCCAACAGTCACACTCAACAGTCTCTCAACCGTCACACTCCATTCTCTCCCAACAGTCACACTCAACAGTCTCTCAACCATCACACTCCATGCTCTCCAAAAAGTCACACTCAACAGTCTCTCAAAGGTCGCACTCCATTCTCTCCCAACAGTCACATTCAACAGTCTCTCAACAGTCACACTCCATACTCTCCCAACAGTCACATTCCACACTCTCCGAACTGTGACACTCCATACTCTCCCAACAGTCACACACCATACTCTCACAACAATCACATTACACACTCTCCCAACAGACACACACTATATTTTCCCAACAGTCACACTCCACACTCTCCAAACAGTCACACACCATACTCTCCGAATAGTCACAAAACACTCTCCCAACAGTCACACTCCACATTAACCCACCAGTCACACTCCACACTCTCCCAACAGTCATACTCCACACTCTGCCAACAGTCACACTCCATACTTTCACAACAGCCAAACTCCATACTCTCCTAACAGTCACACTACATACTCTGCCAACAGTCAAACTCCATACTTTCCCAACAGTCACACACAACATTTTCCCAACAGTCACACTACATATTTTCCTAACAGTCACACACAACATTTTCCCAACAGTCAAACTCCATACTTTCCCAACAGTCACACACCATACTCTCACAACACTTACATTAAATTCTCACCCAACTGTCACACACTATATTTTCCCAACAGTCACACTCCATACTTTCCCAAAAGTCACACTTCACACTCTCCAAATAGTCACACTCCATACTCTCCCAATACTCACACTACACTCTCCCACCAGTCACTCTCCATACTTTGCCAACAGTCACATTACATAGTCTCCAAACAGGAACACTGCATACTATCTCAACAGTCACACTCCACAATCTCCCAACAGTCACCCTCCATACTCTCCCAATAGTTACGTTCCATACTCTCCCAACAGTCACACTCCATTCTCTCCCAACAGTCACATTCCATACTCTACCTACAGTCATACTCCATACATTCCCAACAGTCACACTCCACACTCTCCAAACAGTCACACACCATACTTTCCGAATAGTCACAATACACTCTCCCAACAGTCACACTCCACATTAACCCACCAGTCACACTCCATACTCTCCCAACAGTCACACTCCACACTCTCCCAACAGTCACCCTCCATACTCTCCCAACAGTCACACACTATATTTTCCCAACAGTCACACACCATACTCTCACAACACTTACATTAAATTCTCTCCCAACTGTCACACACTATATTTTCCCAAAAGTCACACTCCATACTTTCCCAAAAGTCACATTTCACACTCTCCAAATAGTCACACTCCATACTCTCCCAATACTCACACTACACTCTCCCCCCTGTCACACTTCATACTTTCCCAACAGTCACCCTCCACACTCTCCCAATAGTTACATACCGTACTCTCCCAACAGTCAAACTCCATACTCTCCCAACAGTCACACTCCATGCTCTCCCAAAAGTCACACTCCATACTCTCCCAACAGTCACAATCAATACTCTCCCAACAGTCACAAACTGTACTTTCACAACATTCCCACTCAATGCTCTCCCAACAGTCACACACTATTCTTTCCCAACAGTCACACTCAACAGTCACACACCATACTCTCCCAACAGTAGTACTCTATACTCTCCCGAGAGTCACACTCCTTACTTTCCCGACATTCACACTCCACACTCTCTCAACCGTCACCCTCCATTCTCTCCCAACAGTCACACTCAACAGTCTCTCAACCGTCACACTCCATTCTCTCCCAACAGTCACACTCAACAGTCTCTCAACCATCACACTCCATGCTCTCCAAAAAGTCACACTCAACAGTCTCTCAAAGGTCACACTCCATTCTCTCCCAACAGTCACATTCAACAGTCTCTCAACCGTCACACTCCATTCTCTCCCAACAGTCACACTCTACAGTCTCTCAACCATCACACTCCATGCTCTCCAAAAAGTCACACTCAACAGTCTCTCAAAGGTCACACTCCATTCTCTCCCAACAGTCACATTCAACAGTCTCTCAACAGTCACACTCCATACTCTCCCAACAGTCACATTCCACACTCTCCGAACTGTGACACTCCATACTCTCCCAACAGTCACACACCATACTCTCACAACAATCACATTACACACTCTCCCAACAGACACACACTATATTTTCCCAACAGTCACACTCCACACTCTCCAAACAGTCACACACCATACTCTCCGAATAGTCACAAAACACTCTCCCAACAGTCACACTCCACATTAACCCACCAGTCACACTCCACACTCTCCCAACAGTCATACTCCACACTCTCCCAACAGTCACACTCCATACTTTCACAACAGCCAAACTCCATACTCTCCTAACAGTCGCACTACATACTCTGCCAACAGTCAAACTCCATACTTTCCCAACAGTCACACACAACATTTTCCCAACAGTCACACTACATACTTTCCTAACAGTCACACACAACATTTTCTCAACAGTCAAACTCCATACTTTCCCAACAGTCACACACCATACTCTCACAACACTTACATTAAATTCTCACCCAACTGTCACACACTATATTTTCCCAACAGTCACACTCCATACTTTCCCAAAAGTCACACTTCACACTCTCCAAATAGTCACACTCCATACTCTCCCAATACTCACACTCCACTCTCCCACCAGTCACACTCCATACTTTCCCAACAGTCACATTACATAGTCTCCAAACAGGAACACTGCATACTATCTCAACAGTCACACTCCACAATCTCCCAACAGTCACCCTCCATACTCTCCAAACAGTTACGTTCCATACTCTCCCAACAGTCACACTCCATTCTCTCCCAACAGTCACATTCCATACTCTACCTACAGTCATACTCCATACATTCCCAACAGTCACACTCCACACTCTCCAAACAGTCACACACCATACTTTCCGAATAGTCATAATACACTCTCCCAACAGTCACACTCCACATTAACCCACCAGTCACACTCCATACTCTCCCAACAGTCACACTCCACACTCTCCCAACAGTCACCCTCCATACTCTCCCAACAGTCACACACTATTCTTTCCCAACAGTCACACTCAACAGTCACACACCATACTCTCCCAACAGTAGTACTCTATACTCTCCCGAGAGTCACACTCCTTACTTTCCCAACATTCACACTCCACACTCTCTCAACCGTCACCCTCCATTCTCTCCCAACAGTCACACTCAACAGTCTCTCAACCGTCACACTCCATTCTCTCCCAACAGTCACACTCAACAGTCTCTCAACCATCACACTCCATGCTCTCCAAAAAGTCACACTCAACAGTCTCTCAAAGGTCACACTCCATTCTCTCCCAACAGTCACATTCAACAGTCTCTCAACAGTCACACTCCATACTCTCCCAACAGTCACATTCCACACTCTCCGAACTGTGACACTCCATACTCTCCCAACAGTCACACACCATACTCTCACAACAATCACATTACACACTCTCCCAACAGACACACACTATATTTTCCCAACAGTCACACTCCACACTCTCCAAACAGTCACACACCATACTCTCCGAATAGTCACAAAACACTCTCCCAACAGTCACACTCCACATTAACCCACCAGTCACACTCCACACTCTCCCAACAGTCATACTCCACACTCTGCCAACAGTCACACTCCATACTTTCACAACAGCCAAACTCCATACTCTCCTAACAGTCACACTACATACTCTGCCAACAGTCAAACTCCATACTTTCCCAACAGTCACACACAACATTTTCCCAACAGTCACACTACATATTTTCCTAACAGTCACACACAACATTTTCCCAACAGTCAAACTCCATACTTTCCCAACAGTCACACACCATACTCTCACAACACTTACATTAAATTCTCACCCAACTGTCACACACTATATTTTCCCAACAGTCACACTCCGTACTTTCCCAAAAGTCACACTTCACACTCTCCAAATAGTCACACTCCATACTCTCCCAATACTCACACTACACTCTCCCACCAGTCACACTCCATACTTTGCCAACAGTCACATTACATAGTCTCCAAACAGGAACACTGCATACTATCTCAACAGTCACACTCCACAATCTCCCAACAGTCACCCTCCATACTCTCCCAATAGTTACGTTCCATACTCTCCCAACAGTCACACTCCATTCTCTCCCAACAGTCACATTCCATACTCTACCTACAGTCATACTCCATACATTCCCAACAGTCACACTCCACACTCTCCAAACAGTCACACACCATACTTTCCGAATAGTCACAATACACTCTCCCAACAGTCACACTCCACATTAACCCACCAGTCACACTCCATACTCTCCCAACAGTCACACTCCACACTCTCCCAACAGTCACCCTCCATACTCTCCCAACAGTCACACACTATATTTTCCCAACAGTCACACACCATACTCTCACAACACTTACATTAAATTCTCTCCCAACTGTCACACACTATATTTTCCCAAAAGTCACACTCCATACTTTCCCAAAAGTCACACTTCACACTCTCCAAATAGTCACACTCCATACTCTCCCAATACTCACACTACACTCTCCCCCCTGTCACACTTCATACTTTCCCAACAGTCACCCTCCACACTCTCCCAATAGTTACATACCGTACTCTCCCAACAGTCAAACTCCATACTCTCCCAACAGTCACACTCCATGCTCTCCCAAAAGTCACACTCCATACTCTCCCAACAGTCACAATCAATACTCTCCCAACAGTCACACACTGTACTTTCACAACATTCCCACTCAATGCTCTCCCAACAGTCACACACTATTCTTTACCAACAGTCACACTCAACAGTCACACACCATACTCTCCCAACAGTAGTACTCTATACTCTCCCGAGAGTCACACTCCTTACTTTCCCAACATTCACACTCCACACTCTCTCAACCGTCACCCTCCATTCTCTCCCAACAGTCACACTCAACAGTCTCTCAACCGTCACACTCCATTCTCTCCCAACAGTCACACTCAACAGTCTCTCAACCATCACACTCCATGCTCTCCAAAAAGTCACACTCAACAGTCTCTCAAAGGTCACACTCCATTCTCTCCCAACAGTCACATTCAACAGTCTCTCAACAGTCACACTCCATACTCTCCCAACAGTCACATTCCACACTCTCCGAACTGTGACACTCCATACTCTCCCAACAGTCACACACCATACTCTCACAACAATCACATTACACACTCTCCCAACAGACACACACTATATTTTCCCAACAGTCACACTCCACACTCTCCAAACAGTCACACACCATACTCTCCGAATAGTCACAAAACACTCTCCCAACAGTCACACTCCACATTAACCCACCAGTCACACTCCACACTCTCCCAACAGTCATACTCCACACTCTCCCAACAGTCACACTCCATACTTTCACAACAGCCAAACTCCATACTCTCCTAACAGTCGCACTACATATTCTGCCAACAGTCAAACTCCATACTTTCCCAACAGTCACACACAACATTTTCCCAACAGACACACTACATACTTTCCTAACAGTCACACACAACATTTTCTCAACAGTCAAACTCCATACTTTCCCAACAGTCACACACCATACTCTCACAACACTTACATTAAATTCTCACCCAACTGTCACACACTATATATTCCCAACAGTCACACTCCATACTTTCCCAAAAGTCACACTTCACACTCTCCAAATAGTCACACTCCATACTCTCCCAATACTCACACTCCACTCTCCCACCAGTCACACTCCATACTTTCCCAACAGTCACATTACATAGTCTCCAAACAGGAACACTGCATACTATCTCAACAGTCACACTCCACAATCTCCCAACAGTCACCCTCCATACTCTCCAAATAGTTACGTTCCATACTCTCCCAACAGTCACACTCCATTCTCTCCCAACAGTCACATTCCATACTCTACCTACAGTCATACTCCATACATTCCCAACAGTCACACTCCACACTCTCCAAACAGTCACACACCATACTTTCCGAATAGTCATAATACACTCTCCCAACAGTCACACTCCACATTAACCCACCAGTCACACTCCATACTCTCCCAACAGTCACACTCCACACTCTCCCAACAGTCACCCTCCATACTCTCCCAACAGTCACACACTATTCTTTCCCAACAGTCACACTCAACAGTCACACACCATACTCTCCCAACAGTAGTACTCTATACTCTCCCGAGAGTCACACTCCTTTCTTTCCCAACATTCACACTCCACACTCTCTCAACCGTCACCCTCCATTCTCTCCCAACAGTCACACTCAACAGTCTCTCAACCGTCACACTCCATTCTCTCCCAACAGTCACACTCAACAGTCTCTCAACCATCACACTCCATGCTCTCCAAAAAGTCACACTCAACAGTCTCTCAAAGGTCACACTCCATTCTCTCCCAACAGTCACATTCAACAGTCTCTCAACAGTCACACTCCATACTCTCCCAACAGTCACATTCCACACTCTCCGAACTGTGACACTCCATACTCTCCCAACAGTCACACACCATACTCTCACAACAATCACATTACACACTCTCCCAACAGACACACACTATATTTTCCCAACAGTCACACTCCACACTCTCCAAACAGTCACACACCATACTCTCCGAATAGTCACAAAACACTCTCCCAACAGTCACACTCCACATTAACCCACCAGTCACACTCCACACTCTCCCAACAGTCATACTCCACACTCTCCCAACAGTCACACTCCATACTTTCACAACAGCCAAACTCCATACTCTCCTAACAGTCGCACTACATACTCTGCCAACAGTCAAACTCCATACTTTCCCAACAGTCACACACAACATTTTCCCAACAGTCACACTACATACTTTCCTAACAGTCACACACAACATTTTCTCAACAGTCAAACTCCATACTTTCCCAACAGTCACACACCATACTCTCACAACACTTACATTAAATTCTCACCCAACTGTCACACACTATATTTTCCCAACAGTCACACTCCATACTTTCCCAAAAGTCACACTTCACACTCTCCAAATAGTCACACTCCATACTCTCCCAATACTCACACTCCACTCTCCCACCAGTCACACTCCATACTTTCCCAACAGTCACATTACATAGTCTCGAAACAGGAACACTGCATACTATCTCAACAGTCACACTCCACAATCTCCCAACAGTCACCCTCCATACTCTCCAAATAGTTACGTTCCATACTCTCCCAACAGTCACACTCCATTCTCTCCCAACAGTCACATTCCATACTCTACCTACAGTCATACTCCATACATTCCCAACAGTCACACTCCACACTCTCCAAACAGTCACACACCATACTTTCCGAATAGTCATAATACACTCTCCCAACAGTCACACTCCACATTAACCCACCAGTCACACTCCATACTCTCCCAACAGTCACACTCCACACTCTCCCAACAGTCACCCTCCATACTCTCCCAACAGTCACACACTATATTTTCCCAACAGTCACACACCATACTCTCACAACACTTACATTAAATTCTCTCCCAACTGTCACACACTATATTTTCCCAAAAGTCACACTCCATACTTTCCCAAAAGTCACACTTCACACTCTCCAAATAGTCACACTCCATACTCTCCCAATACTCACACTACACTCTCCCACCTGTCACACTTCATACTTTCCCAACAGTCACCCTCCATACTCTCCCAATAGTTACATACCGTACTCTCCCAACAGTCACACTCCATACTCTCCCAACACTCACACTCCATACTCTACCAACAGTCATACTCCATAGTTTCCCAACAGTCACACTCCACACTCTCCCAACAGTCACACTCCACACTCTCCCAACAGTCACACTCCATGCTCTCCCAAAAAGTCACACTCCATACTCTCCCAACATTCACACTCAATACTCTCCCAACAGTCACCCTCCATACTCTCCCAATAGTTACATTCCATACTCTCCCAACAGTCACACTCAATACTCTCCCAACAGTCACACTCCATACTCTACCTACAGTCATACTCCATACATTCCCAACAGTCACACTCCACACTCTCCCAACAGTCACACTCCATGCTCTCCCAAAAAGTCACACTCCATACTCTCCCAACATTCACACTCAATACTCTCCCAACAGCCACCCTCCATACTCTCCCAATAGTTACATTCCATACTCTCCCAACAGTCACACTCAATACTCTCCCAACAGTCACACTCCATACTCTACCTACAGTCATACTCCACACTCTCCCAACAGTCACACACCATGCTCTCCCAAAAGTCACACTCCATACTCTCCCAACAGTCACAATCAATACTCTCCCAACAGTCACTCACTGTACTTTCACAACTTTCCCACTCAATGCTCTCCCAACAGTCACACACTATTCTTTCCCAACAGTCACACTCAACAGTCACACACCATACTCTCCCAACAGTAGTACTCTATACTCTCCCGAGAGTCACACTCCTTACTTTCCCAACATTCACACTCCACACTCTCTCAACCGTCACCCTCCATTCTCTCCCAACAGTCACACTCAACAGTCTCTCAACCGTCACACTCCATTCTCTCCCAACAGTCACACTCAACAGTCTCTCAACCGTCACACTCCATTCTCTCCCAACAGTCACATTCAACAGTCTCTCAACAGTCACACTCCATACTCTCCCAACAGTCACATTCCACACTCTCCTAACTGTGACACTCCATACTCTCCCAACAGTCACACACCATACTCTCACAACAATCACATTACACACTCTCCCAACAGACACACACTATATTTTCCCAACAGACACACTCCACACTCTCCAAACAGTCACACACCATACTCTCCGAATAGTCACAAAACACTTTCCCAACAGTCACACTCCACATTATCCCACCAGTCACACTCCACACTCTCCCAACAGTCATACTCCACACTCTCCCAACAGTCACACTCCATACTTTCACAACAGCCAAACTCCATACTCTCCTAACAGTCACACTACATACTCTGCCAACAGTCATACTCCATACTTTCCCAACAGTCACACTCCACACTCTCCCAACAGTCACACTCCACACTCTCCCAACAGTCACACTCCATGCTCTCCCAAAATGTCACACTCCATACTCTCCCGATATTCACACTCAATACTCTCCCAACAGTCACACTACATACTCTCCCAATAGTTACATTCCGTACTCTCCCAACAGTCACACTCCATACTCTACCAACAGTCATACTCCATACATTCCCAACAGTCACACTCCACACTCTCCCAACAGTCACACTCCACACTCTCCCAACAGTCACACTCCATGCTCTCCCAAAAGTCACACTCCATACTCTCCCAACAGTCACAATCAATACTCTCCCAACAGTCACACACTATACTTTCACAACATTCACACTCACTGCTCTCCCAACAGTCACACACTATACTTTCCCAACAGTCACACTCAACAGTCACACACCATACTCTCCCAACAGTAGTACTCTATTCTCTCCCGAGAGTCAAACTCCTTACTTTCCCAACATTCACACTCCACACTCTCTCAACCGTTATCCTCCATTCTCTCCCAACAGTCACACTCAACAGTCTCTCAACCATCACACTCCACGCTCTCCAAAAAGTCACACTCAACAGTCTCTCAACCGTCACACTCCATTCTCTCCCAACAGTCACATTCAACAGTCTCTCAACAGTCACACTCCATACTCTCCCAACAGTCACAATCCACACTCTCCGAACAGTGACACTCCATACTCTCCCAACAGTCACACACCATACTCTCACAACAATCACATTACACACTCTCCCAACAGACACACACTATATTTTCCCAACAGTCACACTCCACACTCTCCCAACAGTCACACTCCACATTAACCCACCAGTCACACTCCATACTCTCCCAACAGTCACACTCCACACTCTCCCAACAGTCACACTCCATACTTTCCCAAAAGTCACACTTCACACTCTCCAAATAGTCACACTCCATACTCTCCCAATACTCACACTACACTCTCCCACCTGTCACACTTCATACTTTCCCAACAGTCACCCTCCATACTCTCCCAATAGTTACATACCGTACTCTCCCAACAGTCACACTCCATACTCTCCCAACACTCACACTCCATACTCTACCAACAGTCATACTCCATACTTTCCCAACAGTCACACTCCACACTCTCCCAACAGTCACACTCCACACTCTCCCAACAGTCACACTCCATGCTCTCCCAAAAAGTCACACTCCATACTCTCCCAACATTCACACTCAATACTCTCCCAACAGTCACCCTCCATACTCTCCCAATAGTTACATTCCATACTCTCCCAACAGTCACACTCAATACTCTCCCAACAGTCACACTCCATACTCTACCTACAGTCATACTCCATACATTCCCAACAGTCACACTCCACACTCTCCAAACAGTCACACACCATACTTTCCGAATAGTCACAATACACTCTCCCAACAGTCACACTCCACATTAACCCACCAGTCACACTCCATACTCTCCCAACAGTCACACTCCACACTCTCCCAACAGTCACCCTCCATACTCTCCCAACAGTCACACACTATATTTTCCCAACAGTCACACACCATACTCTCACAACACTTACATTAAATTCTCTCCCAACTGTCACACACTATATTTTCCCAAAAGTCACACTCCATACTTTCCCAAAAGTCACACTTCACACTCTCCAAATAGTCACACTCCATACTCTCCCAATACTCACACTACACTCTCCCCCCTGTCACACTTCATACTTTCCCAACAGTCACCCTCCACACTCTCCCAATAGTTACATACCGTACTCTCCCAACAGTCAAACTCCATACTCTCCCAACAGTCACACTCCATGCTCTCCCAAAAGTCACACTCCATACTCTCCCAACAGTCACAATCAATACTCTCCCAACAGTCACACACTGTACTTTCACAACATTCCCACTCAATGCTCTCCCAACAGTCACACACTATTCTTTACCAACAGTCACACTCAACAGTCACACACCATACTCTCCCAACAGTAGTACTCTATACTCTCCCGAGAGTCACACTCCTTACTTTCCCAACATTCACACTCCACACTCTCTCAACCGTCACCCTCCATTCTCTCCCAACAGTCACACTCAACAGTCTCTCAACCGTCACACTCCATTCTCTCCCAACAGTCACACTCAACAGTCTCTCAACCATCACACTCCATGCTCTCCAAAAAGTCACACTCAACAGTCTCTCAAAGGTCACACTCCATTCTCTCCCAACAGTCACATTCAACAGTCTCTCAACAGTCACACTCCATACTCTCCCAACAGTCACATTCCACACTCTCCGAACTGTGACACTCCATACTCTCCCAACAGTCACACACCATACTCTCACAACAATCACATTACACACTCTCCCAACAGACACACACTATATTTTCCCAACAGTCACACTCCACACTCTCCAAACAGTCACACACCATACTCTCCGAATAGTCACAAAACACTCTCCCAACAGTCACACTCCACATTAACCCACCAGTCACACTCCACACTCTCCCAACAGTCATACTCCACACTCTCCCAACAGTCACACTCCATACTTTCACAACAGCCAAACTCCATACTCTCCTAACAGTCGCACTACATATTCTGCCAACAGTCAAACTCCATACTTTCCCAACAGTCACACACAACATTTTCCCAACAGACACACTACATACTTTCCTAACAGTCACACACAACATTTTCTCAACAGTCAAACTCCATACTTTCCCAACAGTCACACACCATACTCTCACAACACTTACATTAAATTCTCACCCAACTGTCACACACTATATTTTCCCAACAGTCACACTCCATACTTTCCCAAAAGTCACACTTCACACTCTCCAAATAGTCACACTCCATACTCTCCCAATACTCACACTCCACTCTCCCACCAGTCACACTCCATACTTTCCCAACAGTCACATTACATAGTCTCCAAACAGGAACACTGCATACTATCTCAACAGTCACACTCCACAATCTCCCAACAGTCACCCTCCATACTCTCCAAATAGTTACGTTCCATACTCTCCCAACAGTCACACTCCATTCTCTCCCAACAGTCACATTCCATACTCTACCTACAGTCATACTCCATACATTCCCAACAGTCACACTCCACACTCTCCAAACAGTCACACACCATACTTTCCGAATAGTCATAATACACTCTCCCAACAGTCACACTCCACATTAACCCACCAGTCACACTCCATACTCTCCCAACAGTCACACTCCACACTCTCCCAACAGTCACCCTCCATACTCTCCCAACAGTCACACACTATTCTTTCCCAACAGTCACACTCAACAGTCACACACCATACTCTCCCAACAGTAGTACTCTATACTCTCCCGAGAGTCACACTCCTTTCTTTCCCAACATTCACACTCCACACTCTCTCAACCGTCACCCTCCATTCTCTCCCAACAGTCACACTCAACAGTCTCTCAACCGTCACACTCCATTCTCTCCCAACAGTCACACTCAACAGTCTCTCAACCATCACACTCCATGCTCTCCAAAAAGTCACACTCAACAGTCTCTCAAAGGTCACACTCCATTCTCTCCCAACAGTCACATTCAACAGTCTCTCAACAGTCACACTCCATACTCTCCCAACAGTCACATTCCACACTCTCCGAACTGTGACACTCCATACTCTCCCAACAGTCACACACCATACTCTCACAACAATCACATTACACACTCTCCCAACAGACACACACTATATTTTCCCAACAGTCACACTCCACACTCTCCAAACAGTCACACACCATACTCTCCGAATAGTCACAAAACACTCTCCCAACAGTCACACTCCACATTAACCCACCAGTCACACTCCACACTCTCCCAACAGTCATACTCCACACTCTCCCAACAGTCACACTCCATACTTTCACAACAGCCAAACTCCATACTCTCCTAACAGTCGCACTACATACTCTGCCAACAGTCAAACTCCATACTTTCCCAACAGTCACACACAACATTTTCCCAACAGTCACACTACATACTTTCCTAACAGTCACACACAACATTTTCTCAACAGTCAAACTCCATACTTTCCCAACAGTCACACACCATACTCTCACAACACTTACATTAAATTCTCACCCAACTGTCACACACTATATTTTCCCAACAGTCACACTCCATACTTTCCCAAAAGTCACACTTCACACTCTCCAAATAGTCACACTCCATACTCTCCCAATACTCACACTCCACTCTCCCACCAGTCACACTCCATACTTTCCCAACAGTCACATTACATAGTCTCGAAACAGGAACACTGCATACTATCTCAACAGTCACACTCCACAATCTCCCAACAGTCACCCTCCATACTCTCCAAATAGTTACGTTCCATACTCTCCCAACAGTCACACTCCATTCTCTCCCAACAGTCACATTCCATACTCTACCTACAGTCATACTCCATACATTCCCAACAGTCACACTCCACACTCTCCAAACAGTCACACACCATACTTTCCGAATAGTCATAATACACTCTCCCAACAGTCACACTCCACATTAACCCACCAGTCACACTCCATACTCTCCCAACAGTCACACTCCACACTCTCCCAACAGTCACCCTCCATACTCTCCCAACAGTCACACACTATATTTTCCCAACAGTCACACACCATACTCTCACAACACTTACATTAAATTCTCTCCCAACTGTCACACACTATATTTTCCCAAAAGTCACACTCCATACTTTCCCAAAAGTCACACTTCACACTCTCCAAATAGTCACACTCCATACTCTCCCAATACTCACACTACACTCTCCCACCTGTCACACTTCATACTTTCCCAACAGTCACCCTCCATACTCTCCCAATAGTTACATACCGTACTCTCCCAACAGTCACACTCCATACTCTCCCAACACTCACACTCCATACTCTACCAACAGTCATACTCCATACTTTCCCAACAGTCACACTCCACACTCTCCCAACAGTCACACTCCACACTCTCCCAACAGTCACACTCCATGCTCTCCCAAAAAGTCACACTCCATACTCTCCCAACATTCACACTCAATACTCTCCCAACAGTCACCCTCCATACTCTCCCAATAGTTACATTCCATACTCTCCCAACAGTCACACTCAATACTCTCCCAACAGTCACACTCCATACTCTACCTACAGTCATACTCCATACATTCCCAACAGTCACACTCCACACTCTCCCAACAGTCACACTCCATGCTCTCCCAAAAAGTCACACTCCATACTCTCCCAACATTCACACTCAATACTCTCCCAACAGCCACCCTCCATACTCTCCCAATAGTTACATTCCATACTCTCCCAACAGTCACACTCAATACTCTCCCAACAGTCACACTCCATACTCTACCTACAGACATACTCCACACTCTCCCAACAGTCACACACCATGCTCTCCCAAAAGTCACACTCCATACTCTCCCAACAGTCACAATCAATACTCTCCCAACAGTCACTCACTGTACTTTCACAACTTTCCCACTCAATGCTCTCCCAACAGTCACACACTATTCTTTCCCAACAGTCACACTCAACAGTCACACACCATACTCTCCCAACAGTAGTACTCTATACTCTCCCGAGAGTCACACTCCTTACTTTCCCAACATTCACACTCCACACTCTCTCAACCGTCACCCTCCATTCTCTCCCAACAGTCACACTCAACAGTCTCTCAACCGTCACACTCCATTCTCTCCCAACAGTCACACTCAACAGTCTCTCAACCGTCACACTCCATTCTCTCCCAACAGTCACATTCAACAGTCTCTCAACAGTCACACTCCATACTCTCCCAACAGTCACATTCCACACTCTCCTAACTGTGACACTCCATACTCTCCCAACAGTCACACACCATACTCTCACAACAATCACATTACACACTCTCCCAACAGACACACACTATATTTTCCCAACAGACACACTCCACACTCTCCAAACAGTCACACACCATACTCTCCGAATAGTCACAAAACACTTTCCCAACAGTCACACTCCACATTATCCCACCAGTCACACTCCACACTCTCCCAACAGTCATACTCCACACTCTCCCAACAGTCACACTCCATACTTTCACAACAGCCAAACTCCATACTCTCCTAACAGTCACACTACATACTCTGCCAACAGTCATACTCCATACTTTCCCAACAGTCACACTCCACACTCTCCCAACAGTCACACTCCACACTCTCCCAACAGTCACACTCCATGCTCTCCCAAAATGTCACACTCCATACTCTCCCGATATTCACACTCAATACTCTCCCAACAGTCACACTACATACTCTCCCAATAGTTACATTCCGTACTCTCCCAACAGTCACACTCCATACTCTACCAACAGTCATACTCCATACATTCCCAACAGTCACACTCCACACTCTCCCAACAGTCACACTCCACACTCTCCCAACAGTCACACTCCATGCTCTCCCAAAAGTCACACTCCATACTCTCCCAACAGTCACAATCAATACTCTCCCAACAGTCACACACTATACTTTCACAACATTCACACTCACTGCTCTCCCAACAGTCACACACTATACTTTCCCAACAGTCACACTCAACAGTCACACACCATACTCTCCCAACAGTAGTACTCTATTCTCTCCCGAGAGTCAAACTCCTTACTTTCCCAACATTCACACTCCACACTCTCTCAACCGTTATCCTCCATTCTCTCCCAACAGTCACACTCAACAGTCTCTCAACCATCACACTCCACGCTCTCCAAAAAGTCACACTCAACAGTCTCTCAACCGTCACACTCCATTCTCTCCCAACAGTCACATTCAACAGTCTCTCAACAGTCACACTCCATACTCTCCCAACAGTCACAATCCACACTCTCCGAACAGTGACACTCCATACTCTCCCAACAGTCACACACCATACTCTCACAACAATCACATTACACACTCTCCCAACAGACACACACTATATTTTCCCAACAGTCACACTCCACACTCTCCCAACAGTCACACTCCACATTAACCCACCAGTCACACTCCATACTCTCCCAACAGTCACACTCCACACTCTCCCAACAGTCACACTCCATACTTTCCCAAAAGTCACACTTCACACTCTCCAAATAGTCACACTCCATACTCTCCCAATACTCACACTACACTCTCCCACCTGTCACACTTCATACTTTCCCAACAGTCACCCTCCATACTCTCCCAATAGTTACATACCGTACTCTCCCAACAGTCACACTCCATACTCTCCCAACACTCACACTCCATACTCTACCAACAGTCATACTCCATACTTTCCCAACAGTCACACTCCACACTCTCCCAACAGTCACACTCCACACTCTCCCAACAGTCACACTCCATGCTCTCCCAAAAAGTCACACTCCATACTCTCCCAACATTCACACTCAATACTCTCCCAACAGTCACCCTCCATACTCTCCCAATAGTTACATTCCATACTCTCCCAACAGTCACACTCAATACTCTCCCAACAGTCACACTCCATACTCTACCTACAGTCATACTCCATACATTCCCAACAGTCACACTCCACACTCTCCCAACAGTCACACTCCATGCTCTCCCAAAAAGTCACACTCCATACTCTCCCAACATTCACACTCAATACTCTCCCAACAGTCACCCTCCATACTCTCCCAATAGTTACATTCCATACTCTCCCAACAGTCACACTCAATACTCTCCCAACAGTCACACTCCATACTCTACCTACAGTCATACTCCACACTCTCCCAACAGTCACACACCATGCTCTCCCAAAAGTCACACTCCATACTCTCCCAACAGTCACAATCAATACTCTCCCAACAGTCACTCACTGTACTTTCACAACATTCCCACTCAATGCTCTCCCAACAGTCACACACTATTCTTTCCCAACAGTCACACTCAACAGTCACACACCATACTCTCCCAACAGTAGTACTCTATACTCTCCCGAGAGTCACACTCCTTACTTTCCCAACATTCACACTCCACACTCTCTCAACCGTCACCCTCCATTCTCTCCCAACAGTCACACTCAACAGTCTCTCAACCGTCACACTCCATTCTCTCCCAACAGCCACACTCAACAGTCTCTCAACCGTCACACTCCATTCTCTCCCAACAGTCACATTCAACAGTCTCTCAACAGTCACACTCCATACTCTCCCAACAGTCACATTCCACACTCTCCTAACTGTGACACTCCATACTCTCCCAACAGTCACACACCATACTCTCACAACAATCACATTACACACTCTCCCAACAGACACACACTATATTTTCCCAACAGTCACACTCCACACTCTCCAAACAGTCACACACCATACTCTCCGAATAGTCACAAAACACTTTCCCAACAGTCACACTCCACATTATCCCACCAGTCACACTCCACACTCTCCCAACAGTCATACTCCACACTCTCCCAACAGTCACACTCCATACTTTCACAACAGCCAAACTCCATACTCTCCTAACAGTCACACTACATACTCTGCCAACAGTCATACTCCATACTTTCCCAACAGTCACACTCCACACTCTCCCAACAGTCACACTCCACACTCTCCCAACAGTCACACTCCATGCTCTCCCAAAATGTCACACTCCATACTCTCCCGATATTCACACTCAATACTCTCCCAACAGTCACACTACATACTCTCCCAATAGTTACATTCCGTACTCTCCCAACAGTCACACTCCATACTCTACCAACAGTCATACTCCATACATTCCCAACAGTCACACTCCACACTCTCCCAACAGTCACACTCCACACTCTCCCAACAGTCACACTCCATGCTCTCCCAAAAGTCACACTCCATACTCTCCCAACAGTCACAATCAATACTCTCCCAACAGTCACACACTATACTTTCACAACATTCACACTCACTGCTCTCCCAACAGTCACACACTATACTTTCCCAACAGTCACACTCAACAGTCACACACCATACTCTCCCAACAGTAGTACTCTATACTCTCCCGAGAGTCAAACTCCTTACTTTCCCAACATTCACACTCCACACTCTCTCAACCGTTATCCTCCATTCTCTCCCAACAGTCACACTCAACAGTCTCTCAACCATCACACTCCACGCTCTCCAAAAAGTCACACTCAACAGTCTCTCAACCGTCACACTCCATTCTCTCCCAACAGTCACATTCAACAGTCTCTCAACAGTCACACTCCATACTCTCCCAACAGTCACAATCCACACTCTCCGAACAGTGACACTCCATACTCTCCCAACAGTCACACACCATACTCTCACAACAATCACATTACACACTCTCCCAACAGACACACACTATATTTTCCCAACAGTCACACTCCACACTCTCCCAACAGTCACACTCCACATTAACCCACCAGTCACACTCCATACTCTCCCAACAGTCACACTCCATACTCTCCCAACATTCACACTCAATACTCTCCCAACAGTCACCCTCCATACTCTCCCAATAGTTACATTCCATACTCTCCCAACAGTCACACTCAATACTCTCCCAACAGTCACACTCCATACTCTACCTACAGTCATACTCCACACTCTCCCAACAGTCACACACCATGCTCTCCCAAAAGTCACACTCCATACTCTCCCAACAGTCACAATCAATACTCTCCCAACAGTCACTCACTGTACTTTCACAACATTCCCACTCAATGCTCTCCCAACAGTCACACACTATTCTTTCCCAACAGTCACACTCAACAGTCACACACCATACTCTCCCAACAGTAGTACTCTATACTCTCCCGAGAGTCACACTCCTTACTTTCCCAACATTCACACTCCACACTCTCTCAACCGTCACCCTCCATTCTCTCCCAACAGTCACACTCAACAGTCTCTCAACCGTCACACTCCATTCTCTCCCAACAGCCACACTCAACAGTCTCTCAACCGTCACACTCCATTCTCTCCCAACAGTCACATTCAACAGTCTCTCAACAGTCACACTCCATACTCTCCCAACAGTCACATTCCACACTCTCCTAACTGTGACACTCCATACTCTCCCAACAGTCACACACCATACTCTCACAACAATCACATTACACACTCTCCCAACAGACACACACTATATTTTCCCAACAGTCACACTCCACACTCTCCAAACAGTCACACACCATACTCTCCGAATAGTCACAAAACACTTTCCCAACAGTCACACTCCACATTATCCCACCAGTCACACTCCACACTCTCCCAACAGTCATACTCCACACTCTCCCAACAGTCACACTCCATACTTTCACAACAGCCAAACTCCATACTCTCCTAACAGTCACACTACATACTCTGCCAACAGTCATACTCCATACTTTCCCAACAGTCACACTCCACACTCTCCCAACAGTCACACTCCACACTCTCCCAACAGTCACACTCCATGCTCTCCCAAAATGTCACACTCCATACTCTCCCGATATTCACACTCAATACTCTCCCAACAGTCACACTACATACTCTCCCAATAGTTACATTCCGTACTCTCCCAACAGTCACACTCCATACTCTACCAACAGTCATACTCCATACATTCCCAACAGTCACACTCCACACTCTCCCAACAGTCACACTCCACACTCTCCCAACAGTCACACTCCATGCTCTCCCAAAAGTCACACTCCATACTCTCCCAACAGTCACAATCAATACTCTCCCAACAGTCACACACTATACTTTCACAACATTCACACTCACTGCTCTCCCAACAGTCACACACTATACTTTCCCAACAGTCACACTCAACAGTCACACACCATACTCTCCCAACAGTAGTACTCTATACTCTCCCGAGAGTCAAACTCCTTACTTTCCCAACATTCACACTCCACACTCTCTCAACCGTTATCCTCCATTCTCTCCCAACAGTCACACTCAACAGTCTCTCAACCATCACACTCCACGCTCTCCAAAAAGTCACACTCAACAGTCTCTCAACCGTCACACTCCATTCTCTCCCAACAGTCACATTCAACAGTCTCTCAACAGTCACACTCCATACTCTCCCAACAGTCACAATCCACACTCTCCGAACAGTGACACTCCATACTCTCCCAACAGTCACACACCATACTCTCACAACAATCACATTACACACTCTCCCAACAGACACACACTATATTTTCCCAACAGTCACACTCCACACTCTCCCAACAGTCACACTCCACATTAACCCACCAGTCACACTCCATACTCTCCCAACAGTCACACTCCACACTCTCCCAACAGTCACCCTCCATACTTTCCCAACAGTCACACTCCATACTTTCACAACAGCCAAACTCCATACTCTTCTAACAGTCACACTACATACTCTGCCAACAGTCAAACTCCATACTTTCCCAACAGTCACACACAACATTTTCCCAACAGTCACATTACATACTTTCCTAACAGGCACACACAACATTTTCCCAACAGTCAAACTCCATACTTTCCCAACAGTCACACACCATACTCTCACAACACTTACATTAAATTCTCTCCCAACTGTCACACACTACATTTTCCCAACAGTCACACTCCATACTTTCCCAAAAGTCACACTACACTCTCCTACCTGTCACACTCCATACTTTCCCAACAGTCACATTACATAGTCTCCAAACAGGAACACTGCATACTATCTCAACAGTCACACTCCACAATCTCCCAACAGTCACCCTCCATACTCTCCCAATAGTTACAATCCATACTCTCCCAACAGTCACACTCCATACTCTACCAACAATCATACTCCTAACTTTCCCAACAGTCACACTCCACACTCTCCCAACAGTCACACTCCACACTCTCCCAACAGTCACACTCCATGCACCCCCAATAGTTACATTCCATACTCTCCCAACAGTCACATTCCATACTCTACCTACAGTCATACTCCATACATTCCCAACAGTCACACTCCACACTCTCCAAACAGTCACACACCATACTTTCCGAATAGTCACAAAACACTCTCCCAACAGTCACACTCCACATTAACCCACCAGTAACATTCCATGCTCTCCCAAAAGTCACACTCCATACTCTCCCAACAGTCACAATCAATACTCTCCCAACAGTCACACACTATACTTTCACAACATTCACACTCACTGCTCTCCCAACAGTCACACACTATACTTTCCCAACAGTCACACTCAACAGTCACACACCATACTCTCCCAACAGTAGTACTCTATACTCTCCCGAGAGTCACACTCCTTACTTTCCCAACATTCACACTCCACACTCTCTCAACCGTCATCCTCCATTCTCTCCCAACAGTCACACTCAACAGTCTCTCAACCATCACACTCCATGCTCTCCAAAAAGTCACACTCAACAGTCTCTCAACCGTCACACTCCATTCTCTCCCAACAGTCACATTCAACAGTCTCTCGACAGCCAAACTCCATACTCTTCTAACAGTCACACTACATACTCTGCCAACAGTCAAACTCCATACTTTCCCAACAGTCACACACAACATTTTCCCAACAGTCACACTACATACTTTCCTAACAGTCACACACAACATTTTCCCAACAGTCAAACTCCATACTTTCCCAACAGTCACACACCATACTCTCACAACACTTACATTAAATTCTCACCCAACTGTCACACACTATATTTTCTCAACAGTCACACTCCATACTTTCCCAAAAGTCACACTACACTCTCCCACCAGTCACACTCCATACTTTCCCAACAGTCACATTACATAGTCTCCAAACAGGAACACTGCATACTATCTCAACAGTCACACTCCACAATCTCCCAACAGTAACCCTCCATACTCTCCCAATAGTTACAATCCATACTCTACCAACAGTCACACTCCACACTCTCCCAACAGTCACACTCCACACTCTCCCAACAGTCACACTCCATGCACTCCCAATAGTTACTTTCCATACTCTCCCAACAGTCACATTCCATACTCTACCTACAGTCATACTCCATACATTCCCAACAGTCACACTCCACACTCTCCAAACAGTCACACACCATACTTTCCGAATAGTCACAATACACTCTCCCAACAGTCACACTCCACATTAACCCAACAGTCACACTCCATACTCTCCCAACAGTCACACTCCACACTCTCCCAACAGTCACCCTCCATACTCTCCCAACAGTCACACACTATATTTTCCCAACAGTCACATTCCATACTCTACCTACAGTCATACTCCATACATTCCCAACAGTCACACTCCACACTCTCCAAACAGTCACACACTATATTTTCCCAACAGTCACACACCATACTCTCACAACACTTACATTAAATTCTCTCCCAACAGTCACACTCCATTCTCTCCCAACAGTAACACTCCACACTCTCCCAACAGTCACACTCCACACTCTCCCAACAGTCACACTCCATGCACTCCCAATAGTTACATTCCATACTCTCCCAACAGTCACATTCCATACTCTACCTACAGTCATACTCCATACATTCCCAACAGTCACACTCCACGCTCTCCCCACAGTCACACTCCACACTCTCCCAACAGTCACCCTCCATGCTCTCCCAAAAGTCACACTCCATACTCTCCCAACAGTCACAATCAATACTCTCCCAACAGTCACACACTGTACTTTCACAACATTCCCACTCAATGCTCTCCCAACAGTCACACACTATACTTTCCCAACAGTCACACTCAACAGTCACACACCATACTCTCCCAACAGTAGTACTCTATACTCTCCCGAGAGTCACACTCCTTACTTTCCCAACATTCACACTCCACACTCTCTCAACCGTCACCCTCCATTCTCTCCCAACAGGCACACTCAACAGTCTCTCAACCGTCACACTCCATTCTCTCCCAACAGTAACACTCAACAGTCTCTCAACCATCACACTCCATGCTCTCCAAAAAGTCACACTCAACAGTCTCTCAACCATCACACTCCATTCTCTCCCAACAGTCACATTCAACAGTCTCTCAACAGTCACACTCCATACTCTCCCAACAGTCACATTCCACACTCTCCGAACTGTGACACTCCATACTCTCCCAACAGTCACACACCATACTCTCACAACAATCACATTACACACTCTCCCAACAGACACACACTATATTTTCCCAACAGTCACACTCCACACTCTCCAAACAGTCACACACCATACTCTCCGAATAGTCACAAAACACTCTCCCAACAGTCACAATCCACATTAACCCACCAGTCACACTCCATACTCTCCCAACAGTCACACTCCACACTCTCCCAACAGTCACCCTCCATACTTTCCCAACAGTCACACTCCATACTTTCACAACAGCCAAACTCCATACTCTTCTAACAGTCACACTATATACTCTTCCAACAGTCAAACTCCATACTTTCCCAACAGTCACACACAACATTTTCCCAACAGTCACACTACATACTTTCCTAACAGTCACACACAACATTTTCCCAACAGTCAAACTCCATACTTTCCCAACAGTCACACACCATACTCTCACAACACTTACATTAAATTCTCACCCAACTGTTACGCACTATATTTTCCCAACAGTCACACTCCATACTTTCCCAAAAGTCACACTTCACACTCTCCAAATAGTCACACTCCATACTCTCCCAATACTCACGTTACACTCTCCCACCAGTCACACTCCATATTTTCCCAACAGTCACATTACATAGTCTCCAAACAGGAACACTGCATACTATCTCAACAGTCACACTCCACAATCTCCCAACAGTCACACTCCACACTCTCCCAACAGTCACACTCCATGCTCTCCCAAAAAGTCACACTCCATACTCTCCCGATATTCACACTCAATACTCTCCCAACAGTCACACTACATACTCTCCCAATAGTTACATTCCGTACTCTCCCAACAGTCACACTCCATACTCTACCAACAGTCATACTCCATACATTCCCAACAGTCACACTCCACACTCTCCCAACAGTCACACTCCACACTCTCCCAACAGTCACACTCCATGCTCTCCCAAAAGTCACACTCCATACTCTCCCAACAGTCACAATCAATACTCTCCCAACAGTCACACACTATACTTTCACAACATTCACACTCACTGCTCTCCCAACAGTCACACACTATACTTTCCCAACAGTCACACTCAACAGTCACACACCATACTCTCCCAACAGTAGTACTCTATACTCTCCCGAGAGTCAAACTCCTTACTTTCCCAACATTCACACTCCACACTCTCTCAACCGTTATCCTCCATTCTCTCCCAACAGTCACACTCAACAGTCTCTCAACCATCACACTCCACGCTCTCCAAAAAGTCACACTCAACAGTCTCTCAACCGTCACACTCCATTCTCTCCCAACAGTCACATTCAACAGTCTCTCAACAGTCACACTCCATACTCTCCCAACAGTCACAATCCACACTCTCCGAACAGTGACACTCCATACTCTCCCAACAGTCACACACCATACTCTCACAACAATCACATTACACACTCTCCCAACAGTCACACTCCACATTAACCCACCAGTAACATTCCATGCTCTCCCAAAAGTCACACTCCATACTCTCCCAACAGTCACAATCAATACTCTCCCAACAGTCACACACTATACTTTCACAACATTCACACTCACTGCTCTCCCAACAGTCACACACTATACTTTCCCAACAGTCACACTCAACAGTCACACACCATACTCTCCCAACAGTAGTACTCTATACTCTCCCGAGAGTCACACTCCTTACTTTCCCAACATTCACACTCCACACTCTCTCAACCGTCATCCTCCATTCTCTCCCAACAGTCACACTCAACAGTCTCTCAACCATCACACTCCATGCTCTCCAAAAAGTCACACTCAACAGTCTCTCAACCGTCACACTCCATTCTCTCCCAACAGTCACATTCAACAGTCTCTCGACAGCCAAACTCCATACTCTTCTAACAGTCACACTACATACTCTGCCAACAGTCAAACTCCATACTTTCCCAACAGTCACACACAACATTTTCCCAACAGTCACACTACATACTTTCCTAACAGTCACACACAACATTTTCCCAACAGTCAAACTCCATACTTTCCCAACAGTCACACACCATACTCTCACAACACTTACATTAAATTCTCACCCAACTGTCACACACTATATTTTCTCAACAGTCACACTCCATACTTTCCCAAAAGTCACACTACACTCTCCCACCAGTCACACTCCATACTTTCCCAACAGTCACATTACATAGTCTCCAAACAGGAACACTGCATACTATCTCAACAGTCACACTCCACAATCTCCCAACAGTAACCCTCCATACTCTCCCAATAGTTACAATCCATACTCTACCAACAGTCACACTCCACACTCTCCCAACAGTCACACTCCACACTCTCCCAACAGTCACACTCCATGCACTCCCAATAGTTACATTCCATACTCTCCCAACAGTCACATTCCATACTCTACCTACAGTCATACTCCATACATTCCCAACAGTCACACTCCACACTCTCCAAACAGTCACACACCATACTTTCCGAATAGTCACAATACACTCTCCCAACAGTCACACTCCACATTAACCCAACAGTCACACTCCATACTCTCCCAACAGTCACACTCCACACTCTCCCAACAGTCACCCTCCATACTCTCCCAACAGTCACACACTATATTTTCCCAACAGTCACATTCCATACTCTACCTACAGTCATACTCCATACATTCCCAACAGTCACACTCCACACTCTCCAAACAGTCACACACTATATTTTCCCAACAGTCACACACCATACTCTCACAACACTTACATTAAATTCTCTCCCAACAGTCACACTCCATTCTCTCCCAACAGTAACACTCCACACTCTCCCAACAGTCACACTCCACACTCTCCCAACAGTCACACTCCATGCACTCCCAATAGTTACATTCCATACTCTCCCAACAGTCACATTCCATACTCTACCTACAGTCATACTCCATACATTCCCAACAGTCACACTCCACGCTCTCCCCACAGTCACACTCCACACTCTCCCAACAGTCACCCTCCATGCTCTCCCAAAAGTCACACTCCATACTCTCCCAACAGTCACAATCAATACTCTCCCAACAGTCACACACTGTACTTTCACAACATTCCCACTCAATGCTCTCCCAACAGTCACACACTATACTTTCCCAACAGTCACACTCAACAGTCACACACCATACTCTCCCAACAGTAGTACTCTATACTCTCCCGAGAGTCACACTCCTTACTTTCCCAACATTCACACTCCACACTCTCTCAACCGTCACCCTCCATTCTCTCCCAACAGGCACACTCAACAGTCTCTCAACCGTCACACTCCATTCTCTCCCAACAGTAACACTCAACAGTCTCTCAACCATCACACTCCATGCTCTCCAAAAAGTCACACTCAACAGTCTCTCAACCATCACACTCCATTCTCTCCCAACAGTCACATTCAACAGTCTCTCAACAGTCACACTCCATACTCTCCCAACAGTCACATTCCACACTCTCCGAACTGTGACACTCCATACTCTCCCAACAGTCACACACCATACTCTCACAACAATCACATTACACACTCTCCCAACAGACACACACTATATTTTCCCAACAGTCACACTCCACACTCTCCAAACAGTCACACACCATACTCTCCGAATAGTCACAAAACACTCTCCCAACAGTCACAATCCACATTAACCCACCAGTCACACTCCATACTCTCCCAACAGTCACACTCCACACTCTCCCAACAGTCACCCTCCATACTTTCCCAACAGTCACACTCCATACTTTCACAACAGCCAAACTCCATACTCTTCTAACAGTCACACTACATACTCTTCCAACAGTCAAACTCCATACTTTCCCAACAGTCACACACAACATTTTCCCAACAGTCACACTACATACTTTCCTAACAGTCACACACAACATTTTCCCAACAGTCAAACTCCATACTTTCCCAACAGTCACACACCATACTCTCACAACACTTACATTAAATTCTCACCCAACTGTTACGCACTATATTTTCCCAACAGTCACACTCCATACTTTCCCAAAAGTCACACTTCACACTCTCCAAATAGTCACACTCCATACTCTCCCAATACTCACGTTACACTCTCCCACCAGTCACACTCCATATTTTCCCAACAGTCACATTACATAGTCTCCAAACAGGAACACTGCATACTATCTCAACAGTCACACTCCACAATCTCCCAACAGTCACACTCCACACTCTCCCAACAGTCACACTCCATGCTCTCCCAAAAAGTCACACTCCATACTCTCCCGATATTCACACTCAATACTCTCCCAACAGTCACACTACATACTCTCCCAATAGTTACATTCCGTACTCTCCCAACAGTCACACTCCATACTCTACCAACAGTCATACTCCATACATTCCCAACAGTCACACTCCACACTCTCCCAACAGTCACACTCCACACTCTCCCAACAGTCACACTCCATGCTCTCCCAAAAGTCACACTCCATACTCTCCCAACAGTCACAATCAATACTCTCCCAACAGTCACACACTATACTTTCACAACATTCACACTCACTGCTCTCCCAACAGTCACACACTATACTTTCCCAACAGTCACACTCAACAGTCACACACCATACTCTCCCAACAGTAGTACTCTATACTCTCCCGAGAGTCAAACTCCTTACTTTCCCAACATTCACACTCCACACTCTCTCAACCGTTATCCTCCATTCTCTCCCAACAGTCACACTCAACAGTCTCTCAACCATCACACTCCACGCTCTCCAAAAAGTCACACTCAACAGTCTCTCAACCGTCACACTCCATTCTCTCCCAACAGTCACATTCAACAGTCTCTCAACAGTCACACTCCATACTCTCCCAACAGTCACAATCCACACTCTCCGAACAGTGACACTCCATACTCTCCCAACAGTCACACACCATACTCTCACAACAATCACATTACACACTCTCCCAACAGACACACACTATATTTTCCCAACAGTCACACTCCACACTCTCCCAACAGTCACACTCCACATTAACCCACCAGTCACACTCCATACTCTCCCAACAGTCACACTCCACACTCTCCCAACAGTCACCCTCCATACTTTCCCAACAGTCACACTCCATACTTTCACAACAGCCAAACTCCATACTCTTCTAACAGTCACACTACATACTCTGCCAACAGTCAAACTCCATACTTTCCCAACAGTCACACACAACATTTTCCCAACAATCACATTACATACTTTCCTAACAGGCACACACAACATTTTCCCAACAGTCAAACTCCATACTTTCCCAACAGTCACACACCATACTCTCACAACACTTACATTAAATTCTCTCCCAACTGTCACACACTATATTTTCCCAACAGTCACACTCCATACTTTCCCAAAAGTCACACTACACTCTCCCACCTGTCACACTCCATACTTTCCCAACAGTCACATTACATAGTCTCCAAACAGGAACACTGCATACTATCTCAACAGTCACACTCCACAATCTCCCAACAGTCACCCTCCATACTCTCCCAATAGTTACAATCCATACTCTCCCAACAGTAACACTCCATACTCTACCAACAATCATACTCCTAACTTTCCCAACAGTCACACTCCACACTCTCCCAACAGTCACATTCCACACTCTCCCAACAGTCACACTCCATGCACTCCCAATAGTTACATTCCATACTCTCCCAACAGTCACATTCCATACTCTACCTACAGTCATACTCCATACATTCCCAACAGTCACACTCCACACTCTCCAAACAGTCACACACCATACTTTCCGAATAGTCACAATACACTCTCCCAACAGTCACACTCCACATTAACCCAACAGTCACACTCCATACTCTCCCAACAGTCACACTCCACACTCTCCCAACAGTCACCCTCCATACTCTCCCAACAGTCACACACTATATTTTCCCAACAGTCACATTCCATACTCTACCTACAGTCATACTCCATACATTCCCAACAGTCACACTCCACACTCTCCAAACAGTCACACACTATATTTTCCCAACAGTCACACACCATACTCTCACAACACTTACATTAAATTCTCTCCCAACAGTCACACTCCATTCTCTCCCAACAGTAACACTCCACACTCTCCCAACAGTCACACTCCACACTCTCCCAACAGTCACACTCCATGCACTCCCAATAGTTACATTCCATACTCTCCCAACAGTCACATTCCATACTCTACCTACAGTCATACTCCATACATTCCCAACAGTCACACTCCACGCTCTCCCCACAGTCACACTCCACACTCTCCCAACAGTCACCCTCCATGCTCTCCCAAAAGTCACACTCCATACTCTCCCAACAGTCACAATCAATACTCTCCCAACAGTCACACACTGTACTTTCACAACATTCCCACTCAATGCTCTCCCAACAGTCACACACTATACTTTCCCAACAGTCACACTCAACAGTCACACACCATACTCTCCCAACAGTAGTACTCTATACTCTCCCGAGAGTCACACTCCTTACTTTCCCAACATTCACACTCCACACTCTCTCAACCGTCACCCTCCATTCTCTCCCAACAGGCACACTCAACAGTCTCTCAACCGTCACACTCCATTCTCTCCCAACAGTAACACTCAACAGTCTCTCAACCATCACACTCCATGCTCTCCAAAAAGTCACACTCAACAGTCTGTCAACCATCACACTCCATTCTCTCCCAACAGTCACATTCAACAGTCTCTCAACAGTCACACTCCATACTCTCCCAACAGTCACATTCCACACTCTCCGAACTGTGACACTCCATACTCTCCCAACAGTCACACACCATACTCTCACAACAATCACATTACACACTCTCCCAACAGACACACACTATATTTTCCCAACAGTCACCCTCCATACTTTCCCAACAGTCACACTCCATACTTTCACAACAGCCAAACTCCATACTCTTCTAACAGTCACACTACATACTCTGCCAACAGTCAAACTCCATACTTTCCCAACAGTCACACACAACATTTTCCCAACAGTCACATTACATACTTTCCTAACAGGCACACCCAACATTTTCCCAACAGTCAAACTCCATACTTTCCCAACAGTCACACACCATACTCTCACAACACTTACATTAAATTCTCTCCCAACTGTCACACACTATATTTTCCCAACAGTCACACTCCATACTTTCCCAAAAGTCACACTACACTCTCCCACCTGTCACACTCCATACTTTCCCAACAGTCACATTACATAGTCTCCAAACAGGAACACTGCATACTATCTCAACAGTCACACTCCACAATCTCCCAACAGTCACCCTCCATACTCTCCCAATAGTTACAATCCATACTCTCCCAACAGTCACACTCCATACTCTACCAACAATCATACTCCTAACTTTCCCAACAGTCACACTCCACACTCTCCCAACAGTCACATTCCACACTCTCCCAAAAGTCACACTCCATGCACTCCCAATAGTTACATTCCATACTCTCCCAACAGTCACATTCCATACTCTACCTACAGTCATACTCCATACATTCCCAACAGTCACACTCCACACTCTCCAAACAGTCACACACCATACTTTCCGAATAGTCACAATACACTCTCCCAACAGTCACACTCCACATTATCCCAACAGTCACACTCCATACTCTCCCAACAGTCACACTCCACACTCTCCCAACAGTCACCCTCCATACTCTCCCAACAGTCACACACTATATTTTCCCAACAGTCACATTCCATACTCTACCTACAGTCATACTCCATACATTCCCAACAGTCACACTCCACACTCTCCAAACAGTCACACACTATATTTTCCCAACAGTCACACACCATACTCTCACAACACTTACATTAAATTCTCTCCCAACAGTCACACTCCATTCTCTCCCAACAGTAACACTCCACACTCTCCCAACAGTCACACTCCACACTCTCCCAACAGTCACACTCCATGCACTCCCAATAGTTACATTCCATACTCTCCCAACAGTCACATTCCATACTCTACCTACAGTCATACTCCATACATTCCCAACAGTCACACTCCACGCTCTCCCCACAGTCACACTCCACACTCTCCCAACAGTCACCCTCCATGCTCTCCCAAAAGTCACACTCCATACTCTCCCAACAGTCACAATCAATACTCTCCCAACAGTCACACACTGTACTTTCACAACATTCCCACTCAATGCTCTCCCAACAGTCACACACTATACTTTCCCAACAGTCACACTCAACAGTCACACACCATACTCTCCCAACAGTAGTACTCTATACTCTCCCGAGAGTCACACTCCTTACTTTCCCAACATTCACACTCCACACTCTCTCAACCGTCACCCTCCATTCTCTCCCAACAGGCACACTCAACAGTCTCTCAACCGTCACACTCCATTCTCTCCCAACAGTAACACTCAACAGTCTCTCAACCATCACACTCCATGCTCTCCAAAAAGTCACACTCAACAGTCTCTCAACCATCACACTCCATTCTCTCCCAACAGTCACATTCAACAGTCTCTCAACAGTCACACTCCATACTCTCCCAACAGTCACATTCCACACTCTCCGAACTGTGACACTCCATACTCTCCCAACAGTCACACACCATACTCTCACAACAATCACATTACACACTCTCCCAACAGACACACACTATATTTTCCCAACAGTCACCCTCCATACTTTCCCAACAGTCACACTCCATACTTTCACAACAGCCAAACTCCATACTCTTCTAACAGTCACACTACATACTCTGCCAACAGTCAAACTCCATACTTTCCCAACAGTCACACACAACATTTTCCCAACAGTCACATTACATACTTTCCTAACAGGCACACCCAACATTTTCCCAACAGTCAAACTCCATACTTTCCCAACAGTCACACACCATACTCTCACAACACTTACATTAAATTCTCTCCCAACTGTCACACACTATATTTTCCCAACAGTCACACTCCATACTTTCCCAAAAGTCACACTACACTCTCCCACCTGTCACACTCCATACTTTCCCAACAGTCACATTACATAGTCTCCAAACAGGAACACTGCATACTATCTCAACAGTCACACTCCACAATCTCCCAACAGTCACCCTCCATACTCTCCCAATAGTTACAATCCATACTCTCCCAACAGTCACACTCCATACTCTACCAACAATCATACTCCTAACTTTCCCAACAGTCACACTCCACACTCTCCCAACAGTCACATTCCACACTCTCCCAAAAGTCACACTCCATGCACTCCCAATAGTTACATTCCATACTCTCCCAACAGTCACATTCCATACTCTACCTACAGTCATACTCCATACATTCCCAACAGTCACACTCCACACTCTCCAAACAGTCACACACCATACTTTCCGAATAGTCACAATACACTCTCCCAACAGTCACACTCCACATTAACCCAACAGTCACACTCCATACTCTCCCAACAGTCACACTCCACACTCTCCCAACAGTCACCCTCCATACTCTCCCAACAGTCACACACTATATTTTCCCAACAGTCACATTCCATACTCTACCTACAGTCATACTCCATACATTCCCAACAGTCACACTCCACACTCTCCAAACAGTCACACACTATATTTTCCCAACAGTCACACACCATACTCTCACAACACTTACATTAAATTCTCTCCCAACAGTCACACTCCATTCTCTCCCAACAGTAACACTCCACACTCTCCCAACAGTCACACTCCACACTCTCCCAACAGTCACACTCCATGCACTCCCAATAGTTACATTCCATACTCTCCCAACAGTCACATTCCATACTCTACCTACAGTCATACTCCATACATTCCCAACAGTCACACTCCACGCTCTCCCCACAGTCACACTCCACACTCTCCCAACAGTCACCCTCCATGCTCTCCCAAAAGTCACACTCCATACTCTCCCAACAGTCACAATCAATACTCTCCCAACAGTCACACACTGTACTTTCACAACATTCCCACTCAATGCTCTCCCAACAGTCACACACTATACTTTCCCAACAGTCACACTCAACAGTCACACACCATACTCTCCCAACAGTAGTACTCTATACTCTCCCGAGAGTCACACTCCTTACTTTCCCAACATTCACACTCCACACTCTCTCAACCGTCACCCTCCATTCTCTCCCAACAGGCACACTCAACAGTCTCTCAACCGTCACACTCCATTCTCTCCCAACAGTAACACTCAACAGTCTCTCAACCATCACACTCCATGCTCTCCAAAAAGTCACACTCAACAGTCTCTCAACCATCACACTCCATTCTCTCCCAACAGTCACATTCAACAGTCTCTCAACAGTCACACTCCATACTCTCCCAACAGTCACATTCCACACTCTCCGAACTGTGACACTCCATACTCTCCCAACAGTCACACACCATACTCTCACAACAATCACATTACACACTCTCCCAACAGACACACACTATATTTTCCCAACAGTCACACTCCACACTCTCCAAACAGTCACACACCATACTCTCCGAATAGTCACAAAACACTCTCCCAACAGTCACAATCCACATTAACCCACCAGTCACACTCCATACTCTCCCAACAGTCACACTCCACACTCTCCCAACAGTCACCCTCCATACTTTCCCAACAGTCACACTCCATACTTTCACAACAGCCAAACTCCATACTCTTCTAACAGTCACACTACATACTCTTCCAACAGTCAAACTCCATACTTTCCCAACAGTCACACACAACATTTTCCCAACAGTCACACTACATACTTTCCTAACAGTCACACACAACATTTTCCCAACAGTCAAACTCCATACTTTCCCAACAGTCACACACCATACTCTCACAACACTTACATTAAATTCTCACCCAACTGTTACGCACTATATTTTCCCAACAGTCACACTCCATACTTTCCCAAAAGTCACACTTCACACTCTCCAAATAGTCACACTCCATACTCTCCCAATACTCACGTTACACTCTCCCACCAGTCACACTCCATATTTTCCCAACAGTCACATTACATAGTCTCCAAACAGGAACACTGCATACTATCTCAACAGTCACACTCCACAATCTCCCAACAGTCACACTCCACACTCTCCCAACAGTCACACTCCATGCTCTCCCAAAAAGTCACACTCCATACTCTCCCGATATTCACACTCAATACTCTCCCAACAGTCACACTACATACTCTCCCAATAGTTACATTCCGTACTCTCCCAACAGTCACACTCCATACTCTACCAACAGTCATACTCCATACATTCCCAACAGTCACACTCCACACTCTCCCAACAGTCACACTCCACACTCTCCCAACAGTCACACTCCATGCTCTCCCAAAAGTCACACTCCATACTCTCCCAACAGTCACAATCAATACTCTCCCAACAGTCACACACTATACTTTCACAACATTCACACTCACTGCTCTCCCAACAGTCACACACTATACTTTCCCAACAGTCACACTCAACAGTCACACACCATACTCTCCCAACAGTAGTACTCTATACTCTCCCGAGAGTCAAACTCCTTACTTTCCCAACATTCACACTCCACACTCTCTCAACCATTATCCTCCATTCTCTCCCAACAGTCACACTCAACAGTCTCTCAACCATCACACTCCACGCTCTCCAAAAAGTCACACTCAACAGTCTCTCAACCGTCACACTCCATTCTCTCCCAACAGTCACATTCAACAGTCTCTCAACAGTCACACTCCATACTCTCCCAACAGTCACAATCCACACTCTCCGAACAGTGACACTCCATACTCTCCCAACAGTCACACACCATACTCTCACAACAATCACATTACACACTCTCCCAACAGACACACACTATATTTTCCCAACAGTCACACTCCACACTCTCGCAACAGTCACACTCCACATTAACCCACCAGTCACACTCCATACTCTCCCAACAGTCACACTCCACACTCTCCCAACAGTCACCCTCCATACTTTCCCAACAGTCACACTCCATACTTTCACAACAGCCAAACTCCATACTCTTCTAACAGTCACACTACATACTCTGCCAACAGTCAAACTCCATACTTTCCCAACAGTCACACACAACATTTTCCCAACAGTCACATTACATACTTTCCTAACAGGCACACACAACATTTTCCCAACAGTCAAACTCCATACTTTCCCAACAGTCACACACCATACTCTCACAACACTTACATTAAATTCTCTCCCAACTGTCACACACTATATTTTCCCAACAGTCACACTCCATACTTTCCCAAAAGTCACACTACACTCTCCCACCTGTCACACTCCATACTTTCCCAACAGTCACATTACATAGTCTCCAAACAGGAACACTGCATACTATCTCAACAGTCACACTCCACAATCTCCCAACAGTCACCCTCCATACTCTCCCAATAGTTACAATCCATACTCTCCCAACAGTCACACTCCATACTCTACCAACAATCATACTCCTAACTTTCCCAACAGTCACACTCCACACTCTCCCAACAGTCACATTCCACACTCTCCCAACAGTCACACTCCATGCACTCCCAATAGTTACATTCCATACTCTCCCAACAGTCACATTCCATACTCTACCTACAGTCATACTCCATACATTCCCAACAGTCACACTCCACACTCTCCAAACAGTCACACACCATACTTTCCGAATAGTCACAATACACTCTCCCAACAGTCACACTCCACATTAACCCAACAGTCACACTCCATACTCTCCCAACAGTCACACTCCACACTCTCCCAACAGTCACCCTCCATACTCTCCCAACAGTCACACACTATATTTTCCCAACAGTCACATTCCATACTCTACCTACAGTCATACTCCATACATTCCCAACAGTCACACTCCACACTCTCCAAACAGTCACACACTATATTTTCCCAACAGTCACACACCATACTCTCACAACACTTACATTAAATTCTCTCCCAACAGTCACACTCCATTCTCTCCCAACAGTAACACTCCACACTCTCCCAGCAGTCACACTCCACACTCTCCCAACAGTCACACTCCATGCACTCCCAATAGTTACATTCCATACTCTCCCAACAGTCACATTCCATACTCTACCTACAGTCATACTCCATACATTCCCAACAGTCACACTCCACGCTCTCCCCACAGTCACACTCCACACTCTCCCAACAGTCACCCTCCATGCTCTCCCAAAAGTCACACTCCATACTCTCCCAACAGTCACAATCAATACTCTCCCAACAGTCACACACTGTACTTTCACAACATTCCCACTCAATGCTCTCCCAACAGTCACACACTATACTTTCCCAACAGTCACACTCAACAGTCACACACCATACTCTCCCAACAGTAGTACTCTATACTCTCCCGAGAGTCACACTCCTTACTTTCCCAACATTCACACTCCACACTCTCTCAACCGTCACCCTCCATTCTCTCCCAACAGGCACACTCAACAGTCTCTCAACCGTCACACTCCATTCTCTCCCAACAGTAACACTCAACAGTCTCTCAACCATCACACTCCATGCTCTCCAAAAAGTCACACTCAACAGTCTCTCAACCATCACACTCCATTCTCTCCCAACAGTCACATTCAACAGTCTCTCAACAGTCACACTCCATACTCTCCCAACAGTCACATTCCACACTCTCCGAACTGTGACACTCCATACTCTCCCAACAGTCACACACCATACTCTCACAACAATCACATTACACACTCTCCCAACAGACACACACTATATTTTCCCAACAGTCACACTCCACACTCTCCAAACAGTCACACACCATACTCTCCGAATAGTCACAAAACACTCTCCCAACAGTCACACTCCACATTAACCCAACAGTCACACTCCATACTCTCCCAACAGTCACACTCCACACTCTCCCAACAGTCACCCTCCATACTCTCCCAACAGTCACACACTATATTTTCCCAACAGTCACATTCCATACTCTACCTACAGTCATACTCCATACATTCTCAACAGTCACACTCCACACTCTCCAAACAGTCACACACTATATTTTCCCAACAGTCACACACCATACTCTCACAACACTTACATTAAATTCTCTCCCAACAGTCACACTCCATTCTCTCCCAACAGTAACACTCCACACTCTCCCAACAGTCACACTCCACACTCTCCCAACAGTCACACTCCATGCACTCCCAATAGTTACATTCCATACTCTCCCAACAGTCACATTCCATACTTTACCTACAGTCATACTCCATACATTCCCAACAGTCACACTCCACGCTCTCCCCACAGTCACACTCCACACTCTCCCAACAGTCACCCTCCATGCTCTCCCAAAAGTCACACTCCATACTCTCCCAACAGTCACAATCAATACTCTCCCAACAGTCACACACTGTACTTTCACAACATTCCCACTCAATGCTCTCCCAACAGTCACACACTATACTTTCCCAACAGTCACACTCAACAGTCACACACCATACTCTCCCAACAGTAGTACTCTATACTCTCCCGAGAGTCACACTCCTTACTTTCCCAACATTCACACTCCACACTCTCTCAACCGTCACCCTCCATTCTCTCCCAACAGGCACACTCAACAGTCTCTCAACCGTCACACTCCATTCTCTCCCAACAGTAACACTCAACAGTCTCTCAACCATCACACTCCATGCTCTCCAAAAAGTCACACTCAACAGTCTCTCAACCATCACACTCCATTCTCTCCCAACAGTCACATTCAACAGTCTCTCAACAGTCACACTCCATACTCTCCCAACAGTCACATTCCACACTCTCCGAACTGTGACACTCCATACTCTCCCAACAGTCACACACCATACTCTCACAACAATCACATTACACACTCTCCCAACAGACACACACTATATTTTCCCAACAGTCACACTCCACACTCTCCAAACAGTCACACACCATACTCTCCGAATAGTCACAAAACACTCTCCCAACAGTCACAATCCACATTAACCCACCAGTCACACTCCATACTCTCCCAACAGTCACACTCCACACTCTCCCAACAGTCACCCTCCATACTTTCCCAACAGCCAAACTCCATACTCTTCTAACAGTCACACTACATACTCTTCCAACAGTCAAACTCCATACTTTCCCAACAGTCACACACAACATTTTCCCAACAGTCACACTACATACTTTCCTAACAGTCACACACAACATTTTCCCAACAGTCAAACTCCATACTTTCCCAACAGTCACACACCATACTCTCACAACACTTACATTAAATTATCACCCAACTGTTACGCACTATATTTTCCCAACAGTCACACTCCATACTTTCCCAAAAGTCACACTTCACACTCTCCAAATAATAGTCACACTCCATACTCTCCCAATACTCACGTTACACTCTCCCACCAGTCACACTCTATATTTTCCCAACAGTCACATTACATAGTCTCCAAACAGGAACACTGCATACTATCTCAACAGTCACACTCCACAATCTCCCAACAGTCACACTCCACACTCTCCCAACAGTCACACTCCATGCTCTCCCAAAAAGTCACACTCCATACTCTCCCGATATTCACACTCAATACTCTCCCAACAGTCACACTACATACTCTCCCAATAGTTACATTCCGTACTCTCCCAACAGTCACACTCCATACTCTACCAACAGTCATACTCCATACATTCCCAACAGTCACACTCCACACTCTCCCAACAGTCACACTCCACACTCTCCCAACAGTCACACTCCATGCTCTCCCAAAAGTCACACTCCATACTCTCCCAACAGTCACAATCAATACTCTCCCAACAGTCACACACTATACTTTCACAACATTCACACTCACTGCTCTCCCAACAGTCACACACTATACTTTCCCAACAGTCACACTCAACAGTCACACACCATACTCTCCCAACAGTAGTACTCTATACTCTCCCGAGAGTCAAACTCCTTACTTTCCCAACATTCACACTCCACACTCTCTCAACCGTTATCCTCCATTCTCTCCCAACAGTCACACTCAACAGTCTCTCAACCATCACACTCCACGCTCTCCAAAAAGTCACACTCAACAGTCTCTCAACCGTCACACTCCATTCTCTCCCAACAGTCACATTCAACAGTCTCTCAACAGTCACACTCCATACTCTCCCAACAGTCACAATCCACACTCTCCGAACAGTGACACTCCATACTCTCCCAACAGTCACACACCATACTCTCACAACAATCACATTACACACTCTCCCAACAGACACACACTATATTTTCCCAACAGTCACACTCCACACTCTCGCAACAGTCACACTCCACATTAACCCACCAGTCACACTCCATACTCTCCCAACAGCCACACTCCACACTCTCCCAACAGTCACCCTCCATACTTTCCCAACAGTCACACTCCATACTTTCACAACAGCCAAACTCCATACTCTTCTAACAGTCACACTACATACTCTGCCAACAGTCAAACTCCATACTTTCCCAACAGTCACACACAACATTTTCCCAACAGTCACATTACATACTTTCCTAACAGGCACACACAACATTTTCCCAACAGTCAAACTCCATACTTTCCCAACAGTCACACACCATACTCTCACAACACTTACATTAAATTCTCTCCCAACTGTCACACACTATATTTTCCCAACAGTCACACTCCATACTTTCCCAAAAGTCACACTACACTCTCCCACCTGTCACACTCCATACTTTCCCAACAGTCACATTACATAGTCTCCAAACAGGAACACTGCATACTATCTCAACAGTCACACTCCACAATCTCCCAACAGTCACCCTCCATACTCTCCCAATAGTTACAATCCATACTCTCCCAACAGTCACACTCCATACTCTACCAACAATCATACTCCTAACTTTCCCAACAGTCACACTCCACACTCTCCCAACAGTCACATTCCACACTCTCCCAACAGTCACACTCCATGCACTCCCAATAGTTACATTCCATACTCTCCCAACAGTCACATTCCATACTCTACCTACAGTCATACTCCATACATTCCCAACAGTCACACTCCACACTCTCCAAACAGTCACACACCATACTTTCCGAATAGTCACAATACACTCTCCCAACAGTCACACTCCACATTAACCCAACAGTCACACTCCATACTCTCCCAACAGTCACACTCCACACTCTCCCAACAGTCACCCTCCATACTCTCCCAACAGTCACACACTATATTTTCCCAACAGTCACATTCCATACTCTACCTACAGTCATACTCCATACATTCCCAACAGTCACACTCCACACTCTCCAAACAGTCACACACTATATTTTCCCAACAGTCACACACCATACTCTCACAACACTTACATTAAATTCTCTCCCAACAGTCACACTCCATTCTCTCCCAACAGTAACACTCCACACTCTCCCAGCAGTCACACTCCACACTCTCCCAACAGTCACACTCCATGCACTCCCAATAGTTACATTCCATACTCTCCCAACAGTCACATTCCATACTCTACCTACAGTCATACTCCATACATTCCCAACAGTCACACTCCACGCTCTCCCCACAGTCACACTCCACACTCTCCCAACAGTCACCCTCCATGCTCTCCCAAAAGTCACACTCCATACTCTCCCAACAGTCACAATCAATACTCTCCCAACAGTCACACACTGTACTTTCACAACATTCCCACTCAATGCTCTCCCAACAGTCACACACTATACTTTCCCAACAGTCACACTCAACAGTCACACACCATACTCTCCCAACAGTAGTACTCTATACTCTCCCGAGAGTCACACTCCTTACTTTCCCAACATTCACACTCCACACTCTCTCAACCGTCACCCTCCATTCTCTCCCAACAGGCACACTCAACAGTCTCTCAACCGTCACACTCCATTCTCTCCCAACAGTAACACTCAACAGTCTCTCAACCATCACACTCCATGCTCTCCAAAAAGTCACACTCAACAGTCTCTCAACCATCACACTCCATTCTCTCCCAACAGTCACATTCAACAGTCTCTCAACAGTCACACTCCATACTCTCCCAACAGTCACATTCCACACTCTCCGAACTGTGACACTCCATACTCTCCCAACAGTCACACACCATACTCTCACAACAATCACATTACACACTCTCCCAACAGACACACACTATATTTTCCCAACAGTCACACTCCACACTCTCCAAACAGTCACACACCATACTCTCCGAATAGTCACAAAACACTCTCCCAACAGTCACACTCCACATTAACCCAACAGTCACACTCCATACTCTCCCAACAGTCACACTCCACACTCTCCCAACAGTCACCCTCCATACTCTCCCAACAGTCACACACTATATTTTCCCAACAGTCACATTCCATACTCTACCTACAGTCATACTCCATACATTCTCAACAGTCACACTCCACACTCTCCAAACAGTCACACACTATATTTTCCCAACAGTCACACACCATACTCTCACAACACTTACATTAAATTCTCTCCCAACAGTCACACTCCATTCTCTCCCAACAGTAACACTCCACACTCTCCCAACAGTCACACTCCACACTCTCCCAACAGTCACACTCCATGCACTCCCAATAGTTACATTCCATACTCTCCCAACAGTCACATTCCATACTCTACCTACAGTCATACTCCATACATTCCCAACAGTCACACTCCACGCTCTCCCCACAGTCACACTCCACACTCTCCCAACAGTCACCCTCCATGCTCTCCCAAAAGTCACACTCCATACTCTCCCAACAGTCACAATCAATACTCTCCCAACAGTCACACACTGTACTTTCACAACATTCCCACTCAATGCTCTCCCAACAGTCACACACTATACTTTCCCAACAGTCACACTCAACAGTCACACACCATACTCTCCCAACAGTAGTACTCTATACTCTCCCGAGAGTCACACTCCTTACTTTCCCAACATTCACACTCCACACTCTCTCAACCGTCACCCTCCATTCTCTCCCAACAGGCACACTCAACAGTCTCTCAACCGTCACACTCCATTCTCTCCCAACAGTAACACTCAACAGTCTCTCAACCATCACACTCCATGCTCTCCAAAAAGTCACACTCAACAGTCTCTCAACCATCACACTCCATTCTCTCCCAACAGTCACATTCAACAGTCTCTCAACAGTCACACTCCATACTCTCCCAACAGTCACATTCCACACTCTCCGAACTGTGACACTCCATACTCTCCCAACAGTCACACACCATACTCTCACAACAATCACATTACACACTCTCCCAACAGACACACACTATATTTTCCCAACAGTCACACTCCACACTCTCCAAACAGTCACACACCATACTCTCCGAATAGTCACAAAACACTCTCCCAACAGTCACAATCCACATTAACCCACCAGTCACACTCCATACTCTCCCAACAGTCACACTCCACACTCTCCCAACAGTCACCCTCCATACTTTCCCAACAGCCAAACTCCATACTCTTCTAACAGTCACACTACATACTCTTCCAACAGTCAAACTCCATACTTTCCCAACAGTCACACACAACATTTTCCCAACAGTCACACTACATACTTTCCTAACAGTCACACACAACATTTTCCCAACAGTCAAACTCCATACTTTCCCAACAGTCACACACCATACTCTCACAACACTTACATTAAATTATCACCCAACTGTTACGCACTATATTTTCCCAACAGTCACACTCCATACTTTCCCAAAAGTCACACTTCACACTCTCCAAATAGTCACACTCCATACTCTCCCAATACTCACGTTACACTCTCCCACCAGTCACACTCTATATTTTCCCAACAGTCACATTACATAGTCTCCAAACAGGAACACTGCATACTATCTCAACAGTCACACTCCACAATCTCCCAACAGTCACACTCCACACTCTCCCAACAGTCACACTCCATGCTCTCCCAAAAAGTCACACTCCATACTCTCCCGATATTCACACTCAATACTCTCCCAACAGTCACACTACATACTCTCCCAATAGTTACATTCCGTACTCTCCCAACAGTCACACTCCATACTCTACCAACAGTCATACTCCATACATTCCCAACAGTCACACTCCACACTCTCCCAACAGTCACACTCCACACTCTCCCAACAGTCACACTCCATGCTCTCCCAAAAGTCACACTCCATACTCTCCCAACAGTCACACTCCACACTCTCCCAACAGTCACCCTGCATACTCTCCCAACAGTCACACACTATATTTTCCCAACAGTCACATTCCATACTCTACCTACAGTCATACTCCATACATTCCCAACAGTCACACTCCACACTCTCCAAACAGTCACACACTATATTTTCCCAACAGTCACACACCATACTCTCACAACACTTACATTAAATTCTCTCCCAACAGTCACACTCCATTCTCTCCCAACAGTAACACTCCACACTCTCCCAACAGTCACACTCCACACTCTCCCAACAGTCACACTCCATGCACTCCCAATAGTTACATTCCATACTCTCCCAACAGTCACATTCCATACTCTACCTACAGTCATACTCCATACATTCCCAACAGTCACACTCCACACTCTCCCCACAGTCACACTCCACACTCTCCCAACAGTCACCCTCCATGCTCTCCCAAATGTCACACTCCATACTCTCCCAACAGTCACAATCAATACTCTCCCAACAGTCACACACTGTACTTTCACAACATTCCCACTCAATGCTCTCCCAACAGTCACACACTATACTTTCCCAACAGTCACACTCAACAGTCACACACCATACTCTCCCAACAGTAGTACTCTATACTCTCCCGAGAGTCACACTCCTTACTTTCCCAACATTCACACTCCACACTCTCTCAACCGTCACCCTCCATTCTCTCCCAACAGGCACACTCAACAGTCTCTCAACCGTCACACTCCATTCTCTCCCAACAGTAACACTCAACAGTCTCTCAACCATCACACTCCATGCTCTCCAAAAAGTCACACTCAACAGTCTCTCAACCATCACACTCCATTCTCTCCCAACAGTCACATTCAACAGTCTCTCAACAGTCACACTCCATACTCTCCCAACAGTCACATTCCACACTCTCCGAACTGTGACACTCCATACTCTCCCAACAGTCACACACCATACTCTCACAACAATCACATTACACACTCTCCCAACAGACACACACTATATTTTCCCAACAGTCACACTCCACACTCTCCAAACAGTCACACACCATACTCTCCGAATAGTCACAAAACACTCTCCCAACAGTCACAATCCACATTAACCCACCAGTCACACTCCATACTCTCCCAACAGTCACACTCCACACTCTCCCAACAGTCACCCTCCATACTTTCCCAACAGTCACACTCCATACTTTCACAACAGCCAAACTCCATACTCTTCTAACACTCACACTACATACTCTTCCAACAGTCAAACTCCATACTTTCCCAACAGTCACACACAACATTTTCCCAACAGTCACACTACATACTTTCCTAACAGTCACACACAACATTTTCCCAACAGTCAAACTCCATACTTTCCCAACAGTCACACACCATACTCTCACAACACTTACATTAAATTCTCACCCAACTGTTACGCACTATATTTTCCCAACAGTCACACTCCATACTTTCCCAAAAGTCACACTTCACACTCTCCAAATAGTCACACTCCATACTCTCCCAATACTCACGTTACACTCTCCCACCAGTCACACTCCATATTTTCCCAACAGTCACATTACATAGTCTCCAAACAGGAACACTGCATACTATCTCAACAGTCACACTCCACAATCTCCCAACAGTCACACTCCACACTCTCCCAACAGTCACACTCCATGCTCTCCCAAAAAGTCACACTCCATACTCTCCCGATATTCACACTCAATACTCTCCCAACAGTCACACTACATACTCTCCCAATAGTTACATTCCGTACTCTCCCAACAGTCACACTCCATACTCTACCAACAGTCATACTCCATACATTCCCAACAGTCACACTCCACACTCTCCCAACAGTCACACTCCACACTCTCCCAACAGTCACACTCCATGCTCTCCCAAAAGTCACACTCCATACTCTCCCAACAGTCACAATCAATACTCTCCCAACAGTCACACACTATACTTTCACAACATTCACACTCACTGCTCTCCCAACAGTCACACACTATACTTTCCCAACAGTCACACTCAACAGTCACACACCATACTCTCCCAACAGTAGTACTCTATACTCTCCCGAGAGTCAAACTCCTTACTTTCCCAACATTCACACTCCACACTCTCTCAACCGTTATCCTCCATTCTCTCCCAACAGTCACACTCAACAGTCTCTCAACCATCACACTCCACGCTCTCCAAAAAGTCACACTCAACAGTCTCTCAACCGTCACACTCCATTCTCTCCCAACAGTCACATTCAACAGTCTCTCAACAGTCACACTCCATACTCTCCCAACAGTCACAATCCACACTCTCCGAACAGTGACACTCCATACTCTCCCAACAGTCACACACCATACTCTCACAACAATCACATTACACACTCTCCCAACAGACACACACTATATTTTCCCAACAGTCACACTCCACACTCTCGCAACAGTCACACTCCACATTAACCCACCAGTCACACTCCATACTCTCCCAACAGTCACACTCCACACTCTCCCAACAGTCACCCTCCATACTTTCCCAACAGTCACACTCCATACTTTCACAACAGCCAAACTCCATACTCTTCTAACAGTCACACTACATACTCTGCCAACAGTCAAACTCCATACTTTCCCAACAGTCACACACAACATTTTCCCAACAGTCACATTACATACTTTCCTAACAGGCACACACAACATTTTCCCAACAGTCAAACTCCATACTTTCCCAACAGTCACACACCATACTCTCACAACACTTACATTAAATTCTCTCCCAACTGTCACACACTATATTTTCCCAACAGTCACACTCCATACTTTCCCAAAAGTCACACTACACTCTCCCACCTGTCACACTCCATACTTTCCCAACAGTCACATTACATAGTCTCCAAACAGGAACACTGCATACTATCTCAACAGTCACACTCCACAATCTCCCAACAGTCACCCTCCATACTCTCCCAATAGTTACAATCCATACTCTCCCAACAGTCACACTCCATACTCTACCAACAATCATACTCCTAACTTTCCCAACAGTCACACTCCACACTCTCCCAACAGTCACATTCCACACTCTCCCAACAGTCACACTCCATGCACTCCCAATAGTTACATTCCATACTCTCCCAACAGTCACATTCCATACTCTACCTACAGTCATACTCCATACATTCCCAACAGTCACACTCCACACTCTCCAAACAGTCACACACCATACTTTCCGAATAGTCACAATACACTCTCCCAACAGTCACACTCCACATTAACCCAACAGTCACACTCCATACTCTCCCAACAGTCACACTCCACACTCTCCCAACAGTCACCCTCCATACTCTCCCAACAGTCACACACTATATTTTCCCAACAGTCACATTCCATACTCTACCTACAGTCATACTCCATACATTCCCAACAGTCACACTCCACACTCTCCAAACAGCCACACACTATATTTTCCCAACAGTCACACACCATACTCTCACAACACTTACATTAAATTCTCTCCCAACAGTCACACTCCATTCTCTCCCAACAGTAACACTCCACACTCTCCCAGCAGTCACACTCCACACTCTCCCAACAGTCACACTCCATGCACTCCCAATAGTTACATTCCATACTCTCCCAACAGTCACATTCCATACTCTACCTACAGTCATACTCCATACATTCCCAACAGTCACACTCCACGCTCTCCCCACAGTCACACTCCACACTCTCCCAACAGTCACCCTCCATGCTCTCCCAAAAGTCACACTCCATACTCTCCCAACAGTCACAATCAATACTCTCCCAACAGTCACACACTGTACTTTCACAACATTCCCACTCAATGCTCTCCCAACAGTCACACACTATACTTTCCCAACAGTCACACTCAACAGTCACACACCATACTCTCCCAACAGTAGTACTCTATACTCTCCCGAGAGTCACACTCCTTACTTTCCCAACATTCACACTCCACACTCTCTCAACCGTCACCCTCCATTCTCTCCCAACAGGCACACTCAACAGTCTCTCAACCGTCACACTCCATTCTCTCCCAACAGTAACACTCAACAGTCTCTCAACCATCACACTCCATGCTCTCCAAAAAGTCACACTCAACAGTCTCTCAACCATCACACTCCATTCTCTCCCAACAGTCACATTCAACAGTCTCTCAACAGTCACACTCCATACTCTCCCAACAGTCACATTCCACACTCTCCGAACTGTGACACTCCATACTCTCCCAACAGTCACACACCATACTCTCACAACAATCACATTACACACTCTCCCAACAGACACACACTATATTTTCCCAACAGTCACACTCCACACTCTCCAAACAGTCACACACCATACTCTCCGAATAGTCACAAAACACTCTCCCAACAGTCACACTCCACATTAACCCAACAGTCACACTCCATACTCTCCCAACAGTCACACTCCACACTCTCCCAACAGTCACCCTCCATACTCTCCCAACAGTCACACACTATATTTTCCCAACAGTCACATTCCATACTCTACCTACAGTCATACTCCATACATTCTCAACAGTCACACTCCACACTCTCCAAACAGTCACACACTATATTTTCCCAACAGTCACACACCATACTCTCACAACACTTACATTAAATTCTCTCCCAACAGTCACACTCCATTCTCTCCCAACAGTAACACTCCACACTCTCCCAACAGTCACACTCCACACTCTCCCAACAGTCACACTCCATGCACTCCCAATAGTTACATTCCATACTCTCCCAACAGTCACATTCCATACTCTACCTACAGTCATACTCCATACATTCCCAACAGTCACACTCCACGCTCTCCCCACAGTCACACTCCACACTCTCCCAACAGTCACCCTCCATGCTCTCCCAAAAGTCACACTCCATACTCTCCCAACAGTCACAATCAATACTCTCCCAACAGTCACACACTGTACTTTCACAACATTCCCACTCAATGCTCTCCCAACAGTCACACACTATACTTTCCCAACAGTCACACTCAACAGTCACACACCATACTCTCCCAACAGTAGTACTCTATACTCTCCCGAGAGTCACACTCCTTACTTTCCCAACATTCACACTCCACACTCTCTCAACCGTCACCCTCCATTCTCTCCCAACAGGCACACTCAACAGTCTCTCAACCGTCACACTCCATTCTCTCCCAACAGTAACACTCAACAGTCTCTCAACCATCACACTCCATGCTCTCCAAAAAGTCACACTCAACAGTCTCTCAACCATCACACTCCATTCTCTCCCAACAGTCACATTCAACAGTCTCTCAACAGTCACACTCCATACTCTCCCAACAGTCACATTCCACACTCTCCGAACTGTGACACTCCATACTCTCCCAACAGTCACACACCATACTCTCACAACAATCACATTACACACTCTCCCAACAGACACACACTATATTTTCCCAACAGTCACACTCCACACTCTCCAAACAGTCACACACCATACTCTCCGAATAGTCACAAAACACTCTCCCAACAGTCACAATCCACATTAACCCACCAGTCACACTCCATACTCTCCCAACAGTCACACTCCACACTCTCCCAACAGTCACCCTCCATACTTTCCCAACAGCCAAACTCCATACTCTTCTAACAGTCACACTACATACTCTTCCAACAGTCAAACTCCATACTTTCCCAACAGTCACACACAACATTTTCCCAACAGTCACACTACATACTTTCCTAACAGTCACACACAACATTTTCCCAACAGTCAAACTCCATACTTTCCCAACAGTCACACACCATACTCTCACAACACTTACATTAAATTATCACCCAACTGTTACGCACTATATTTTCCCAACAGTCACACTCCATACTTTCCCAAAAGTCACACTTCACACTCTCCAAATAGTCACACTCCATACTCTCCCAATACTCACGTTACACTCTCCCACCAGTCACACTCTATATTTTCCCAACAGTCACATTACATAGTCTCCAAACAGGAACACTGCATACTATCTCAACAGTCACACTCCACAATCTCCCAACAGTCACACTCCACACTCTCCCAACAGTCACACTCCATGCTCTCCCAAAAAGTCACACTCCATACTCTCCCGATATTCACACTCAATACTCTCCCAACAGTCACACTACATACTCTCCCAATAGTTACATTCCGTACTCTCCCAACAGTCACACTCCATACTCTACCAACAGTCATACTCCATACATTCCCAACAGTCACACTCCACACTCTCCCAACAGTCACACTCCACACTCTCCCAACAGTCACACTCCATGCTCTCCCAAAAGTCACACTCCATACTCTCCCAACAGTCACAATCAATACTCTCCCAACAGTCACACACTATACTTTCACAACATTCACACTCACTGCTCTCCCAACAGTCACACACTATACTTTCCCAACAGTCACACTCAACAGTCACACACCATACTCTCCCAACAGTAGTACTCTATACTCTCCCGAGAGTCAAACTCCTTACTTTCCCAACATTCACACTCCACACTCTCTCAACCGTTATCCTCCATTCTCTCCCAACAGTCACACTCAACAGTCTCTCAACCATCACACTCCACGCTCTCCAAAAAGTCACACTCAACAGTCTCTCAACCGTCACACTCCATTCTCTCCCAACAGTCACATTCAACAGTCTCTCAACAGTCACACTCCATACTCTCCCAACAGTCACAATCCACACTCTCCGAACAGTGACACTCCATACTCTCCCAACAGTCACACACCATACTCTCACAACAATCACATTACACACTCTCCCAACAGACACACACTATATTTTCCCAACAGTCACACTCCACACTCTCCCAACAGTCACACTCCACATTAACCCACCAGTCACACTCCATACTCTCCCAACAGTCACACTCCACACTCTCCCAACAGTCACCCTCCATACTTTCCCAACAGTCACACTCCATACTTTCACAACAGCCAAACTCCATACTCTTCTAACAGTCACACTACATACTCTGCCAACAGTCAAACTCCATACTTTCCCAACAGTCACACACAACATTTTCCCAACAGTCACATTACATACTTTCCTAACAGGCACACACAACATTTTCCCAACAGTCAAACTCCATACTTTCCCAACAGTCACACACCTTACTCTCACAACACTTACATTAAATTCTCTCCCAACTGTCACACACTATATTTTCCCAACAGTCACACTCCATACTTTCCCAAAAGTCACACTACACTCTCCCACCTGTCACACTCCATACTTTCCCAACAGTCACATTACATAGTCTCCAAACAGGAACACTGCATACTATCTCAACAGTCACACTCCACAATCTCCCAACAGTCACCCTCCATACTCTCCCAATAGTTACAATCCATACTCTCCCAACAGTCACACTCCATACTCTACCAACAATCATACTCCTAACTTTCCCAACAGTCACACTCCACACTCTCCCAACAGTCACATTCCACACTCTCCCAACAGTCACACTCCATGCACTCCCAATAGTTACATTCCATACTCTCCCAACAGTCACATTCCATACTCTACCTACAGTCATACTCCATACATTCCCAACAGTCACATTCCACAATCTCCCAACAGTCACCCTCCATACTCTCCCAATAGTTACAATCCATACTCTCCCAACAGTCACACTCCATACTCTACCAACAATCATACTCCTAACTTTCCCAACAGTCACACTCCACACTCTCCCAACAGTCACATTCCACACTCTCCCAACAGTCACACTCCATGCACTCCCAATAGTTACATTCCATACTCTCCCAACAGTCACATTCCATACTCTACCTACAGTCATACTCCATACATTCCCAACAGTCACACTCCACACTCTCCAAACAGTCACACACCATACTTTCCGAATAGTCACAATACACTCTCCCAACAGTCACACTCCACATTAACCCAACAGTCACACTCCATACTCTCCCAACAGTCACACTCCACACTCTCCCAACAGTCACCCTCCATACTCTCCCAACAGTCACACACTATATTTTCCCAACAGTCACATTCCATACTCTACCTACAGTCATACTCCATACATTCCCAACAGTCACACTCCACACTCTCCAAACAGTCACACACTATATTTTCCCAACAGTCACACACCATACTCTCACAACACTTACATTAAATTCTCTCCCAACAGTCACACTCCATTCTCTCCCAACAGTAACACTCCACACTCTCCCAACAGTCACACTCCACACTCTCCCAACAGTCACACTCCATGCACTCCCAATAGTTACATTCCATACTCTCCCAACAGTCACATTCCATACTCTACCTACAGTCATACTCCATACATTCCCAACAGTCACACTCCACACTCTCCCCACAGTCACACTCCACACTCTCCCAACAGTCACCCTCCATGCTCTCCCAAATGTCACACTCCATACTCTCCCAACAGTCACAATCAATACTCTCCCAACAGTCACACACTGTACTTTCACAACATTCCCACTCAATGCTCTCCCAACAGTCACACACTATACTTTCCCAACAGTCACACTCAACAGTCACACACCATACTCTCCCAACAGTAGTACTCTATACTCTCCCGAGAGTCACACTCCTTACTTTCCCAACATTCACACTCCACACTCTCTCAACCGTCACCCTCCATTCTCTCCCAACAGGCACACTCAACAGTCTCTCAATCGTCACACTCCATTCTCTCCCAACAGTAACACTCAACAGTCTCTCAACCATCACACTCCATGCTCTCCAAAAAGTCACACTCAACAGTCTCTCAACCATCACACTCCATTCTCTCCCAACAGTCACATTCAACAGTCTCTCAACAGTCACACTCCATACTCTCCCAACAGTCACATTCCACACTCTCCGAACTGTGACACTCCATACTCTCCCAACAGTCACACACCATACTCTCACAACAATCACATTACACACTCTCCCAACAGACACACACTATATTTTCCCAACAGTCACACTCCACACTCTCCAAACAGTCACACACCATACTCTCCGAATAGTCACAAAACACTCTCCCAACAGTCACACTCCACATTAACCCACCAGTCACACTCCACAATCTCCCAACAGTCACCCTCCATACTCTCCCAATAGTTACATTCCATACTCTCCCAACAGTCACACTCCATTCTCTCCCAACAGTCACATTCCATACTCTACCTACAGTCATACTCCATACATTCCCAACAGTCACACTCCACACTCTTCAAACAGTCACACACCATACTTTCCGAATAGTCACAACACACTCTCCCAACCGTCACACTCCACAGTTACCCACCAGTCACACTCCATACTCTCCCAACAGTCACACTCCACACTCTCCCAACAGTCCCCCTCCATACTCTCCCAACAGTCACACACTATATTTTCCCAACAGTCACACACCATACTCTCACAACACTTACATTAAATTCTCTCCCAACTGTCACACACTATATTTTCCCAAAAGTCACACTCCATACTTTCCCAAAAGTCACACTTCACACTCTCCAAATAGTCACACTCCATACTCTCCCAATACTCACACTACACTCTCCCACCTGTCACACTTCATACTTTCCCAACAGTCACCCTCCATACTCTCCCAATAGTTACATTCCGTACTCTCCCAACAGTCACACTCCATACTCTCCCAACAGTCACACTCCATACTCTACCAACAGTCATACTCCATACTTTCCCAACAGTCACACTCCACACTCTCCCAACAGTCACACTCCACACTCTCCCAACATTCACACTCCATGCTCTCCCAAAAAGTCACACTCCATAATCTCCCAACATTCACACTCAATACTCTCCCAACAGTCACCCTCCATACTCTCCCAATAGTTACATTCCATACTCTCCCAACAGTCACACTCCATACTCTCCCAACAGTCACACTCCATACTCTACCAACAGTCATACTCCATACTTTCCCAACAGTCACACTCCACACTCTCCCAACAGTCACACTCCACACTCTCCCAACAGTCACACCCCATGCTCTCCCAAAAAGTCACACTCCATACTCTCCCAATATTCACACTCAATACTCTCCCAACAGTCACACTACATACTCTCCCAATAGTTACATTCCGTACTCTCCCAACAGTCACACTCCATACTCTCCCAACAGTCACATTCCATACTCTACCGAGAGTCATACTCCATACATTCCCAACAGTCACACTCCACACTCTCCCAACAGTCACACTCCACACTCTCCCAACAGTCACACTCCATGCTCTCCCAAAAGTCACACTCCAAACTCTCCCAACAGTCACAATCAATACTCTCCCAACAGTCACACACTATACTTTCACAACATTCACACTCACTGCTCTCCCAACAGTCACACACTATACTTTCCCAACAGTCACACTCAACATTCACACACCATACTCTCCCAACAGTAGTACTCTATACTCTCCCGAGAGTCAAACTCCTTACTTTCCCAACATTCACACTCCACACTCTCTCAACCGTCATCCTCCATTCTCTCCCAACAGTCACACTCAACAGTCTCTCAACCGTCACACTCCATGCTCTCCAAAAAGTCACACTCAACAGTCTCTCAACCGTCACACTCCATTCTCTCCCAACAGTCACATTCAACAGTCTCTCAACAGTCACACTCCATACTCTCCCAACAGTCACAATCCACACTCTCCGAACAGTGACACTCCATACTTTCCCAACAGTCACACACCATACTCTCACAACAATCACATTACACACTCTCCCAACAGACACACACTAGATTTTCCCAACAGTCACACTCCACACTCTCCCAACAGTCACACTCCACATTAACCCACCAGTCACACTCCATACTCTCCCAACAGTCACACTCCACACTCTCCCAACAGTCACCCTCCATACTTTCCCAACAGTCACACTCCATACTTTCACAACAGCCAAACTCCATACTCTTCTAACAGTCACACTTCATACTCTGCCAACACTCAAACTCCATACTTTCCCAACAGTCACACACAACATTTTCCCAACAGTCACACTACATACTTTCCTAACAGTCACACACAACATTTTCCCAACAGTCAAACTCCATACTTTCCCAACAGTCACACACCATACTCTCACAACACTTACATTAAATTCTCTCCCAACTGTCACACACTATATTTTCCCAACAGTCACACTCCATACTTTCCCAAAAGTCACACTACACTCTCCCAACAGTCACCCTCCATACTCTCCCAATAGTTACATTCCATACTCTCCCAACAGTCACACTCCATTCTCTCCCAACAGTCACATTCCATACTCTACCTACAGTCATACTCCATACATTCCCAACAGTCACACTCCACACTCTTCAAACAGTCACACACCATACTTTCCGAATAGTCACAACACACTCTCCCAACCGTCACACTCCACAGTAACCCACCAGTCACACTCCATACTCTCCCAACAGTCACACTCCACACTCTCCCAACAGTCCCCCTCCATACTCTCCCAACAGTCACACACTATATTTTCCCAACAGTCACACACCATACTCTCACAACACTTACATTAAATTCTCTCCCAACTGTCACACACTATATTTTCCCAAAAGTCACACTCCATACTTTCCCAAAAGTCACACTTCACACTCTCCAAATAGTCACACTCCATACTCTCCCAATACTCACACTACATTCTCCCACCTGTCACACTTCATACTTTCCCAACAGTCACCCTCCATACTCTCCCAATAGTTACATTCCGTACTCTCCCAACAGTCACACTCCATACTCTCCCAACAGTCACACTCCATACTCTACCAACAGTCATACTCCATACTTTCCCAACAGTCACACTCCACACTCTCCCAACAGTCACACTCCACACTCTCCCAACATTCACACTCCATGCTCTCCCAAAAAGTCACACTCCATAATCTCCCAACATTCACACTCAATACTCTCCCAACAGTCACCCTCCATATTCTCCCAATAGTTACATTCCATACTCTCCCAACAGTCACACTCCATACTCTCCCAACAGTCACACTCCATACTCTACCAACAGTCATACTCCATACTTTCCCAACAGTCACACTCCACACTCTCCCAACAGTCACACTCCACACTCTCCCAACAGTCACACCCCATGCTCTCCCAAAAAGTCACACTCCATACTCTCCCAATATTCACACTCAATACTCTCCCAACAGTCACACTACATACTCTCCCAATAGTTACATTCCGTACTCTCCCAACAGTCACACTCCATACTCTCCCAACAGTCACATTCCATACTCTACCGAGAGTCATACTCCATACATTCCCAACAGTCACACTCCACACTCTCCCAACAGTCACACTCCACACTCTCCCAACAGTCACACTCCATGCTCTCCCAAAAGTCACACTCCATACTCTCCCAACAGTCACAATCAATACTCTCCCAACAGTCACACACTATACTTTCACAACATTCACACTCACTGCTCTCCCAACAGTCACACACTATACTTTCCCAACAGTCACACTCAACATTCACACACCATACTCTCCCAACAGTAGTACTCTATACTCTCCCGAGAGTCAAACTCCTTACTTTCCCAACATTCACACTCCACACTCTCTCAACCGTCATCCTCCATTCTCTCCCAACAGTCACACTCAACAGTCTCTCAACCGTCACACTCCATGCTCTCCAAAAAGTCACACTCAACAGTCTCTCAACCGTCACACTCCATTCTCTCCCAACAGTCACATTCAACAGTCTCTCAACAGTCACACTCCATACTCTCCCAACAGTCACAATCCACACTCTCCGAACAGTGACACTCCATACTTTCCCAACAGTCACACACCATACTCTCACAACAATCACATTACACACTCTCCCAACAGACACACACTAGATTTTCCCAACAGTCACACTCCACACTCTCCCAACAGTCACACTCCACATTAACCCACCAGTCACACTCCATACTCTCCCAACAGTCACACTCCACACTCTCCCAACAGTCACCCTCCATACTTTCCCAACAGTCACACTCCATACTTTCACAACAGCCAAACTCCATACTCTTCTAACAGTCACACTTCATACTCTGCCAACAGTCAAACTCCATACTTTCCCAACAGTCACACACAACATTTTCCCAACAGTCACACTACATACTTTCCTAACAGTCACACACAACATTTTCCCAACAGTCAAACTCCATACTTTCCCAACAGTCACACACCATACTCTCACAACACTTACATTAAATTCTCTCCCAACTGTCACACACTATATTTTCCCAACAGTCACACTCCATACTTTCCCAAAAGTCACACTACACTCTCCCAACAGTCACCCTCCATACTCTCCCAATAGTTACATTCCATACTCTCCCAACAGTCACACTCCATTCTCTCCCAACAGTCACATTCCATACTCTACCTACAGTCATACTCCATACATTCCCAACAGTCACACTCCACACTCTTCAAACAGTCACACACCATACTTTCCGAATAGTCACAACACACTCTCCCAACCGTCACACTCCACAGTAACCCACCAGTCACACTCCATACTCTCCCAACAGTCACACTCCACACTCTCCCAACAGTCCCCCTCCATACTCTCCCAACAGTCACACACTATATTTTCCCAACAGTCACACACCATACTCTCACAACACTTACATTAAATTCTCTCCCAACTGTCACACACTATATTTTCCCAAAAGTCACACTCCATACTTTCCCAAAAGTCACACTTCACACTCTCCAAATAGTCACACTCCATACTCTCCCAATACTCACACTACATTCTCCCACCTGTCACACTTCATACTTTCCCAACAGTCACCCTCCATACTCTCCCAATAGTTACATTCCGTACTCTCCCAACAGTCACACTCCATACTCTCCCAACAGTCACACTCCATACTCTACCAACAGTCATACTCCATACTTTCCCAACAGTCACACTCCACACTCTCCCAACAGTCACACTCCACACTCTCCCAACATTCACACTCCATGCTCTCCCAAAAAGTCACACTCCATAATCTCCCAACATTCACACTCAATACTCTCCCAACAGTCACCCTCCATATTCTCCCAATAGTTACATTCCATACTCTCCCAACAGTCACACTCCATACTCTCCCAACAGTCACACTCCATACTCTACCAACAGTCATACTCCATACTTTCCCAACAGTCACACTCCACACTCTCCCAACAGTCACACTCCACACTCTCCCAACAGTCACACCCCATGCTCTCCCAAAAAGTCACACTCCATACTCTCCCAATATTCACACTCAATACTCTCCCAACAGTCACACTACATACTCTCCCAATAGTTACATTCCGTACTCTCCCAACAGTCACACTCCATACTCTCCCAACAGTCACATTCCATACTCTACCGAGAGTCATACTCCATACATTCCCAACAGTCACACTCCACACTCTCCCAACAGTCACACTCCACACTCTCCCAACAGTCACACTCCATGCTCTCCCAAAAGTCACACTCCATACTCTCCCAACAGTCACAATCAATACTCTCCCAACAGTCACACACTATACTTTCACAACATTCACACTCACTGCTCTCCCAACAGTCACACACTATACTTTCCCAACAGTCACACTCAACATTCACACACCATACTCTCCCAACAGTAGTACTCTATACTCTCCCGAGAGTCAAACTCCTTACTTTCCCAACATTCACACTCCACACTCTCTCAACCGTCATCCTCCATTCTCTCCCAACAGTCACACTCAACAGTCTCTCAACCGTCACACTCCATGCTCTCCAAAAAGTCACACTCAACAGTCTCTCAACCGTCACACTCCATTCTCTCCCAACAGTCACATTCAACAGTCTCTCAACAGTCACACTCCATACTCTCCCAACAGTCACAATCCACACTCTCCGAACAGTGACACTCCATACTTTCCCAACAGTCACACACCATACTCTCACAACAATCACATTACACACTCTCCCAACAGACACACACTAGATTTTCCCAACAGTCACACTCCACACTCTCCCAACAGTCACACTCCACATTAACCCACCAGTCACACTCCATACTCTCCCAACAGTCACACTCCACACTCTCCCAACAGTCACCCTCCATACTTTCCCAACAGTCACACTCCATACTTTCACAACAGCCAAACTCCATACTCTTCTAACAGTCACACTTCATACTCTGCCAACAGTCAAACTCCATACTTTCCCAACAGTCACACACAACATTTTCCCAACAGTCACACTACATACTTTCCTAACAGTCACACACAACATTTTCCCAACAGTCAAACTCCATACTTTCCCAACAGTCACACACCATACTCTCACAACACTTACATTAAATTCTCTCCCAACTGTCACACACTATATTTTCCCAACAGTCACACTCCATACTTTCCCAAAAGTCACACTACACTCTCCCAACAGTCACCCTCCATACTCTCCCAATAGTTACATTCCATACTCTCCCAACAGTCACACTCCATTCTCTCCCAACAGTCACATTCCATACTCTACCTACAGTCATACTCCATACATTCCCAACAGTCACACTCCACACTCTTCAAACAGTCACACACCATACTTTCCGAATAGTCACAACACACTCTCCCAACCGTCACACTCCACAGTAACCCACCAGTCACACTCCATACTCTCCCAACAGTCACACTCCACACTCTCCCAACAGTCCCCCTCCATACTCTCCCAACAGTCACACACTATATTTTCCCAACAGTCACACACCATACTCTCACAACACTTACATTAAATTCTCTCCCAACTGTCACACACTATATTTTCCCAAAAGTCACACTCCATACTTTCCCAAAAGTCACACTTCACACTCTCCAAATAGTCACACTCCATACTCTCCCAATACTCACACTACATTCTCCCACCTGTCACACTTCATACTTTCCCAACAGTCACCCTCCATACTCTCCCAATAGTTACATTCCGTACTCTCCCAACAGTCACACTCCATACTCTCCCAACAGTCACACTCCATACTCTACCAACAGTCATACTCCATACTTTCCCAACAGTCACACTCCACACTCTCCCAACAGTCACACTCCACACTCTCCCAACATTCACACTCCATGCTCTCCCAAAAAGTCACACTCCATAATCTCCCAACATTCACACTCAATACTCTCCCAACAATCACCCTCCATACTCTCCCAATAGTTACATTCCATACTCTCCCAACAGTCACACTCCATACTCTCCCAACAGTCACACTCCATACTCTACCAACAGTCATACTCCATACTTTCCCAACAGTCACACTCCACACTCTCCCAACAGTCACACTCCACACTCTCCCAACAGTCACACTCCATGCTCTCCCAAAAAGTCACACTCCATACTCTCCCAATATTCACACTCAATACTCTCCCAACAGTCACACTACATACTCTCCCAATAGTTACATTCCGTACTCTCCCAACAGTCACACTCCATACTCTCCCAACAGTCACATTCCATACTCTACCAACAGTCATACTCCATACATTCCCAACAGTCACACTCCACACTCTCCCAACAGTCACACTCCACACTCTCCCAACAGTCACACTCCATGCTCTCCCAAAAGTCACACTCCATACTCTCCCAACAGTCACAATCAATACTCTCCCAACAGTCACACACTATACTTTCACAACATTCACACTCACTGCTCTCCCAACAGTCACACACTATACTTTCCCAACAGTCACACTCAACATTCACACACCATACTCTCCCAACAGTAGTACTCTATACTCTCCCGAGAGTCAAACTCCTTACTTTCCCAACATTCACACTCCACACTCTCTCAACCGTCATCCTCCATTCTCTCCCAACAGTCACACTCAACAGTCTCTCAACCGTCACACTCCATGCTCTCCAAAAAGTCACACTCAACAGTCTCTCAACCGTCACACTCCATTCTCTCCCAACAGTCACATTCAACAGTCTCTCAACAGTCACACTCCATACTCTCCCAACAGTCACAATCCACACTCTCCGAACAGTGACACTCCATACTTTCCCAACAGTCACACACCATACTCTCACAACAATCACATTACACACTCTCCCAACAGACACACACTAGATTTTCCCAACAGTCACACTCCACACTCTCCCAACAGTCACACTCCACATTAACCCACCAGTCACACTCCATACTCTCCCAACAGTCACACTCCACACTCTCCCAACAGTCACCCTCCATACTTTCCCAACAGTCACACTCCATACTTTCACAACAGCCAAACTCCATACTCTTCTAACAGTCACACTTCATACTCTGCCAACACTCAAACTCCATACTTTCCCAACAGTCACACACAACATTTTCCCAACAGTCACACTACATACTTTCCTAAAAGTCACACACAACATTTTCCCAACAGTCAAACTCCATACTTTCCCAACAGTCACACACCATACTCTCACAACACTTACATTAAATTCTCTCCCAACTGTCACACACTATATTTTCCCAACAGTCACACTCCATACTTTCCCAAAAGTCACACTACACTCTCCCAACAGTCACCCTCCATACTCTCCCAATAGTTACATTCCATACTCTCCCAACAGTCACACTCCATTCTCTCCCAACAGTCACATTCCATACTCTACCTACAGTCATACTCCATACATTCCCAACAGTCACACTCCACACTCTTCAAACAGTCACACACCATACTTTCCGAATAGTCACAACACACTCTCCCAACCGTCACACTCCACAGTAACCCACCAGTCACACTCCATACTCTCCCAACAGTCACACTCCACACTCTCCCAACAGTCCCCCTCCATACTCTCCCAACAGTCACACACTATATTTTCCCAACAGTCACACACCATACTCTCACAACACTTACATTAAATTCTCTCCCAACTGTCACACACTATATTTTCCCAAAAGTCACACTCCATACTTTCCCAAAAGTCACACTTCACACTCTCCAAATAGTCACACTCCATACTCTCCCAATACTCACACTACATTCTCCCACCTGTCACACTTCATACTTTCCCAACAGTCACCCTCCATACTCTCCCAATAGTTACATTCCGTACTCTCCCAACAGTCACACTCCATACTCTCCCAACAGTCACACTCCATACTCTACCAACAGTCATACTCCATACTTTCCCAACAGTCACACTCCACACTCTCCCAACAGTCACACTCCACACTCTCCCAACATTCACACTCCATGCTCTCCCAAAAAGTCACACTCCATAATCTCCCAACATTCACACTCAATACTCTCCCAACAGTCACCCTCCATATTCTCCCAATAGTTACATTCCATACTCTCCCAACAGTCACACTCCATACTCTCCCAACAGTCACACTCCATACTCTACCAACAGTCATACTCCATACTTTCCCAACAGTCACACTCCACACTCTCCCAACAGTCACACTCCACACTCTCCCAACAGTCACACCCCATGCTCTCCCAAAAAGTCACACTCCATACTCTCCCAATATTCACACTCAATACTCTCCCAACAGTCACACTACATACTCTCCCAATAGTTACATTCCGTACTCTCCCAACAGTCACACTCCATACTCTCCCAACAGTCACATTCCATACTCTACCGAGAGTCATACTCCATACATTCCCAACAGTCACACTCCACACTCTCCCAACAGTCACACTCCACACTCTCCCAACAGTCACACTCCATGCTCTCCCAAAAGTCACACTCCATACTCTCCCAACAGTCACAATCAATACTCTCCCAACAGTCACACACTATACTTTCACAACATTCACACTCACTGCTCTCCCAACAGTCACACACTATACTTTCCCAACAGTCACACTCAACATTCACACACCATACTCTCCCAACAGTAGTACTCTATACTCTCCCGAGAGTCAAACTCCTTACTTTCCCAACATTCACACTCCACACTCTCTCAACCGTCATCCTCCATTCTCTCCCAACAGTCACACTCAACAGTCTCTCAACCGTCACACTCCATGCTCTCCAAAAAGTCACACTCAACAGTCTCTCAACCGTCACACTCCATTCTCTCCCAACAGTCACATTCAACAGTCTCTCAACAGTCACACTCCATACTCTCCCAACAGTCACAATCCACACTCTCCGAACAGTGACACTCCATACTTTCCCAACAGTCACACACCATACTCTCACAACAATCACATTACACACTCTCCCAACAGACACACACTAGATTTTCCCAACAGTCACACTCCACACTCTCCCAACAGTCACACTCCACATTAACCCACCAGTCACACTCCATACTCTCCCAACAGTCACACTCCACACTCTCCCAACAGTCACCCTCCATACTTTCCCAACAGTCACACTCCATACTTTCACAACAGCCAAACTCCATACTCTTCTAACAGTCACACTTCATACTCTGCCAACAGTCAAACTCCATACTTTCCCAACAGTCACACACAACATTTTCCCAACAGTCACACTACATACTTTCCTAACAGTCACACACAACATTTTCCCAACAGTCAAACTCCATACTTTCCCAACAGTCACACACCATACTCTCACAACACTTACATTAAATTCTCTCCCAACTGTCACACACTATATTTTCCCAACAGTCACACTCCATACTTTCCCAAAAGTCACACTACACTCTCCCAACAGTCACCCTCCATACTCTCCCAATAGTTACATTCCATACTCTCCCAACAGTCACACTCCATTCTCTCCCAACAGTCACATTCCATACTCTACCTACAGTCATACTCCATACATTCCCAACAGTCACACTCCACACTCTTCAAACAGTCACACACCATACTTTCCGAATAGTCACAACACACTCTCCCAACCGTCACACTCCACAGTAACCCACCAGTCACACTCCATACTCTCCCAACAGTCACACTCCACACTCTCCCAACAGTCCCCCTCCATACTCTCCCAACAGTCACACACTATATTTTCCCAACAGTCACACACCATACTCTCACAACACTTACATTAAATTCTCTCCCAACTGTCACACACTATATTTTCCCAAAAGTCACACTCCATACTTTCCCAAAAGTCACACTTCACACTCTCCAAATAGTCACACTCCATACTCTCCCAATACTCACACTACATTCTCCCACCTGTCACACTTCATACTTTCCCAACAGTCACCCTCCATACTCTCCCAATAGTTACATTCCGTACTCTCCCAACAGTCACACTCCATACTCTCCCAACAGTCACACTCCATACTCTACCAACAGTCATACTCCATACTTTCCCAACAGTCACACTCCACACTCTCCCAACAGTCACACTCCACACTCTCCCAACATTCACACTCCATGCTCTCCCAAAAAGTCACACTCCATAATCTCCCAACATTCACACTCAATACTCTCCCAACAGTCACCCTCCATATTCTCCCAATAGTTACATTCCATACTCTCCCAACAGTCACACTCCATACTCTCCCAACAGTCACACTCCATACTCTACCAACAGTCATACTCCATACTTTCCCAACAGTCACACTCCACACTCTCCCAACAGTCACACTCCACACTCTCCCAACAGTCACACCCCATGCTCTCCCAAAAAGTCACACTCCATACTCTCCCAATATTCACACTCAATACTCTCCCAACAGTCACACTACATACTCTCCCAATAGTTACATTCCGTACTCTCCCAACAGTCACACTCCATACTCTCCCAACAGTCACATTCCATACTCTACCGAGAGTCATACTCCATACATTCCCAACAGTCACACTCCACACTCTCCCAACAGTCACACTCCACACTCTCCCAACAGTCACACTCCATGCTCTCCCAAAAGTCACACTCCATACTCTCCCAACAGTCACAATCAATACTCTCCCAACAGTCACACACTATACTTTCACAACATTCACACTCACTGCTCTCCCAACAGTCACACACTATACTTTCCCAACAGTCACACTCAACATTCACACACCATACTCTCCCAACAGTAGTACTCTATACTCTCCCGAGAGTCAAACTCCTTACTTTCCCAACATTCACACTCCACACTCTCTCAACCGTCATCCTCCATTCTCTCCCAACAGTCACACTCAACAGTCTCTCAACCGTCACACTCCATGCTCTCCAAAAAGTCACACTCAACAGTCTCTCAACCGTCACACTCCATTCTCTCCCAACAGTCACATTCAACAGTCTCTCAACAGTCACACTCCATACTCTCCCAACAGTCACAATCCACACTCTCCGAACAGTGACACTCCATACTTTCCCAACAGTCACACACCATACTCTCACAACAATCACATTACACACTCTCCCAACAGACACACACTAGATTTTCCCAACAGTCACACTCCACACTCTCCCAACAGTCACACTCCACATTAACCCACCAGTCACACTCCATACTCTCCCAACAGTCACACTCCACACTCTCCCAACAGTCACCCTCCATACTTTCCCAACAGTCACACTCCATACTTTCACAACAGCCAAACTCCATACTCTTCTAACATTCACACTACATACTCTGCCAACAGTCAAACTCCATACTTTCCCAACAGTCACACACAACATTTTCCCAACAGTCACACTACATACTTTCCTAACAGTCACACACAACATTTTCCCAACAGTCAAACTCCATACTTTCCCAACAGTCACACACCATACTCTCACAACACTTACATTAAATTCTCTCCCAACTGTCACACACTATATTTTCCCAACAGTCACACTCCATACTTTCCCAAAAGTCACACTACACTCTCCCAATAGTTACAATCCATACTCTCCCAACAGTCACACTCCATACTCTACCAACAATCATACTCCTAACTTTCCCAACAGTCACACTCCACACTCTCCCAACAGTCACACTCCACACTCTCCCAACAGTCACACTCCATGCACTCCCAATAGTTACATTCCATACTCTCCCAACAGTCACATTCCATACTCTACCTACAGTCATACTCCATACATTCCCAACAGTCACACTCCACACTCTCCAAACAGTCGCACACCATACTTTCCGAATAGTCACAAAACACTCTCCCAACAGTCACACTCCACATTAACCCACCAGTCACACTCCATGCTCTCCCAAAAGTCACACTCCATACTCTCCCAACAGTCACAATCAATACTCTCCCAACAGTCACACACTATACTTTCACAACATTCACACTCACTGCTCTCCCAACAGTCACACACTATACTTTCCCAACAGTCACACTCAACAGTCACACACCATACTCTCCCAACAGTAGTACTCTATACTCTCCCGAGAGTCACACTCCTTACTTTCCCAACATTCACACTCCACACTCTCTCAACCGTCATCCTCCATTCTCTCCCAACAGTCACACTCAACAGTCTCTCAACCATCACACTCCATGCTCTCCAAAAAGTCACACTCAACACTCTCTCAACCGTCATCCTCCATTCTCTCCCAACAGTCACATTCAACAGTCTCTCAACAGCCAAACTCCATACTCTTCTAAAAGTCACACTACATACTCTGCCAACAGTCAAACTCCATACTTTCCCAACAGTCACACACAACATTTTCCCAACAGTCACACTACATACTTTCCTAACAGTCACACACAACATTTTCCCAACAGTCAAACTCCATACTTTCCCAACAGTCACACACCATACTCTCACAACACTTACATTAAATTCTCACCCAACTGTCACACACTATATTTTCCCAACAGTCACACTCCATACTTTCCCAAAAGTCACACTACACTCTCCCACCAGTCACACTCCATACTTTCCCAACAGTCACATTACATAGTCTCCAAACAGGAACACTGCATACTATCTCAACAGTCACACTCCACAATCTCCCAACAGTCACCCTCCATACTCTCCCAATAGTTACAATCCATACTCTTCCAACAGTCACACTCCATACTTTCCCAAAAGTCACACTTCACACTCACCAAATAGTCACACTCCATACTCTCCCAATACTCACGTTACACTCTCCCACCAGTCACACTCCATATTTTCCCAACAGTCACATTACATAGTCTCCAAACAGGAACACTGCATACTATCTCAACAGTCACACTCCACAATCTCCCAACAGTCACACTCCACACTCTCCCAACAGTCACACTCCATGCTCTCCCAAAAAGTCACACTCCATACTCTCCCGATATTCACACTCAATACTCTCCCAACAGTCACACTACATACTCTCCCAATAGTTACATTCCGTACTCTCCCAACAGTCACACTCCATACTCTACCAACAGTCATACTCCATACATTCCCAACAGTCACACTCCACACTCTCCCAACAGTCACACTCCACACTCTCCCAACAGTCACACTCCATGCTCTCCCAAAAGTCACACTCCATACTCTCCCAACAGTCACAATCAATACTCTCCCAACAGTCACACACTATACTTTCACAACATTCACACTCACTGCTCTCCCAACAGTCACACACTATACTTTCCCAACAGTCACACTCAACAGTCACACACCATACTCTCCCAACAGTAGTACTCTATACTCTCCCGAGAGTCAAACTCCTTACTTTCCCAACATTCACACTCCACACTCTCTCAACCGTTATCCTCCATTCTCTCCCAACAGTCACACTCAACAGTCTCTCAACCATCACACTCCACGCTCTCCAAAAAGTCACACTCAACAGTCTCTCAACCGTCACACTCCATTCTCTCCCAACAGTCACATTCAACAGTCTCTCAACAGTCACCCTCCATACTCTCCCAATAGTTACAATCCATACTCTCCCAACAGTCACACTCCACACTCTCCCAACAGTCACACTCCACACTCTCCCAACAGTCACACTCCATGCACTCCCAATAGTTACATTCCATACTCTCCCAACAGTCACATTCCATACTCTACCTACAGTCATACTCCATACATTCCCAACAGTCACACTCCACACTCTCCCAACAGTCACCCTCCATACTCTCCCAACAGTCACACACTATATTTTCCCAACAGTCACACACCATACTCTCACAACACTTACATTAAATTCTCTCCCAACAGTCACACTCCATACTCTCCCAAAAGTCACACTCCATACTCTACCAACAATCATACTCCTAACTTTCCCAACAGTCACACTCCACACTCTCCCAACAGTCACACTCCACACTCTCCCAACAGTCACACTCCATGCACTCCCAATAGTTACATTCCATACTCTCCCAACAGTCACATTCCATACTCTACCTACAGTCATACTCCATACATTCCCAACAGTCACACTCCACACTCTCCCCACAGTCACACTCCACACTCTCCCAACTGTCGCAATCCACACTCTCCGAACAGTGACACTCCATACTCTCCCAACAGTCACACACCATGCACTCCCAATAGTTACATTCCATACTCTCCCAACAGTCACATTCCATACTCTACCTACAGTCATACTCCATACATTCCCAACAGTCACACTCCACACTCTCCAAACTGTCACACACCATACTTTCCGAATAGTCACAATACCCTCTCCCAACAGTCACACTCCACATTAACCCAACAGTCACACTCCATACTCTCCCAACAGTCACACTCCACACTCTCCCAACAGTCACCCTCCATACTCTCCCAACAGTCACACACTATATTTTCCCAACAGTCACATTCCATACTCTACCTACAGTCATACTCCATACATTCCCAACAGTCACACTCCACACTCTCCCAACAGTCACACTCCACACTCTCCCAACAGTCACCCTCCATACTTTCCCAACAGTCACTCTCCATACTTTCACAACAGCCAAACTCCATACTCTTCTAACAGTCACACTACATACTCTTCCAACAGTCAAACTCCATACTTTCCCAACAGTCACACACAACATTTTCCCAACAGTCACACTACATACTTTCCTAACAGTCACACACAACATTTTCCCAACAGTCAAACTCCATACTTTCCCAACAGTCACACACCATACTCTCACAACACTTACATTAAATTCTCACCCAACTGTTACGCACTTTATTTTCCCAACAGTCACACTCCATACTTTCCCAAAAGTCACACTTCACACTCTCCAAATAGTCACACTCCATACTCTCCCAATACTCACGTTACACTCTCCCACCAGTCACACTCCATATTTTCCCAACAGTCACATTACATAGTCTCCAAACAGGAACACTGCATACTATCTCAACAGTCACACTCCACAATCTCCCAACAGTCACACTCCACACTCTCCCAACAGTCACACTCCATGCTCTCCCAAAAAGTCACACTCCATACTCTCCCGATATTCACACTCAATACTCTCCCAACAGTCACACTACATACTCTCCCAATAGTTACATTCCGTACTCTCCCAACAGTCACACTCCATACTCTACCAACAGTCATACTCCATACATTCCCAACAGTCACACTCCACACTCTCCCAACAGTCACACTCCACACTCTCCCAACAGTCACACTCCATGCTCTCCCAAAAGTCACACTCCATACTCTCCCAACAGTCACAATCAATACTCTCCCAACAGTCACACACTATACTTTCACAACCTTCACACTCACTGCTCTCCCAACAGTCACACACCATACTCTCCCAACAGTAGTACTCTATACTCTCCCGAGAGTCAAACTCCATACTTTCCCAACATTCACACTCCACACTCTCTCAACCGTTATCCTCCATTCTCTCCCAACAGTCACACTCAACAGTCTCTCAACCATCACACTCCACGCTCTCCAAAAAGTCACACTCAACAGTCTCTCAACCGTCACACTCCATTCTCTCCCAACAGTCACATTCAACAGTCTCTCAATAGTCACCCTCCATACTCTCCCAATAGTTACAATCCATACTCTCCCAACAGTCACACTCCACACTCTCCCAACAGTCACACTCCACACTCTCCCAACAGTCACACTCCATGCACTCCCAATAGTTACATTCCATACTCTCCCAACAGTCACATTCCATACTCTACCTACAGTCATACTCCATACATTCCCAACAGTCACACTCCACACTCTCCCAACAGTCACCCTCCATACTCTCCCAACAGTCACACACTATATTTTCCCAACAGTCACACACCATACTCTCACAACACTTACATTAAATTCTCTCCCAACAGTCACACTCCATACTCTCCCAAAAGTCACACTCCATACTCTACCAACAATCATACTCCTAACTTTCCCAACAGTCACACTCCACACTCTCCCAACAGTCACACTCCACACTCTCCCAACAGTCACACTCCATGCACTCCCAATAGTTACATTCCATACTCTCCCAACAGTCACATTCCATACTCTACCTACAGTCATACTCCATACATTCCCAACAGTCACACTCCACACTCTCCCCACAGTCACACTCCACACTCTCCCAACTGTCGCAATCCACACTCTCCGAACAGTGACACTCCATACTCTCCCAACAGTCACACACCATGCACTCCCAATAGTTACATTCCATACTCTCCCAACAGTCACATTCCATACTCTACCTACAGTCATACTCCATACATTCCCAACAGTCACACTCCACACTGTCCAAACAGTCACACACCATACTTTCCGAATAGTCACAATACACTCTCCCAACAGTCACACTCCACATTAACCCAACAGTCACACTCCATACTCTCCCAACAGTCACACTCCACACTCTCCCAACAGTCACCCTCCATACTCTCCCAACAGTCACACACTATATTTTCCCAACAGTCACATTCCATACTCTACCTACAGTCATACTCCATACATTCCCAACAGTCACACTCCACACTCTCCAAACAGTCACACACTATATTTTCCCAACAGTCACACACCATACTCTCACAACACTTACATTAAATTCTCTCCCAACAGTCACACTCCATTCTCTCCCAACAGTAACACTCCACACTCTCCCAACAGTCACACTCCACACTCTCCCAACAGTCACCCTCCATACTTTCCCAACAGTCACTCTCCATACTTTCACAACAGCCAAACTCCATACTCTTCTAACAGTCACACTACATACTCTTCCAACAGTCAAACTCCATACTTTCCCAACAGTCACACACAACATTTTCCCAACAGTCACACTACATACTTTCCTAACAGTCACACACAACATTTTCCCAACAGTCAAACTCCATACTTTCCCAACAGTCACACACCATACTCTCACAACACTTACATTAAATTCTCACCCAACTGTTACGCACTATATTTTCCCAACAGTCACACTCCATACTTTCCCAAAAGTCACACTTCACACTCTCCCACCAGTCACACTCCATATTTTCCCAACAGTCACATTACATAGTCTCCAAACAGGAACACTGCATACTATCTCAACAGTCACACTCCACAATCTCCCAACAGTCACACTCCACACTCTCCCAACAGTCACACTCCATGCTCTCCCAAAAAGTCACACTCCATACTCTCCCGATATTCACACTCAATACTCTCCCAACAGTCACACTACATACTCTCCCAATAGTTACATTCCGTACTCTCCCAACAGTCACACTCCATACTCTACCAACAGTCATACTCCATACATTCCCAACAGTCACACTCCACACTCTCCCAACAGTCACACTCCACACTCTCCCAACAGTCACACTCCATGCTCTCCCAAAAGTCACACTCCATACTCTCCCAACAGTCACAATCAATACTCTCCCAACAGTCACACACTATACTTTCACAACATTCACACTCACTGCTCTCCCAACAGTCACACACTATACTTTCCCAACAGTCACACTCAACAGTCACACACCATACTCTCCCAACAGTAGTACTCTATACTCTCCCGAGAGTCAAACTCCTTACTTTCCCAACATTCACACTCCACACTCTCTCAACCGTTATCCTCCATTCTCTCCCAACAGTCACACTCAACAGTCTCTCAACCATCACACTCCACGCTCTCCAAAAAGTCACACTCAACAGTCTCTCAACCGTCACACTCCATTCTCTCCCAACAGTCACATTCAACAGTCTCTCAACCGTCACACTCCATTCTCTCCCAACAGTCACATTCAACAGTCTCTCAATAGTCACCCTCCATACTCTCCCAATAGTTACAATCCATACTCTCCCAACAGTCACACTCCACACTCTCCCAACAGTCACACTCCACACTCTCCCAACAGTCACACTCCATGCACTCCCAATAGTTACATTCCATACTCTCCCAACAGTCACATTCCATACTCTACCTACAGTCATACTCCATACATTCCCAACAGTCACACTCCACACTCTCCCAACAGTCACCCTCCATACTCTCCCAACAGTCACACACTATATTTTCCCAACAGTCACACACCATACTCTCACAACACTTACATTAAATTCTCTCCCAACAGTCACACTCCATACTCTCCCAAAAGTCACACTCCATACTCTACCAACAATCATACTCCTAACTTTCCCAACAGTCACACTCCACACTCTCCCAACAGTCACACTCCACACTCTCCCAACAGTCACACTCCATGCACTCCCAATAGTTACATTCCATACTCTCCCAACAGTCACATTCCATACTCTACCTACAGTCATACTCCATACATTCCCAACAGTCACACTCCACACTCTCCCCACAGTCACACTCCACACTCTCCCAACTGTCGCAATCCACACTCTCCGAACAGTGACACTCCATACTCTCCCAACAGTCACACACCATGCACTCCCAATAGTTACATTCCATACTCTCCCAACAGTCACATTCCATACTCTACCTACAGTCATACTCCATACATTCCCAACAGTCACACTCCACACTGTCCAAACAGTCACACACCATACTTTCCGAATAGTCACAATACACTCTCCCAACAGTCACACTCCACATTAACCCAACAGTCACACTCCATACTCTCCCAACAGTCACACTCCACACTCTCCCAACAGTCACCCTCCATACTCTCCCAACAGTCACACACTATATTTTCCCAACAGTCACATTCCATACTCTACCTACAGTCATACTCCATACATTCCCAACAGTCACACTCCACACTCTCCAAACAGTCACACACTATATTTTCCCAACAGTCACACACCATACTCTCACAACACTTACATTAAATTCTCTCCCAACAGTCACACTCCATTCTCTCCCAACAGTAACACTCCACACTCTCCCAACAGTCACACTCCACACTCTCCCAACAGTCACCCTCCATACTTTCCCAACAGTCACTCTCCATACTTTCACAACAGCCAAACTCCATACTCTTCTAACAGTCACACTACATACTCTTCCAACAGTCAAACTCCATACTTTCCCAACAGTCACACACAACATTTTCCCAACAGTCACACTACATACTTTCCTAACAGTCACACACAACATTTTCCCAACAGTCAAACTCCATACTTTCCCAACAGTCACACACCATACTCTCACAACACTTACATTAAATTCTCACCCAACTGTTACGCACTATATTTTCCCAACAGTCACACTCCATACTTTCCCAAAAGTCACACTTCACACTCTCCCACCAGTCACACTCCATATTTTCCCAACAGTCACATTACATAGTCTCCAAACAGGAACACTGCATACTATCTCAACAGTCACACTCCACAATCTCCCAACAGTCACACTCCACACTCTCCCAACAGTCACACTCCATGCTCTCCCAAAAAGTCACACTCCATACTCTCCCGATATTCACACTCAATACTCTCCCAACAGTCACACTACATACTCTCCCAATAGTTACATTCCGTACTCTCCCAACAGTCACACTCCATACTCTACCAACAGTCATACTCCATACATTCCCAACAGTCACACTCCACACTCTCCCAACAGTCACACTCCACACTCTCCCAACAGTCACACTCCATGCTCTCCCAAAAGTCACACTCCATACTCTCCCAACAGTCACAATCAATACTCTCCCAACAGTCACACACTATACTTTCACAACATTCACACTCACTGCTCTCCCAACAGTCACACACTATACTTTCCCAACAGTCACACTCAACAGTCACACACCATACTCTCCCAACAGTAGTACTCTATACTCTCCCGAGAGTCAAACTCCTTACTTTCCCAACATTCACACTCCACACTCTCTCAACCGTTATCCTCCATTCTCTCCCAACAGTCACACTCAACAGTCTCTCAACCATCACACTCCACGCTCTCCAAAAAGTCACACTCAACAGTCTCTCAACCGTCACACTCCATTCTCTCCCAACAGTCACATTCAACAGTCTCTCAACAGTCACACTCCATACTCTCCCAACAGTCACAATCCACACTCTCCGAACAGTGACACTCCATACTTTCCCAACAGTCACACACCATACTCTCACAACAATCACATTACACACTCTCCCAACAGACACACACTATATTTTCCCAACAGTCACACTCCACACTCTCCCAACAGTCACACTCCACATTAACCCACCAGTCACACTCCATACTCTCCCAACAGTCACACTCCACACTCTCCCAACAGTCACCCTCCATACTTTCCCAACAGTCACACTCCATACTTTCACAACATCCAAACTCCATACTCTTCTAACAGTCACACTCCATACTCTCCCAACAGTCACAATCAATACTCTCCCAACAGTCACACACTATACTTTCACAACATTCACATTCACTGCTCTCCCAACAGTCACACACTATACTTTCCCCACAGTCACACTCAACAGTCACACACCATACTCTCCCAACAGTAGTACTCTATACTCTCCCGAGAGTCAAACTCCTTACTTTCCCAACATTCACACTCCACACTCTCTCAACCGTTATCCTCCATTCTCTCCCAACAGTCACACTCAACAGTCTCTCAACCATCACACTCCACGCTCTCCAAAAAGTCACACTCAACAGTCTCTCAACCGTCACACTCCATTCTCTCCCAACAGTCACATTCAACAGTCTCTCAACAGTCACACTCCATACTCTCCCAACAGTCACAATCCACACTCTCCGAACAGTGACACTCCATACTCTCCCAACAGTCACACACCATACTCTCACAACAATCACATTACACACTCTCCCAACAGACACACACTATATTTTCCCAACAGTCACACTCCACACTCTCCCAACAGTCACACTCCACATTAACCCACCAGTCACACTCCATACTCTCCCAACAGTCACACTCCACACTCTCCCAACAGTCACCCTCCATACTTTCCCAACAGTCACACTCCATACTTTCACAACAGCCAAACTCCATACTCTTCTAACAGTCACACTACATACTCTGCCAACAGTCAAACTCCATACTTTCCCAACAGTCACACACAACATTTTCCCAACAGTCACATTACATACTTTCCTAACAGGCACACACAACATTTTCCCAACAGTCAAACTCCATACTTTCCCAACAGTCACACACCATACTCTCACAACACTTACATTAAATTCTCTCCCAACTGTCACACACTATATTTTCCCAACAGTCACACTCCATACTTTCCCAAAAGTCACACTACACTCTCCCACCTGTCACACTCCATACTTTCCCAACAGTCACATTACATAGTCTCCAAACAGGAACACTGCATACTATCTCAACAGTCACACTCCACAATCTCCCAACAGTCACCCTCCATACTCTCCCAATAGTTACAATCCATACTCTCCCAACAGTCACACTCCATACTCTACCAACAATCATACTCCTAACTTTCCCAACAGTCACACTCCACACTCTGCCAACAGTCACACTCCACACTCTCCCAACAGTCACACTCCATGCACTCCCAATAGTTACATTCCATACTCTCCCAACAGTCACATTCCATACTCTACCTACAGTCATACACCATACATTCCCAACAGTCACACTCCACACTCTCCAAACAGTCACACACCATACTTTCCGAATAGTCACAAAACACTCTCCCAACAGTCACACTCCACATTAACCCACCAGTAACATTCCATGCTCTCCCAAAAGTCACACTCCATACTCTCCCAACAGTCACAATCAATACTCTCCCAACAGTCACACACTATACTTTCACAACATTCACACTCACTGCTCTCCCAACAGTCACACACTATACTTTCCCAACAGTCACACTCAACAGTCACACTCCACACTCTCCCAACAGTCACACTCCACACTCTACCAACAGTCACACTCCATGCACTCCCAATAGTTACATTCCATACTCTCCCAACAGTCACATTCCATACTCTACCTACAGTCATACTCCATACATTCCCAACAGTCACACTCCACACTCTCCAAACAGTCACACACCATACTTTCCGAATAGTCACAATACACTCTCCCAACAGTCACACTCCACATTAACCCAACAGTCACACTCCATACTCTCCCAACAGTCACACTCCACACTCTCCCAACAGTCACCCTCCATACTCTCCCAACAGTCACACACTATATTTTCCCAACAGTCACATTCCATACTCTACCTACAGTCATACTCCATACATTCCCAACAGTCACACTCCACACTCTCCAAACAGTCACACACTATATTTTCCCAACAGTCACACACCATACTCTCACAACACTTACATTAAATTCTCTCCCAACAGTCACACTCCATTCTCTCCCAACAGTAACACTCCACACTCTCCCAACAGTCACACTCCACACTCTCCCAACAGTCACACTCCATGCACTCCCAATAGTTACATTCCATACTCTCCCAACAGTCACATTCCATACTCTACCTACAGTCATACTCCATACATTCCCAACAGTCACACTCCACACTCTCCCCACAGTCACACTCCACACTCTCCCAACAGTCACCCTCCATGCTCTCCCAAATGTCACACTCCATACTCTCCCAACAGTCACAATCAATACTCTCCCAACAGTCACACACTGTACTTTCACAACATTCCCACTCAATGCTCTCCCAACAGTCACACTCCTTACTTTCCCAACATTCACACTCCACACTCTCTCAACCGTCACCCTCCATTCTCTCCCAACAGGCACACTCAACAGTCTCTCAACCGTCACACTCCATTCTCTCCCAACAGTAACACTCAACAGTCTCTCAACCATCACACTCCATGCTCTCCAAAAAGTCACACTCAACAGTCTCTCAACCATCACACTCCATTCTCTCCCAACAGTCACATTCAACAGTCTCTCAACAGTCACACTCCATACTCTCCCAACAGTCACATTCCACACTCTCCGAACTGTGACACTCCATACTCTCCCAACAGTCACACACCATACTCTCACAACAATCACATTACACACTCTCCCAACAGACACACACTATATTTTCCCAACAGTCACACTCCACACTCTCCAAACAGTCACACACCATACTCTCCGAATAGTCACAAAACACTCTCCCAACAGTCACACTCCACATTAACCCACCAGTCACACTCCACACTCTCCCAACAGTCACACACCATACTCTCACAACAATCACATTACACACTCTCCCAACAGTCACACACCATACTCTCACAACAATCACATTACACACTCTCCCAACAGACACACACTAGATTTTCCCAACAGTCACACTCCACACTCTCCCAACAGTCACACTCCACATTAACCCACCAGTCACACTCCATACTCTCCCAACAGTCACACTCCACACTCTCCCAACAGTCACCCTCCATACTTTCCCAACAGTCACACTCCATACTTTCACAACAGCCAAACTCCATACTCTTCTAACAGTCACACTACATACTCTTCCAACAGTCAAACTCCATACTTTCCCAACAGTCACACACAACATTTTCCCAACAGTCACACTACATACTTTCCTAACAGTCACACACAACATTTTCCCAACAGTCAAACTCCATACTTTCCCAACAGTCACACACCATACTCTCACAACACTTACATTAAATTCTCACCCAACTGTTACGCACTATTTTTTCCCAACAGTCACACTCCATACTTTCCCAAAAGTCACACTTCACACTCTCCAAATAGTCACACTCCATACTCTCCCAATACTCACGTTACACTCTCCCACCAGTCACACTCCATATTTTCCCAACAGTCACATTACATAGTCTCCAAACAGGAACACTGCATACTATCTCAACAGTCACACTCCACAATCTCCCAACAGTCACCCTCCATACTCTCCCAATAGTTACATTCCATACTCTCCCAACAGTCACACTCCATTCTCTCCCAACAGTCACATTCCATACTCTACCTACAGTCATACTCCATACATTCCCAACAGTCACACTCCACACTCTTCAAACAGTCACACACCATACTTTCCGAATAGTCACAACACACTCTCCCAACCGTCACACTCCACAGTAACCCACCAGTCACACTCCATACTCTCCCAACAGTCACACTCCACACTCTCCCAACAGTCCCTCTCCATACTCTCCCAACAGTCACACACTATATTTTCCCAACAGTCACACACCATACTCTCACAACACTTACATTAAATTCTCTCCCAACTGTCACACACTATTTTCCCAAAAGTCACACTCCATACTTTCCCAAAAGTCACACTTCACACTCTCCAAATAGTCACACTCCATACTCTCCCAATACTCACACTACACTCTCCCACCTGTCACACTCCATACTCTTCTAACAGTCACACTACATACTCTCCCAACAGTCACACTCCATACTCTACCAACAGTCATACTCCATACTTTCCCAACAGTCACACTCCACACTCTCCCAACAGTCACACTCCACACTCTCCCAACATTCACACTCCATGCTCTCCCAAAAAGTCACACTCCATAATCTCCCAACATTCACACTCAATACTCTCCCAACAGTCACCCTCCATACTCTCCCAATAGTTACATTCCATACTCTCCCAACAGTCACACTCCATACTCTCCCAACAGTCACACTCCACACTCTCCCAACAGTCACACTCCATGCTCTCCCAAAAAGTCACACTCCATACTCTCCCAATATTCACACTCAATACTCTCCCAACAGTCACACTACATACTCTCCCAATAGTTACATTCCGTACTCTCCCAACAGTCACACTCCATACTCTACCAACAGTCACATTCCATACTCTACCAACAGTCATACTCCATACATTCCCAACAGTCACACTCCACACTCTCCCAACAGTCACACTCCACACTCTCCCAACAGTCACACTCCATGCTCTCCCAAAAGTCACACTCCATTCTCTCCCAACAGTCACAATCAATACTCTCCCAACAGTCACACACTATACTTTCACAACATTCACACTCACTGCTCTCCCAACAGTCACACACTATACTTTCCCAACAGTCACACTCAACATTCACACACCATACTCTCCCAACAGTAGTACTCTATACTCTCCCGAGAGTCAAACTCCTTACTTTCCCAACATTCACACTCCACACTCTCTCAACCGTCATCCTCCATTCTCTCCCAACAGTCACACTCAACAGTCTCTCAACCGTCACACTCCATGCTCTCCAAAAAGTCACACTCAACAGTCTCTCAACCGTCACACTCCATTCTCTCCCAACAGTCACATTCAACAGTCTCTCAACAGTCACACTCCATACTCTCCCAACAGTCACAATCCACACTCTCCGAACAGTGACACTCCATACTTTCCCAACAGTCACACACCATACTCTCACAACAATCACATTACACACTCTCCCAACAGACACACACTAGATTTTCCCAACAGTCACACTCCACACTCTCCCAACAGTCACACTCCACATTAACCCACCAGTCACACTCCATACTCTCCCAACAGTCACACTCCACACTCTCCCAACAGTCACCCTCCATACTTTCCCAACAGTCACACTCCATACTTTCACAACAGCCAAACTCCATACTCTTCTAACAGTCACACTACATACTCTGCCAACAGTCAAACTCCATACTTTCCCAACAGTCACACACAACATTTTCCCAACAGTCACACTACATACTTTCCTAACAGTCACACACAACATTTTCCCAACAGTCAAACTCCATACTTTCCCAACAGTCACACACCATACTCTCACAACACTTACATTAAATTCTCTCCCAACTGTCACACACTATATTTTCCCAACAGTCACACTCCATACTTTCCCAAAAGTCACACTACACTCTCCCACCTGTCACACTCCATACTTTCCCAACAGTCACATTACATAGTCTCCAAACAGGAACACTGCATACTATCTCAACAGTCACACTCCACAATCTCCCAACAGTCACCCTCCATACTCTCCCAATAGTTACAATCCATACTCTCCCAACAGTCACACTCCATACTCTACCAACAATCATACTCCTAACTTTCCCAACAGTCACACTCCACACTCTCCCAACAGTCACACTCCACACTCTCCCAACAGTCACACTCCATGCACTCCCAATAGTTACATTCCATACTCTCCCAACAGTCACATTCCATACTCTACCTACAGTCATACTCCATACATTCCCAACAGTCACACTCCACACTCTCCAAACAGTCACACACCATACTTTCCGAATAGTCACAAAACACTCTCCCAACAGTCACACTCCACATTAACCCACCAGTCACACTCCATGCTCTCCCAAAAGTCACACTCCATACTCTCCCAACAGTCACAATCAATACTCTCCCAACAGTCACACACTATACTTTCACAACATTCACACTCACTGCTCTCCCAACAGTCACACACTATACTTTCCCAACAGTCACACTCAACAGTCACACACCATACTCTCCCAACAGTAGTACTCTATACTCTCCCGAGAGTCGCACTCCTTACTTTCCCAACATTCACACTCCACACTCTCTCAACCGTCATCCTCCATTCTCTCCCAACAGTCACACTCAACAGTCTCTCAACCATCACACTCCATGCTCTCCAAAAAGTCACACTCAACAGTCTCTCAACCGTCACACTCCATTCTCTCCCAACAGTCACATTCAACAGTCTCTCAACAGCCAAACTCCATACTCTTCTAACAGTCACACTACATACTCTGCCAACAGTCAAACTCCATACTTTCCCAACAGTCACACACAACATTTTCCCAACAGTCACACTACATACTTTCCTAACAGTCACACACAACATTTTCCCAACAGTCAAACTCCATACTTTCCCAACAGTCACACACCATACTCTCACAACACTTACATTAAATTCTCACCCAACTGTCACACACTATATTTTCCCAACAGTCACACTCCATACTTTCCCAAAAGTCACACTACACTCTCCCACCAGTCACACTCCATACTTTCCCAACAGTCACATTACATAGTCTCCAAACAGGAACACTGCATACTATCTCAACAGTCACACTCCACAATCTCCCAACAGTCACCCTCCATACTCTCCCAATAGTTACAATCCATACTCTCCCAACAGTCACACTCCACACTCTCCCAACAGTCACACTCCACACTCTCCCAACAGTCACACTCCATGCACTCCCAATAGTTACATTCCATACTCTCCCAACAGTCACACTCCACACTCTCCAAACAGTCACACACCATACTTTCCGAATAGTCACAATACACTCTCCCAACAGTCACACTCCACATTAACCCACCAGTCACACTCCATACTCTCCCAACAGTCACACTCCACACTCTCCCAACAGTCACCCTCCATACTCTCCCAACAGTCACACACTATATTTTCCCAACAGTCACACACCATACTCTCACAACACTTACATTAAATTCTCTCCCAACAGTCACACTCCATACTCTCCCAACAGTCACACTCCATACTCTACCAACAATCATACTCCTAACTTTCCCAACAGTCACACTCCACACTCTCCCAACAGTCACACTCCACACTCTCGCAACAGTCACACTCCATGCACTCCCAATAGTCACATTCCATACTCTACCTACAGTCATACTCCATACCTTCCCAACAGTCACATTCCATACTCTCCCAACAGTCACATTCCATACTCTACCTACAGTCATACTCCATACATTCCCAACTGTCACACTCCACACTCTCCCAACAGTCACCCTCCATACTCTCCCAACAGTCACACACTTTATTTTCCCAACAGTCACACACCATACTCTCACAACACTTACATCAAATTATCTCCCAACAGTCACACTCCATACTCTCCCAGCAGTCACACTCCATACTCTCCCAACAGTCACACTCAACAGTCTCTCAACCGTCACACTCCATTCTCTCCCAACAGTCACACTCAACAGTCTCTCAACCATCACACTCCATGCTCTCCATAAAGTCACACTCAACAGTCTCTCAACCGTCACACTCCATTCTCTCCCAACAGTCACACACAACAGTCTCTCAACCATCACACTCCATGCTCTCCAAAAAGTCACACTCAACAGTCTCTCAACCGTCACACTCCATTCTCTCCCAACAGTCACATTCAACAGTCTCTCAACAGTCACACTCCATACTCTCCCAACAGTCACATTCCACACTCTCCGAACTGTGACACTCCATACTCGCCCAACAGTCACACACCATACTCTCACAACAATCACATGACACACTCTCCCAACAGACACACACTATATTTTCCCAACAGTCACACTCCACACTCTCCAAACAGTCACACACCATACTCTCCGAATAGTCACAAAACACTCTCCCAACAGTCACACTCCACATTATCCCACCAGTCACACTCCATACTCTCCCAACAGTCATACTCCACACTCTCCCAACAGTCACCCTCCATACTTTCCCAACAGTCACACTCCATACTTTCACAACAGCCAAACTCCATACTCTCCTAAACGTCACACTACATACTCTGCCAACAGTCAAACTCCATACTTTCCGAACAGTCACACACAACATTTTCCCAACAGTCAAACTCCATACTTTCCCAACAGTCACACACCATACTCTCACAAAACTTACATTAAATTCTCACCCAACTGTCACACACTATATTTTCCCAACAGTCACACTCCATACTTTCCCAAAAGTCACACTTCACACTTTCCAAATAGTCACACTCCATACTCTCCCAATACTCACACTACACTCTCCCACCAGTCACACTCCATACTTTCCCAACAGTCACATTACATAGTCTCCAAACAGGAACACTGCATACTATCTCAACAGTCACACTCCACAATCTCCCAACAGTCACCCTCCATACTCTCCCAATTGTTACATTCCATACTCTCTCAACAGTCACACTCCATTCTCTCCCAACAGTCACATTCCATACTCTACCTACAGTCATACTCCATACATTCCCAACAGTCACACTCCACACTCTCCAAACAGTCACACACCATACTTTCCGAATAGTCACAATACACTCTCCCAACAGTCACACTCCACATTAACCCACCAGTCACACTCCATACTCTCCCAACAGTCACACTCCACACTTTCCCAACAGTCACCCTCCATACTCTCCCAACAGTCACACACTATATTTTCCCAACAGTCACACACCATACTCTCACAACACTTACATTAAATTCTCTCCCAACTGTCACACACTATATTTTCCCACAAGTCACACTCCATTCTTTCCCAAAAGTCACACTTCACACTCTCCAAATAGTCACACTCCATACTCTCCCAATACTCACACTACACTCTCCCACCTGTCACACTTCATACTTTCCCAACAGTCACCCTGCATACTCTCCCAATAGTTACATTCCGTACTCTCCCAACAGTCACACTCCATACTCTCCCAACAGTCACACTCCATACTCTACCAACTGTCATACTCCATACTTTCCCAACAGTCACACTCCACACTCTCCCAACAGTCACACTCCACACTCTCCCAACAGTCACCCTCCATGCTCTCCCAAAAAGTCACACTCAATACTCTCCCAACATTCACACTCAATACTCTCCCAACAGTCACCCTCCATACTCTCCCAATAGTTACATTCCATACTCTCCCAACAGTCACACTCCATACTCTCCCAACAGTCACACTCCATACTCTACCAACAGTCATACTCCATACTTTCCCAATATTCACACTCAATACTCTCCCAACAGTCACACTACATTCACAGTCACACTCCCAATAGTTACATTCCGTACTCTCCCAACAGTCACACTCCATACTCTCCCAACAGTCACACTCCATACTCTACCAACAGTCATACTCCATACATTCCCAACAGTCACACTCCACACTCTCCCAAAAGTCACACTCCACACTCTCCCAACAGTCACACTCCATTCTCTCCCAAAAGTCACACTCCATACTCTCCCAACAGTCACAATCAGTACTCTCCCAACAGTCACACACTATACTTTCACAACATTCACACTCACTGCTCTCCTAACAGTCACGCACTATACTTTCCCAACAGTCACACTCAACAGTCACACACCATACTCTCCCAACAGTAGTACTCTATACTCTCCCGAGAGTCACACTCCTTACTTTCCCAACATTCACACTCCACACTCTCTCAACCGTCATCCTCCATTCTCTCCCAACAGTCACACTCAACAGTCTCTCAACCATCACACTCCATGCTCTCCAAAAAGTCACACTCAACAGTCTCTCAACCGTCACATTCTATTCTCTCCCAACAGTCACATTCAACAGTCTCTCAACAGTCACACTCCATACTCTCCCAACAGTCACAATCCACACTCTCCGAACAGTGACACTACATACTCTCCCAACAGTCACACATCATACTCTCACAACAATCACATTACACACTCTCCCAACAGACACACACTATATTTTCCCAACAGTCACACTCCACACTCTCCAAACAGTCACACACCATACTCTCCGAATAGTCACAAAACACTCTCCCAACAGTCACACTCCACATTAACCCACCAGTCACACTCCATACTCTCCCAACAGTCATACTCCACACTCTCCCAACAGTCACCCTCCATACTTTCCCAACAGTCACACTCCATACTTTCACAACAGCCAAACTTCATACTCTCCTAACAGTCACACTACATATTCTGCCAACAGTCAAACTCCATACTTTCCCAACAGTCACACACAACATTTTCCCAACAGTCACACTACATACTTTCCTAACAGTCACACACAACATTTTCCCAACAGTCAAACTCCATACTTTCCCAACAGTCACACACCATACTCTCACAACACTTACATTAAATTCTCACCCAACTGTCACACACTATATTTTCCCAACAGTCACAATCCATACTTTCCCAAAAGTCACACTTCACACTCTCCAAATAGTCACACTCCATACTCTCCCAATACTCACATTACACTCTCCCACCAGTCACACTCCATACTTTCCCAACAGTCACATTACATAGTCTCCAAACAGGAACACTGCATACTCTCCCAATAGTTACATTCCATACTCTCCCAACAGTCACACTCCATTCTCTCCCAACAGTTACATTCCATACTCTACCTACAGTCATACTCCATACATTCCCAACAGTCACACTCCACACTCTCCAAACAGTCACACACCATACTTTCCGAATAGTCACAATACACTCTCCCAACAGTCACACTCCACATTAACCCACCAGTCACACTCCACACTCTCCCAACAGTCACCCTCCATACTCTCCCAACAGTCACACACTATATGTTCCCAACAGTCACACTCCATACTCTTCCAACAATCACACTCCATACTCTCCCAACAGTCACACTACATACTCTCCCAACAGTCAAACTCCATACTTTCCCAACAGTCACACACAACATTTTCCCAACAGTCAAACTCCATACTTTCCCAACAGTCACACACCATACTCTCACATTAGTTACATTAAATCACATTAGTTACATTAAATCACATTAGTTACATTAAATCCTCTCCCAACTGTCACACACTATATTTTCCCAACCGTCACACTCCATACTCTCCCAAAAGTCACACTTCACACTCTCCAAACAGTCACATTCCATACTCTCCCAATACTCACAGTACACTCTCCCAACAATCACACTCCACATTCTCCCACCAATCACACTCCATACTTTCCCAACAGTCACACTACATAGTCTCCAAACAGGAACACTGCATACTATCTCAACAGTCACACTCCACAATCTCCCAATAGTCACCCTTCATACTCTCCCAATAGTTACATTCCATACTCTCCCAACTGTCACACTCCATACTCTCCCAACAGTCACACTCCATACTCTACCAACAGTCATACTCCATACTTTCCCAACAGTCACACTCCACACTGTCCCAACAGTCACACTCCACACTCTCCCAACAGTCACACTCCATGCTCTCCCAAAAGTCACACTCCATACTCTCCCAACAGTCACAATCAATACTATCCCAACAGTCACACACTATTCTTTCACAACATTCACACTCAATACTCTTCCAACAGTCACACTGCATACTTTCCCAACAGTCACACTCCACATTCTCCCAACAGTCACACTCACTGCTTTCCCAAAAGTCACACTCCATACTCTCCCAAAAGTCACACTCCAGACTCTCCAAACAGTCACACTCCTACTCTCCCAATAGTCACACAACACTCTCCCAACAGTCACACAGCACATTCTCCAACCAGTAGTATTCCATATTTTCCCAAATGTCACACTCCATACTCTCCCAACAGTCACACTGCATACTAACTCAACTGACACACTCCATACTCTCCCACCAGTCAAACTTCATACTTTCCCAACAGTCACACTCCATACTCTTCCAACAAACACACTCCATACTCTTCCAACAATCACACTCCATGCTCTCCCAACAGTGACACTCCATACTCTCCCAAAAGTCACACACCATACTCTCACAACAATCACATTCAACACTCTCCCAACAGACACACACTATATTTTCCCAACAGTCACACTCCACACTCTCGAGACAGTCACACACCATACTCTCCGAATAGTCACAATACACTCTCCCAACAGTCACACTCCACATTAACCCACCAGTCACACTCCATACTCTCCCTACAGTCACACTCCACACTCTCCCAACAGTCACCCTCCATACTTTCCCAACAGTCACACTCCATACTTTCACAACAAGCAAACTCCATACTCTCCCAACAGTCACATTACATACTCTCCCAACAGCCAAACTCCATACTTTCCCAACAGTCACACACAACATTTTCCCAACAGTCAAACTGCATACTTTCCCAACACTCACACACAACATTTTACCAACAGTCACACTACATACTTTCCCAACAGTCACAGACATCATTTTCCCAACAGTCACACTCCATACTTTCACAACAAGCAAACTCCATACTCTCCCAACAGTCACATTACATACTCTCCCAACAGCCAAAATCCATACTTTCCCAACAGTCACACACAACATTTTCCCAACAGTCACACTACATACTTTCCTAACAGTCACACACAACATTTTCCCAACAGTCAAACTCCATACTTTCCCAACAGTCACACACCATACTCTCACAACACTTACATTAAATTCTCACCCAACTGTCACACACTATATTTTCCCAACAGTCACAATCCATACTTTCCCAAAAGTCACACTTCACACTCTCCAAATAGTCACACTCCATACTCTCCCAATACTCACATTACACTCTCCCACCAGTCACACTCCATACTTTCCCAACAGTCACATTACATAGTCTCCAAACAGGAACACTGCATACTCTCCCAATAGTTACATTCCATACTCTCCCAACAGTCACACTCCATTCTCTCCCAACAGTTACATTCCATACTCTACCTACAGTCATACTCCATACATTCCCAACAGTCACACTCCACACTCTCCAAACAGTCACACACCATACTTTCCGAATAGTCACAATACACTCTCCCAACAGTCACACTCCACATTAACCCACCAGTCACACTCCACACTCTCCCAACAGTCACCCTCCATACTCTCCCAACAGTCACACACTATATGTTCCCAACAGTCACACTCCATACTCTTCCAACAATCACACTCCATACTCTCCCAACAGTCACACTACATACTCTCCCAACAGTCAAACTCCATACTTTCCCAACAGTCACACACAACATTTTCCCAACAGTCAAACTCCATACTTTCCCAACAGTCACACACCATACTCTCACATTAGTTACATTAAATCACATTAGTTACATTAAATCACATTAGTTACATTAAATCCTCTCCCAACTGTCACACACTATATTTTCCCAACCGTCACACTCCATACTCTCCCAAAAGTCACACTTCACACTCTCCAAACAGTCACATTCCATACTCTCCCAATACTCACAGTACACTCTCCCAACAATCACACTCCACATTCTCCCACCAATCACACTCCATACTTTCCCAACAGTCACACTACATAGTCTCCAAACAGGAACACTGCATACTATCTCAACAGTCACACTCCACAATCTCCCAATAGTCACCCTTCATACTCTCCCAATAGTTACATTCCATACTCTCCCAACTGTCACACTCCATACTCTCCCAACAGTCACACTCCATACTCTACCAACAGTCATACTCCATACTTTCCCAACAGTCACACTCCACACTGTCCCAACAGTCACACTCCACACTCTCCCAACAGTCACACTCCATGCTCTCCCAAAAGTCACACTCCATACTCTCCCAACAGTCACAATCAATACTATCCCAACAGTCACACACTATTCTTTCACAACATTCACACTCAATACTCTCCCAACAGTCACACTGCATACTTTCCCAACAGTCACACTCCACATTCTCCCAACAGTCACACTCACTGCTTTCCCAAAAGTCACACTCCATACTCTCCCAAAAGTCACACTCCAGACTCTCCAAACAGTCACACTCCTACTCTCCCAATAGTCACACAACACTCTCCCAACAGTCACACAGCACATTCTCCAACCAGTAGTATTCCATATTTTCCCAAATGTCACACTCCATACTCTCCCAACAGTCACACTGCATACTAACTCAACTGACACACTCCATACTCTCCCACCAGTCAAACTTCATACTTTCCCAACAGTCACACTCCATACTCTTCCAACAAACACACTCCATACTCTTCCAACAATCACACTCCATGCTCTCCCAACAGTGACACTCCATACTCTCCCAAAAGTCACACACCATACTCTCACAACAATCACATTCAACACTCTCCCAACAGACACACACTATATTTTCCCAACAGTCACACTCCACACTCTCGAGACAGTCACACACCATACTCTCCGAATAGTCACAATACACTCTCCCAACAGTCACACTCCACATTAACCCATCAGTCACACTCCATACTCTCCCTACAGTCACACTCCACACTCTCCCAACAGTCACCCTCCATACTTTCACAACAAGCAAACTCCATACTCTCCCAACAGTCACATTACATACTCTCCCAACAGCCAAACTCCATACTTTCCCAACAGTCACACACAACATTTTCCCAACAGTCAAACTCCATACTTTCCCAACACTCACACACAACATTTTACCAACAGTCACACTACATACTTTCCCAACAGTCACAGACATCATTTTCCCAACAGTCACACTCCATACTTTCACAACAAGCAAACTCCATACTCTCCCAACAGTCACATTACATACTCTCCCAACAGCCAAAATCCATACTTTCCCAACAGTCACACACAACATTTTCCCAACAGTCACACTACATACTTTCCTAACAGTCACACACAACATTTTCCCAACAGTCAAACTCCATACTTTCCCAACAGTCACACACCATACTCTCACAACACTTACATTAAATTCTCACCCAACTGTCACACACTATATTTTCCCAACAGTCACAATCCATACTTTCCCAAAAGTCACACTTCACACTCTCCAAATAGTCACACTCCATACTCTCCCAATACTCACATTACACTCTCCCACCAGTCACACTCCATACTTTCCCAACAGTCACATTACATAGTCTCCAAACAGGAACACTGCATACTCTCCCAATAGTTACATTCCATACTCTCCCAACAGTCACACTCCATTCTCTCCCAACAGTTACATTCCATACTCTACCTACAGTCATACTCCATACATTCCCAACAGTCACACTCCACACTCTCCAAACAGTCACACACCATACTTTCCGAATAGTCACAATACACTCTCCCAACAGTCACACTCCACATTAACCCACCAGTCACACTCCACACTCTCCCAACAGTCACCCTCCATACTCTCCCAACAGTCACACACTATATGTTCCCAACAGTCACACTCCATACTCTCCCAACAGTCACACTACATACTCTCCCAACAGTCAAACTCCATACTTTCCCAACAGTCACACACAACATTTTCCCAACAGTCAAACTCCATACTTTCCCAACAGTCACACACCATACTCTCACATTAGTTACATTAAATCACATTAGTTACATTAAATCACATTAGTTACATTAAATCCTCTCCCAACTGTCACCCACTATATTTTCCCAACCGTCACACTCCATACTCTCCCAAAAGTCACACTTCACACTCTCCAAACAGTCACATTCCATACTCTCCCAATACTCACAGTACACTCTCCCAACAATCACACTCCACATTCTCCCACCAATCACACTCCATACTTTCCCAACAGTCACACTACATAGTCTCCAAACAGGAACACTGCATACTATCTCAACAGTCACACTCCACAATCTCCCAATAGTCACCCTTCATACTCTCCCAATAGTTACATTCCATACTCTCCCAACTGTCACACTCCATACTCTCCCAACAGTCACACTACATACTCTACCAACAGTCATACTCCATACTTTCCCAACAGTCACACTCCACACTGTCCCAACAGTCACACTCCACACTCTCCCAACAGTCACACTCCATGCTCTCCCAAAAGTCACACTCCATTCTCTCCCAACAGTCACAATCAATACTATCCCAACAGTCACACACTATTCTTTCACAACATTCACACTCAATACTCTCCCAACAGTCACACTGCATACTTTCCCAACAGTCACACTCCACATTCTCCCAACAGTCACACTCACTGCTTTCCCAAAAGTCACACTCCATACTCTCCCAAAAGTCACACACCAGACTCTCCAAACAGTCACACAGCACATTCTCCAACCAGTAGTATTCCATATTTTCCCAAATGTCACACTCCATACTCTCCCAACAGTCACACTGCATACTAACTCAACTGACACACTCCATACTCTCCCACCAGTCAAACTTCATACTTTCCCAACAGTCACACTCCATACTCTTCCAACAAACACACTCCATACTCTTCCAACAATCACACTCCATGCTCTCCCAACAGTGACACTCCATACTCTCCCAAAAGTCACACACCATACTCTCACAACAATCACATTCAACACTCTCCCAACAGACACACACTATATTTTCCCAACAGTCACACTCCACACTCTCGAGACAGTCACACACCATACTCTCCGAATAGTCACAATACACTCTCCCAACAGTCACACTCCACATTAACCCACCAGTCACACTCCATACTCTCCCTACAGTCACACTCCACACTCTCCCAACAGTCACCCTCCATACTTTCCCAACAGTCACACTCCATACTTTCACAACAAGCAAACTCCATACTCTCCCAACAGTCACATTACATACTCTCCCAACAGCCAAACTCCATACTTTCCCAACAGTCACACACAACATTTTCCCAACAGTCAAACTCCATACTTTCCCAACACTCACACACAACATTTTACCAACAGTCACACTACATACTTTCCCAACAGTCACAGACATCATTTTCCCAACAGTCACACTCCATACTTTCACAACAAGCAAACTCCATACTCTCCCAACAGTCACATTACATACTCTCCCAACAGCCAAAATCCATACTTTCCCAACAGTCACACACAACATTTTCCCAACAGTCACACTACATACTTTCCCAACAGTCACACACATCATTTTCCCAACAGTCAAACTCCATATTATCCCAACAGTCACACACCATACTCTCACAACAGTTACATTAAATTCTCTCCCAACTGTCACACACTATATTTTCCCAACCGTCACACTCCATACTCTCCCAAAAGTCACACTTCACACTCTCCAAACATTCACACTCCATACTCTCCCAATACTCACAGTACACACTCCCAACAATCACACTCCATATTCTCCCACCAGTCACACTCCATACTTTCCCAACAGTCACACTACATAGTCTCCAAACAGGAACACTGCATACTATCTCAACAGTCACACTCCACAATCTCCCAACAGTCACCCTCCATACTCTCCCAATAGTCACACTCCATACTCTCCCAACAGTCACACTCCACACTCTCCAAACAGTCACACACCATACTTTCCGAATAGTCACAATATACTCTCCCAACAGTCACACTCCACATTAACCCACCAGTCACACTCCACACTCTCCCAACAGTCACCCTCCATACTCTCCCAACAGTCACACACTATATGTTCCCAACAGTCACACTCCATACTCTTCCAACAATCACACTCCATACTCTCCCAACAGTCACACTACATACTCTCCCAACAGTCAAACTCCATACTTTCCCAACAGTCACACACAACATTTTCCCAACAGTCAAACTCCATACTTTCCCAACAGTCACACACCATACTCTCACATTAGTTACATTAAATCACATTAGTTACATTAAATCACATTAGTTACATTAAATCCTCTCCCAACTGTCACACACTATATTTTCCCAACCGTCACACTCCATACTCTCCCAAAAGTCACACTTCACACTCTCCAAACAGTCACATTCCATACTCTCCCAATACTCACAGTACACTCTCCCAACAATCACACTCCACATTCTCCCACCAGTCACACTCCATACTTTCCCAACAGTCACACTACATAGTCTCCAAACAGGAACACTGCATACTATCTCAACAGTCACACTCCACAATCTCCCAATAGTCACCCTTCATACTCTCCCAATAGTTACATTCCATACTCTCCCAACTGTCACACTCCATACTCTCCCAACAGTCACACTCCATACTCTACCAACAGTCATACTCCATACTTTCCCAACAGTCACACTCCACACTGTCCCAACAGTCACACTCCACGCTCTCCCAACAGTCACACTCCATGCTCTCCCAAAAGTCACACTCCATACTCTCCCAACAGTCACAATCAATAATATCCCAACAGTCACACACTATTCTTTCACAACATTCACACTCAATACTCTCCCAACAGTCACACTGCATACTTTCCCAACAGTCACACTCCACATTCTCCCAACAGTCACACTCGATGCTTTCCCAAAAGTCACACTCCATACTCTCCCAAAAGTCACACTCCAGACTCTCCAAACCGTCACACTCCTACTCTCCCAATAGTCACACAACACTCTCCCAACAGTCACACAGCACATTCTCCAACCAGTAGTATTCCATATTTTCCCAAAAGGTCACACTCCATACTCTCCCAACAGTCACAATGCATACTAACTCAACTGACACACTCCATACTCTCCCACCAGTCAAACTTCATACTTTCCCAACAGTCACACTCCATACTCTTCCAACAATCACACTCCATGCTCTCCCAACAGTGACACTCCATACTCTTCCAAAAGTCACACACCATACTCTCACAACAATCACATTCAACACTCTCCCAACAGACACACACTATATTTTCCCAACAGTCACACTCCACACTCTCGAGACAGTCACACACCATACTCTCCGAATAGTCACAATACACTCTCCCAACAGTCACACTCCACATTAACCCACCAGTCACACTCCATACTCTCCCTACAGTCACACTCCACACTCTCCCAACAGTCACCCTCCATACTTTCCCAACAGTCACACTCCATACTTTCACAACAAGCAAACTCCATACTCTCCCAACAGTCACATTACATACTCTCCCAACAGCCAAACTCCATACTTTCCCAACAGTCACACACAACATTTTCCCAACAGTCAAACTCCATACTTTCCCAACACTCACACACAACATTTTACCAACAGTCACACTACATACTTTCCCAACAGTCACAGACATCATTTTCCCAACAGTCACACTCCATACTTTCACAACAAGCAAACTCCATACTCTCCCAACAGTCACATTACATACTCTCCCAACAGCCAAAATCCATACTTTCCCAACAGTCACACACAACATTTTCCCAACAGTCACACTACATACTTTCCCAACAGTCACACACATCATTTTCCCAACAGTCAAACTCCATATTATCCCAACAGTCACACACCATACTCTCACAACAGTTACATTAAATTCTCTCCCAACTGTCACACACTATATTTTCCCAAACGTCACACTCCATACTCTCCCAAAAGTCACACTTCACACTCTCCAAACATTCACACTCCATACTCTCCCAATACTCACAGTACACACTCCCAACAATCACACTCCATATTCTCCCACCAGTCACACTCCATACTTTCCCAACAGTCACACTACATAGTCTCCAAACAGGAACACTGCATACTATCTCAACAGTCACACTCCACAATCTCCCAACAGTCACCCTCCATACTCTCCCAATAGTCACACTCCATACTCTCCCAACAGTCACACTCCATACTCTACCAACAGTCATACTCCATACTTTCCCAACAGTCACACTCCACACTCTCCCAACAGTCACACTCCACACTCTCCCAACAGTCACACTCCATGCTCTCCCAAAAGTCACACTCCATACACTCCCAACAGTCACAATCAATACAATCCCAACAGTCACACACTATACTTTCACCACATTCACACTCAATACCCTCCAAGCAGTCACACTCCTATTCTCCCAATAGTCACATAACACTCTCCCAACAGTCACACAACACATTCTCCAACCAGTAATATTCCATATTTTCCCAAAGGTCACACTCCATACTCTCCCACCAGTCACACGGCATACTATCTCAACTGTCAAACTCCATACTCTCCCACCAGTCAAACTTCATACTTTCGCAACAGTCACATTCCATACTCTCCCAACAATCACACTGCATACTATCTCAACAGTCACACTCCATGCTCTCCCACCTGTCACACTTCATACTTTCCCAACAGTCACACTCCATACTCTTCCAACAATCACACTCCATACTCTTCCAACAATCACACTCCATACTCTCCCAACAGTCACACTCCATACGTTCCCAACAGTCACACACCATACTCTCACAACAATCACATTAAACACTCTCCCAACAGACACACACTATATTTTCCCAACAGTCACACTCCACACTCTCCAAACAGTCACACACCATACTTTCCGAATAGTCACAATACACTCTCCCAACAGTCACACTCCACAATAACCCACCAGTCACACACCATACTCTCCCAACAGTCACCCTCCATACTCTGCCAACAGTCACACTCTATATTTTCCCAACAGTCACACTCTTCCAACATTCACACTCCATACTCTCCCAACAGTCACACTACATACTCTCCCAACAGTCAACCTCCATGCTTTCCCAAAAGTCACACTCCATACACTCCCAAAAAGTCACATTCCAGACTCTCCAAACAGTCACACTCATACTCTCCCAATAGTCACACAACACTCTCCCAACAGTCACACAACACATTCTCCAACCAGTAATATTACATATTTTTCCAAAGGTCACACTCCAATCTCTCTCAACAGTCAAACTCCATACTTTCCCAACAGTCACACACAACATTTTCTCAACAGTCACACTACATACTTTCCCAAACAGTCACACACAACATTTTCCCAACAGTCAAACTCCATACTTTCCCAACAGACACACACCATACACTCACAACACTTACATTAAATTCTCTCCCAACTGTCACACACTATATTTTCTCAACAGTCACACTCCATACTCTCCCAAAAGTCACACTTCACACTCTCCAAACAGTCACACTCCATACTCTCCCAATACTCACACTACACTCTCCCACCGGTCACACTCCATACTTTCCCAACAGTCACATTACATAGTCTCCAAACAGGAACACTGCATACTATCTCAACAGTCACACTCCACAATCTCCCAACAGTCACCCCCCATACTCTCCCAATAGTTACATTCCATACTCTCCCAACAGTCACACTCCATACTCTCCCAACAGTCACACTCCATACTCTACCAACAGTCATACTCCATGCTTTCCCAACAGTCACACTCCACACTCTCTCAACCGTCACACTCCATTCTCTCCCAACAGTCACACTCAACAGTCTCTCAACCGTCACACTCCATACTCTCCCAACAGTCACACTCAACAATCTCTCAATCGCCACACTCCATTCTCTCCGAACAGTCGCAATCCACACTCTCCGAACAGTGACACTCCATACTCTCCCAACATTCGCACTCCATACTCTCCCAACAGTCATACTCCATACTCTCCCAACAGTCACACTCCATACTTTCCCAACAGTCACACTCCATACTCTCCCAACAGTGACACTCCATACTCTCCCAACAGTCACACTCCACATTCTCCCAACAGTCACACTCGATGCTTTCCCAAAAGTCACACTCCATACTCTCCCAAAAGTCACACTCCAGACTCTCCAAACAGTCACACTCCTACTCTCCCAATAGTCACACAGCACATTCTCCAACCAGTAGTATTCCATATTTTCCCAAAGGTCACACTCCATACTCTCCCAACAGTCACACTGCATACTAACTCAACTGACACATTCCATACTCTCCCACCAGTCAAACTTCATACTTTCGCAACAGTCACATTCCATACTCTCCCAACAATCACACTGCATACTATCTCAACAGTCACACTCCATACTCTCCCAACCGTCACACTCCATACTCTCCCAACAGTCACACTCCATACTCTCCCTACAGTCACACTTCATACTCTCCCAACAGTCACACTCCATACTCTCCCAACAGTGACACTCCATACTCTCCCAACAGTCACACTCCATACTCTCCCAACAATCACACTCCATACTCCCCCAACAGTCACACTCCATACTCTCCCAACAGTCACACTCCATACTCTTCCAACAATCACACTCCATACTCTTCCAAAAATCACACTACATACTCTCTCAACAGTCACACTCCATACGTTCCCAACAGTCACACACCATACTCTCACAACAATCACATTAAACACTCTCCCAACAGACACACACTATATTTTCCGAACGGTAACACTCCACACTCTCCAAACAGTCACACACCATACTCTCCGAATAGTCACAATACACTCTCCCAACAGTCACACTCCACATTAACCCACCAGTCACACTCCATACTTTCCCAACAGTCACACTGCACACTCTCCCAACAGTCACCCTCCATACTCTCCCAACAGTCACACACTATATTTTCCCAACAGTTACACTCCCTAGTCTTCCAACATTCACACTCCATACTCTACCAACAGTCACACTACATACTCTCCCAACCGTCAAACTCCATACTTTCCCAACAGTCACACACCATACTCTCACAATACTTACATTAAATTCTCTCCCAACTGTCACACACTATATTTTCCCAACAGTCACACTCCATACTCTCCCAAAAATCACACTTCACACTCTCCAAACAGTCACACTCCATACTCTCCCAATACTCACACTACACTCTCCCAACAATCACACTCCACATTCTCCCACCAGTCACACTCCATACTTTCCCAACGGTCACACTACATAGTCTCCAAACAGGAACACTGCATACTATCTCAACAGTCACACTCCACAATCTCCCAACAGTCACCCTCCATATTCTCCAAATAGTTACATTCCATACTCTCCCAACAGTCACACTCCTTACTCTCCCAACAGTCACACTCCATACTCTACCAACAGTCATACTCCATACTTTCCCAACAGTCACACTCCACACTCTCCCAACAGTCACACTCCACACTCTCCCAACAGTCACACTCCATGCTCTCCCAAAAGTCACACTCCATACTCTCCCAACAGTCACAATCAATACTCTCCCAACAGTCACACACTATACTTTCACAACATTCACACTCAATACTCTCCCAACAGTCACACACTATACTTTGCCAACAGTCACACTCAACAGTCACACACCATACTCTCCCAAAAGTAGTACTCTATACTCTCACGACAGTCACACTCCATTCTCTCCCAACAGTCACACTCAACAGTCTCTCAACCATCACACTCCATACTCTCCCAACAGTCACACTCAACAGTCTCTCAACCGTCACACTCCATTCTCTCCCAACAGTCACAATCCACACTCTCCGAACAGTGACACTATATACTCTCCCAACATTCACACTCCACACTCTCTCAATCGTCACACTCCATTCTCTCCCAACAGTCACACTCAACAGTCTCTCAACAGTCACACTCCATACTCTCCCAACAGTCACAATCCACACTCTCCGAAAAGTGACACTCCATATTCTCCCAACAGTCACACTCCATACTCTCCCAACAGTCACACTCCATACTCTCCCAACAGTCACACTCCATACTCTCCCAACAGTCACACTCAATACTCTCCCAACAATCACACTCCATACTCTCCCAACAATCACACTCCATACTCCCCCCAACAGTCACACTCCATACTCTCCCAACAGTCACACTCCAAACTCTCCCAACAGTCACACTCCATACTCTCCCAACAGTCACACTTCATACTCTCCCAACAGTCACACTCCATACTCTCCCAACAGTCACCCTCCATACTGTCCCAACAGTCACACTTCATACTCTCCCAACAGTCACACTCCAAACTATCCCAACAGTCACCCTCCATACTCTCCCAACAGTCACACTTCATACTCTCCCAACAGTCATACTTCATACTCTCCCAACAGTCACACTCCATACTCTCCCAACAGTCACACTCCATACTCTCCAACAGTTACACTCCAAACTCTCCCAACAGTCACACTCCATACTCTCCCAACAGTCACACTCCACATTCTCCCAACAGTCACACTCGATGCTTTCCCAAAAGTCACACTCCATACTCTCCCAAAAGTCACACTCCAGACTCTCCAAACAGTCACACTCCTACTCTCCCAATAGTCACACAGCACATTCTCCAACCAGTAGTATTCCATATTTTCCCAAAGGTCACACTCCATACTCTCCCAACAGTCACACTGCATACTAACTCAACTGACACATTCCATACTCTCCCACCAGTCAAACTTCATACTTTCGCAACAGTCACACTCCATACTCTCCCAACCGTCACACTCCATACTCTCCCAACAGTCACACTCCATACTCTCCCTACAGTCACACTTCATACTCTCCCAACAATCACTCCATACTCCCCCAACAGTCACACTCCATACTCTCCCAACAGTCACCCTTCATACTCTCCCAACAGTCACACTCCATACTCTCCCAACAGTTACACTCCACACTCTCGGAACAGTGACACTCCATACTCTCCCAACATTCGCACTCCATACTCTCCCAACAGTCACACTCCATACTCTCCCAACAGTCACACTCCATACTTTCCCAACAGTCACACTCCATACTCTCCCAACAGTTACACTCCATACACTCCCAACAGTCACACTCCATACTCTCCCAACAATCACACTCCATACTCCCCCAACAGTCACACTCCATACTCTCCCAACAGTCACACTCCATACCCTTCCAACAATCACACTCCATACTCTTCCAAAAATCACACTCCATACTCTCCCAACAGTCACACTCCATACTCTCCCAACAATCACTCCATACTCCCCCAACAGTCACCCTCCATACTCTCCCAAAAGTCACATTCCATACTCTCCCAAGAGTCACAATCAATACTCTCCCAACAGTCACACACTATACTTTCACAACATTCACACTCACTGCTCTCCCAAAAGTCACACACTATACTTTCCCAACAGTCACACTCAACAGTCACACACCATACTCTCCCAACAGTAGTACTCTATTCTCTCCCAACAGTCACACTCCATACTTTCACAAAAAGCAAACTCCATACTCTCCCAACAGTCACATTACATACTCTCCCAACAGCCAAACTCCATACTTTCCCAACAGTCACACACAACATTTTCCCAACAGTCAAACTCCATACTTTCCCAACACTCACACACAACATTTTCCCAACAGTCACACTACATACTTTCCCAACAGTCACACACATCATTTTCCCAACAGTCAAACTCCATATTATCCCAACAGTCACACACCATACTCTCACAACAGTTACATTAAATTCTCTCCCAACTGTCACACACTATATTTTCCCAACAGTCACACTCCATACTCTCCCAATACTCACAGTACACTCTCCCAACAATCACACTCCACATTCTCCCACCAGTCACACTCCATACTTTCCCAACAGTCACACTACATAGTCTCCAAACAGGAACACTGCATACTATCTCAACAGTCACACTCCACAATCTCCCAACAGTCACCCTCCATATTCTCCAAATAGTTACATTCCATACTCTCCCAACAGTCACACTCCTTACTCTCCCAACAGTCACACTCCATACTCTACCAACAGTCATACTCCATACTTTCCCAACAGTCACACTCCACACTCTCCCAACAGTCACACTCCACACTCTCACAACAGTCACACTCCATGCTCTCCCAAAAGTCACACTCCATTCTCTCCCAACAGTCACACTCCATACTCTCCCAACAGTCACATTTCATACTCTCCCAACAGTCACACTCCATACTCTCCCAACAGTCACCCTCCATACTGTCCCAACAGTCACACTTCATACTCTCCCAACAGTCACACTCCAAACTATCCCAACAGTCACACTCCATACTCTCCCAACAGTCACACTTCATACTCTCCCAACAGTCATACTTCACTCTCCCAACAATCACTCCATACTCCCCCAACAGTCACACTCCATACTCTCCCAACAGTCACCCTTCATACTCTCCCAACAGCCACACTCCATACTCTCCCAACAGTCACACTCCATTCTCTACCAACAATCACACTCCATACTCCTCCCAACAGTCACCCTCCATACTCTCCCAACAGTCACACTTCATACTCTCCCAACAGTCACACTTCATACTCTCCCAAAAGTCACACTCCATACTCTCCCAACAGTCACACTCCATACTCTCCCAACAGTTACACTCCACACTCTCGGAACAGTGACACTCCATACTCTCCCAACATTCGCACTCCATACTCTCCCAACAGTCACACTCCATACTCTCCCAACAGTCACACTCCATACTTTCCCAACAGTCACACTCCATACTCTCCCAACAGTTACACTCCATACACTCCCAACAGTCACACTCCATACTCTCCCAACAATCACACTCCATACTCCCCCAACAGTCACACTCCATACTCTCCCAACAGTCACACTCCATACCCTTCCAACAATCACACTCCATACTCTTCCAAAAATCACACTCCATACTCTCCCAACAGTCACCCTCCATACTCTCCCAAAAGTCACACTCCATACTCTCCCAACAGTCACACTCCATACTCTACCAACAGTCATACTCCATGCTTTCCCAACAGTCACACTCCACACTCTCTCAACCGTCACACTCCATTCTCTCCCAACAGTCACACTCAACAGTCTCTCAACCGTCACACTCCATACTCTCCCAACAGTCACACTCAACAATCTCTCAATCGCCACACTCCATTCTCTCCGAACAGTCGCAATCCACACTCTCCGAACAGTGACACTCCATACTCTCCCAACATTCGCACTCCATACTCTCCCAACAGTCATACTCCATACTCTCCCAACAGTCACACTCCATACTTTCCCAACAGTCACACTCCATACTCTCCCAACAGTGACACTCCATACTCTCCCAACAGTCACACTCCACATTCTCCCAACAGTCACACTCGATGCTTTCCCAAAAGTCACACTCCATACTCTCCCAAAAGTCACACTCCAGACTCTCCAAACAGTCACACTCCTACTCTCCCAATAGTCACACAGCACATTCTCCAACCAGTAGTATTCCATATTTTCCCAAAGGTCACACTCCATACTCTCCCAACAGTCACACTGCATACTAACTCAACTGACACATTCCATACTCTCCCACCAGTCAAACTTCATACTTTCGCAACAGTCACATTCCATACTCTCCCAACAATCACACTGCATACTATCTCAACAGTCACACTCCATACTCTCCCAACCGTCACACTCCATACTCTCCCAACAGTCACACTCCATACTCTCCCTACAGTCACACTTCATACTCTCCCAACAGTCACACTCCATACTCTCCCAACAGTGACACTCCATACTCTCCCAACAGTCACACTCCATACTCTCCCAACAATCACACTCCATACTCCCCCAACAGTCACACTCCATACTCTCCCAACAGTCACACTCCATACTCTTCCAACAATCACACTCCATACTCTTCCAAAAATCACACTACATACTCTCTCAACAGTCACACTCCATACGTTCCCAACAGTCACACACCATACTCTCACAACAATCACATTAAACACTCTCCCAACAGACACACACTATATTTTCCGAACGGTAACACTCCACACTCTCCAAACAGTCACACACCATACTCTCCGAATAGTCACAATACACTCTCCCAACAGTCACACTCCACATTAACCCACCAGTCACACTCCATACTTTCCCAACAGTCACACTGCACACTCTCCCAACAGTCACCCTCCATACTCTCCCAACAGTCACACACTATATTTTCCCAACAGTTACACTCCCTAGTCTTCCAACATTCACACTCCATACTCTACCAACAGTCACACTACATACTCTCCCAACCGTCAAACTCCATACTTTCCCAACAGTCACACACCATACTCTCACAATACTTACATTAAATTCTCTCCCAACTGTCACACACTATATTTTCCCAACAGTCACACTCCATACTCTCCCAAAAATCACACTTCACACTCTCCAAACAGTCACACTCCATACTCTCCCAATACTCACACTACACTCTCCCAACAATCACACTCCACATTCTCCCACCAGTCACACTCCATACTTTCCCAACGGTCACACTACATAGTCTCCAAACAGGAACACTGCATACTATCTCAACAGTCACACTCCACAATCTCCCAACAGTCACCCTCCATATTCTCCAAATAGTTACATTCCATACTCTCCCAACAGTCACACTCCTTACTCTCCCAACAGTCACACTCCATACTCTACCAACAGTCATACTCCATACTTTCCCAACAGTCACACTCCACACTCTCCCAACAGTCACACTCCACACTCTCCCAACAGTCACACTCCATGCTCTCCCAAAAGTCACACTCCATACTCTCCCAACAGTCACAATCAATACTCTCCCAACAGTCACACACTATACTTTCACAACATTCACACTCAATACTCTCCCAACAGTCACACACTATACTTTGCCAACAGTCACACTCAACAGTCACACACCATACTCTCCCAAAAGTAGTACTCTATACTCTCACGACAGTCACACTCCATTCTCTCCCAACAGTCACACTCAACAGTCTCTCAACCATCACACTCCATACTCTCCCAACAGTCACACTCAACAGTCTCTCAACCGTCACACTCCATTCTCTCCCAACAGTCACAATCCACACTCTCCGAACAGTGACACTATATACTCTCCCAACATTCACACTCCACACTCTCTCAATCGTCACACTCCATTCTCTCCCAACAGTCACACTCAACAGTCTCTCAACAGTCACACTCCATACTCTCCCAACAGTCACAATCCACACTCTCCGAAAAGTGACACTCCATATTCTCCCAACAGTCACACTCCATACTCTCCCAACAGTCACACTCCATACTCTCCCAACAGTCACACTCCATACTCTCCCAACAGTCACACTCAATACTCTCCCAACAATCACACTCCATACTCTCCCAACAATCACACTCCATACTCCCCCCAACAGTCACACTCCATACTCTCCCAACAGTCACACTCCAAACTCTCCCAACAGTCACACTCCATACTCTCCCAACAGTCACACTTCATACTCTCCCAACAGTCACACTCCATACTCTCCCAACAGTCACCCTCCATACTGTCCCAACAGTCACACTTCATACTCTCCCAACAGTCACACTCCAAACTATCCCAACAGTCACCCTCCATACTCTCCCAACAGTCACACTTCATACTCTCCCAACAGTCATACTTCATACTCTCCCAACAGTCACACTCCATACTCTCCCAACAGTCACACTCCATACTCTCCAACAGTTACACTCCAAACTCTCCCAACAGTCACACTCCATACTCTCCCAACAGTCACACTCCACATTCTCCCAACAGTCACACTCGATGCTTTCCCAAAAGTCACACTCCATACTCTCCCAAAAGTCACACTCCAGACTCTCCAAACAGTCACACTCCTACTCTCCCAATAGTCACACAGCACATTCTCCAACCAGTAGTATTCCATATTTTCCCAAAGGTCACACTCCATACTCTCCCAACAGTCACACTGCATACTAACTCAACTGACACATTCCATACTCTCCCACCAGTCAAACTTCATACTTTCGCAACAGTCACACTCCATACTCTCCCAACCGTCACACTCCATACTCTCCCAACAGTCACACTCCATACTCTCCCTACAGTCACACTTCATACTCTCCCAACAATCACTCCATACTCCCCCAACAGTCACACTCCATACTCTCCCAACAGTCACCCTTCACACTCTCCCAACAGTCACACTCCATACTCTCCCAACAGTTACACTCCACACTCTCGGAACAGTGACACTCCATACTCTCCCAACATTCGCACTCCATACTCTCCCAACAGTCACACTCCATACTCTCCCAACAGTCACACTCCATACTTTCCCAACAGTCACACTCCATACTCTCCCAACAGTTACACTCCATACACTCCCAACAGTCACACTCCATACTCTCCCAACAATCACACTCCATACTCCCCCAACAGTCACACTCCATACTCTCCCAACAGTCACACTCCATACCCTTCCAACAATCACACTCCATACTCTTCCAAAAATCACACTCCATACTCTCCCAACAGTCACACTCCATACTCTCCCAACAATCACTCCATACTCCCCCAACAGTCACCCTCCATACTCTCCCAAAAGTCACATTCCATACTCTCCCAAGAGTCACAATCAATACTCTCCCAACAGTCACACACTATACTTTCACAACATTCACACTCACTGCTCTCCCAAAAGTCACACACTATACTTTCCCAACAGTCACACTCAACAGTCACACACCATACTCTCCCAACAGTAGTACTCTATTCTCTCCCAACAGTCACACTCCATACTTTCACAAAAAGCAAACTCCATACTCTCCCAACAGTCACATTACATACTCTCCCAACAGCCAAACTCCATACTTTCCCAACAGTCACACACAACATTTTCCCAACAGTCAAACTCCATACTTTCCCAACACTCACACACAACATTTTCCCAACAGTCACACTACATACTTTCCCAACAGTCACACACATCATTTTCCCAACAGTCAAACTCCATATTATCCCAACAGTCACACACCATACTCTCACAACAGTTACATTAAATTCTCTCCCAACTGTCACACACTATATTTTCCCAACAGTCACACTCCATACTCTCCCAATACTCACAGTACACTCTCCCAACAATCACACTCCACATTCTCCCACCAGTCACACTCCATACTTTCCCAACAGTCACACTACATAGTCTCCAAACAGGAACACTGCATACTATCTCAACAGTCACACTCCACAATCTCCCAACAGTCACCCTCCATATTCTCCAAATAGTTACATTCCATACTCTCCCAACAGTCACACTCCTTACTCTCCCAACAGTCACACTCCATACTCTACCAACAGTCATACTCCATACTTTCCCAACAGTCACACTCCACACTCTCCCAACAGTCACACTCCACACTCTCACAACAGTCACACTCCATGCTCTCCCAAAAGTCACACTCCATTCTCTCCCAACAGTCACACTCCATACTCTCCCAACAGTCACATTTCATACTCTCCCAACAGTCACACTCCATACTCTCCCAACAGTCACCCTCCATACTGTCCCAACAGTCACACTTCATACTCTCCCAACAGTCACACTCCAAACTATCCCAACAGTCACACTCCATACTCTCCCAACAGTCACACTTCATACTCTCCCAACAGTCATACTTCACTCTCCCAACAATCACTCCATACTCCCCCAACAGTCACACTCCATACTCTCCCAACAGTCACCCTTCATACTCTCCCAACAGCCACACTCCATACTCTCCCAACAGTCACACTCCATTCTCTACCAACAATCACACTCCATACTCCTCCCAACAGTCACCCTCCATACTCTCCCAACAGTCACACTTCATACTCTCCCAACAGTCACACTTCATACTCTCCCAAAAGTCACACTCCATACTCTCCCAACAGTCACACTCCATACTCTCCCAACAGTTACACTCCACACTCTCGGAACAGTGACACTCCATACTCTCCCAACATTCGCACTCCATACTCTCCCAACAGTCACACTCCATACTCTCCCAACAGTCACACTCCATACTTTCCCAACAGTCACACTCCATACTCTCCCAACAGTTACACTCCATACACTCCCAACAGTCACACTCCATACTCTCCCAACAATCACACTCCATACTCCCCCAACAGTCACACTCCATACTCTCCCAACAGTCACACTCCATACCCTTCCAACAATCACACTCCATACTCTTCCAAAAATCACACTCCATACTCTCCCAACAGTCACCCTCCATACTCTCCCAAAAGTCACACTCCATACTCTCCCAACAGTCACAATCAATACTCTCCCAACAGTCACACACTATACTTTCACAACATTCACACTCACTGCTCTCCCAAAAGTCACACACTATACTTTCCCAACAGTCACACTCAACAGTCACACACCATACTCTCCCAACAGTAGTACTCTATTCTCTCCCAACAGTCACACTCCATACTTTCACAAAAAGCAAACTCCATACTCTCCCAACAGTCACATTACATACTCTCCCAACAGCCAAACTCCATACTCTCCCAACAGTCACATTTCATACTCTCCCAACAGTCACACTCCATACTCTCCCAACAGTCACCCTCCATACTGTCCCAACAGTCACACTTCATACTCTCCCAACAGTCATACTTCACTCTCCCAACAATCACTCCATACTCCCCCAACAGTCACACTCCATACTCTCCCAACAGTCACCCTTCATACTCTCCCAACAGCCACACTCCATACTCTCCCAACAGTCACACTCCATTCTCTACCAACAATCACACTCCATACTCCTCCCAACAGTCACCCTCCATACTCTCCCAACAGTCACACTTCATACTCTCCCAACAGTCACACTTCATACTCTCCCAAAAGTCACACTCCATACTCTCCCAACAGTCACACTCCATACTCTCCCAACAGTTACACTCCACACTCTCGGAACAGTGACACTCCATACTCTCCCAACATTCGCACTCCATACTCTCCCAACAGTCACACTCCATACTCTCCCAACAGTCACACTCCATACTTTCCCAACAGTCACACTCCATACTCTCCCAACAGTTACACTCCATACACTCCCAACAGTCACACTCCATACTCTCCCAACAATCACACTCCATACTCCCCCAACAGTCACACTCCATACTCTCCCAACAGTCACACTCCATACCCTTCCAACAATCACACTCCATACTCTTCCAAAAATCACACTCCATACTCTCCCAACAGTCACACTCCATACTCTCCCAACAATCACTCCATACTCCCCCAACAGTCACCCTCCATACTCTCCCAAAAGTCACACTCCATACTCTCCCAACAGTCACAATCAATACTCTCCCAACAGTCACACACTATACTTTCACAACATTCACACTCACTGCTCTCCCAAAAGTCACACACTATACTTTCCCAACAGTCACACTCAACAGTCACACACCATACTCTCCCAACAGTAGTACTCTATTCTCTCCCAACAGTCACACTCCATACTTTCACAAAAAGCAAACTCCATACTCTCCCAACAGTCACATTACATACTCTCCCAACAGCCAAACTCCATACTTTCCCAACAGTCACACACAACATTTTCCCAACAGTCAAACTCCATACTTTCCCAACACTCACACACAACATTTTCCCAACAGTCACACTACATACTTTCCCAACAGTCACACACATCATTTTCCCAACAGTCAAACTCCATATTATCCCAACAGTCACACACCATACTCTCACAACAGTTACATTAAATTCTCTCCCAACTGTCACACACTATATTTTCCCAACAGTCACACTCCATACTCTCCCAATACTCACAGTACACTCTCCCAACAATCACACTCAACATTCTCCCACCAGTCACACTCCATACTTTCCCAACAGTCACACTACATAGTCTCCAAACAGGAAGACTGCATACTATCTCAACAGTCACACTCCACAATCTCCCAACAGTCACCCTCCATATTCTCCAAATAGTTACATTCCATACTCTCCCAACAGTCACACTCCTTACTCTCCCAACAGTCACACTCCATACTCTACCAACAGTCATACTCCATACTTTCCCAACAGTCACACTCCACACTCTCCCAACAGTCACACTCCACACTCTCCCAACAGTCACACTCCATGCTCTCCCAAAAGTCACACTCCATACTCTCCCAACAGTCACAATCAATACTCTCCCAACAGTCACACTCAACAGTCTCTCAACCGTCACACTCCATACTCTCCCAACAGTCACACTCAACAGTCTCTCAACCGTCACACTCCATTCTCTCCCAACAGTCACAATCCACACTCTCCGAACAGTGACACTCCATACTCTCCCAACATTCACACTCCACACTCTCTCAATCGTCACACTCCATTCTCTCCCAACAGTCACACTCAACAGTCTCTCAACCGTCACACTCCATACTCTCCCAACAGTCACACTCAACAGTCTCTCAACCGTCACACTCCATTCTCTCCCAACAGTCACACTCAACAGTCTCTCAACAGTCACACTCCATACTCTCCCAACAGTCACAATCCACACTCTCCGAAAAGTGACACTCCATACTCTCCCAACAGTCACACTCCATACTCTCCCAACAGTCACACTCCATACTCTCCCAACAGTCACACTCCATACTCTCCCAACAGTCACACTCCATACTCTCCCAACAATCACACTCCATACTCTCCCAACAATCACACTCCATACTCCCCCCAACAGTCACACTCCATACTCTCCCAACAGTCACCCTCCATACTGTCCCAACAGTCACACTTCATACTCTCACAACAGTCACACTCCAAACTATCCCAACAGTCACACTCCATTCTCTCCCAACAGTCACACTTCATACTCTCCCAACAGTCATACTTCATACTCTCCCAACAGTCACACTCCATACTCTCCCAACAGTCACACTCCATACTCTCCAACAGTTACACTCCATACTCTCCCAACAGTCACACTCCATACTCTCCCAACAGTCACACTCCACATTCTCCCAACAGTCACACTCGATGCTTTCCCAAAAGTCACACTCCATACTCTCCCAAAAGTCACACTCCAGACTCTCCAAACAGTCACACTCCTACTCTCCCAATAGTCACACAGCACATTCTCCAACCAGTAGTATTCCATATTTTCCCAAAAGTCACACTCCATACTCTCCCAACAGTCACACTGCATACTATCTCAACAGTCACACTCCATACTCTCCCAACCGTCACACTCCATACTCTCCCAACAGTCACACTCCATACTCTCCCTACAGTCACACTTCATACTCTCCCAACAATCACTCCATACTCTCCCAACAGTCACAATCCACACTCTCCGAAAAGTGACACTCCATACTCTCCCAACAGTCACACTCCATACTCTCCCAACAGTCACACTCCATACTCTCCCAACAGTCACACTCCATACTCTCCCAACAGTCACACTCCATACTCTCCCAACAATCACACTCCATACTCTTCCAACAATCACACTCCATACTCCCCCCAACAGTCACACTCCATACTCTCCCAACAGTCACCCTCCATACTGTCCCAACAGTCACACTTCATACTCTCACAACAGTCACACTCCAAACTATCCCAACAGTCACACTCCATTCTCTCCCAACAGTCACACTCCATACTCTCCCAACAGTCACACTCCATACTCTCCCAACAGTCACACTCCATACTCTCCCAACAGTCACACTCCATACTCTCCCAACAATCACACTCCATACTCTCCCAACAATCACACTCCATACTCCCCCCAACAGTCACACTCCATACTCTCCCAAAAGTCACCCTCCATACTGTCCCAACAGTCACACTTCATACTCTCACAACAGTCACACTCCAAACTATCCCAACAGTCACACTCCATTCTCTCCCAACAGTCACACTTCATACTCTCCCAACAGTCATACTTCATACTCTCCCAACAGTCACACTCCAAACTATCCCAACACTCACACTCCATTCTCTCCCAACAGTCACACTTCATACTCTCCCAACAGTCATACTTCATACTCTCCCAACAGTCACACTCCATACTCTCCCAACAGTCACACTCCATACTCTCCAACAGTCACACTCCATACTCTCCCAACAGTCACACTCCACATTCTCCCAACAGTCACACTCGATGCTTTCCCAAAAGTCACACTCCATACTCTCCCAAAAGTCACACTCCAGACTCTCCAAACAGTCACACTCCTACTCTCCCAATAGTCACACAGCACATTCTCCAACCAGTAGTATTCCATATTTTCCCAAAGGTCACACTCCATACTCTCCCAACAGTCACACTGCATACTAACTCAACTGACACATTCCATACTCTCCCACCAGTCAAACTTCATACTTTCGCAACAGTCACATTCCATACTCTCCCAACAATCACACTGCATACTATCTCAACAGTCACACTCCATACTCTCCCAACCGTCACACTCCATACTCTCCCAACAGTCACACTCCGTACTCTCCCTACAGTCACACTTCATACTCTCCCAACAATCACTCCATACTCCCCCAACAGTCACACTCCATACTCTCCCAACAGTCACCCTTCATACTCTCCCAACAGTCACACTCCATACTCTCCCAACAGTCACACTCCATTCTCTACCAACAATCACACTCCATACTCCTCCCAACAGTCACCCTCCATACTCTCCCAACAGTCACACTTCATACTCTCCCAACAGTCACACTTCATACTCTCCCAAAAGTCACACTCCATACTCTCCCAACAGTCACACTCCATACTCTCCCAACAGTTACACTCCACACTCTCGGAACAGTGACACTCCATACTCTCCCAACATTCGCACTCCATACTCTCCCAACAGTCACACTCCATACTCTCCCAACAGTCACACTCCATACTTTCCCAACAGTCACACTCCACACTCTCCCAACAGTTACACTCCATACACTCCCAACAGTCACACTCCATACTCTCCCAACAATCACACTCCATACTCCCCCAACAGTCACACTCCATACTCTCCCAACAGTCACACTCCATACCCTTCCAACAATCACACTCCATACTCTTCCAAAAATCACACTCCATACCCTCCCAACAGTCACACTCCATACTCTCCCAACAATCACTCCATACTCCCCCAACAGTCACCCTCCATACTCTCCCAAAAGTCACACTCCATACTCTCCCAACAGTCACAATCAATACTCTCCCAACAGTCACACACTATACTTTCACAACATTCACACTCACTGCTCTCCCAAAAGTCACACACTATACTTTCCCAACAGTCACACTCAACAGTCACACACCATACTCTCCCAACAGTAGTACTCTATTCTCTCCCGAGAGTCACACTCCTTACTTTCCCAACATTCACACTCCACACTCTCTCAACCGTCATCCTCCATTCTCTCCCAACAGTCACAATCCACACTCTCCGAACAGTGACACTCCATACTCTCCCAACATTCACACTCCACACTCTCTCAATCGTCACACTCCATTCTCTCCCAACAGTCACACTCAACAGTCTCTCAACCGTCACACTCCATACTCTCCCAACAGTCACACTCAACAATCTCTCAACCGTCACACTCCATTCTCTCCCAACAGTCACACTCAACAGTCTCTCAACAGTCACACTCCATACTCTCCCAACAGTCACAATCCACACTCTCCGAAAAGTGACACTCCATACTCTCCCAACAGTCACACTCCATACTCTCCCAACAGTCACACTCCATACTCTCCCAACAGTCACACTCCATACTCTCCCAACAATCACACTCCATACTCTCCCAACAATCACACTCCATACTCCCCCCAACAGTCACACTCCATACTCTCCCAACAGTCACACTCCAAACTCTCCCAACAGTCACACTCCATACTCTCCCAACAGTCACACTTCATACTCTCCCAACAGTCACACTCCAAACTATCCCAACAGTCACACTCCATACTCTCCCAACAGTCACACTTCATACTCTCCCAACAGTCATACTTCATACTCTCCCAACAGTCACACTCCATACTCTCCCAACAGTCACACTCCATACTCTCCAACAGTTACACTCCATACTCTCCCAACAGTCACACTCCATACTCTCCCAACAGTCACACTCCACATTCTCCCAACAGTCACACTCGATGCTTTCCCAAAAGTCACACTCCATACTCTCCCAAAAGTCACACTCCAGACTCTCCAAACAGTCACACTCCTACTCTCCCAATAGTCACACAGCACATTCTCCAACCAGTAGTATTCCATATTTTCCCAAAGGTCACACTCCATACTCTCCCAACAGTCACACTGCATACTAACTCAACTGACACATTCCATACTCTCCCACCAGTCAAACTTCATACTTTCGCAACAGTCACATTCCATACTCTCCCAACAATCACACTGCATACTATCTCAACAGTCACATTCCATACTCTCCCAACCGTCACACTCCATACTCTCCCAACAGTCACACTCCATACTCTCCCTACAGTCACACTTCATACTCTCCCAACAGTCACACTCCATACTCTCCCAACAGTCACACTCCATACTCTCCCAACAATCACTCCATACTCCCCCAACAGTCACCCTCCATACTCTCCCAACAGTCACCCTTCATACTCTCCCAACAGTCACACTCCATACTCTCCCAACAGTCACACTCCATTCTCTACCAACAATCACACTCCATACTCCCCCCAACAGTCACCCTCCATACTCTCCCAACCGTCACACTTCATACTCTCCCAACAGTCACTCTTCATACTCTCCCAACAGTCACACTCCATACTCTCCCAACAGTCACACTCCATACTCTCCCAACAGTTACACTCCACACTCTCCGAACAGTGACACTCCATACTCTCCCAACATTCGCACTCCATACTCTCCCAACAGTCACACTCCATACACTCCCTACAGTCACACTCCATACTTTCCCAACAGTCACACTCCATACTCTCCCAACAGTTACACTCCATACACTCCCAACAGTCACACTCCATACTCTCCCAACAATCACACTCCATACTCCCCCAACAGTCACACTCCATACTCTCCCAACAGTCACACTCCATACCCTTCCAACAATCGCACTCCATATTCTTCCAAAAATCACACTCCATACTCTCTCAACAGTCACACTCCATACGTTCCCAACAGTCACACACCATACTCTCACAACAATCACATTAAACACTCTCCCAACAGACACACACTATATTTTCCCAACAGTAACACTTCACACTCTCCAAACAGTCACACACCATACTCTCCGAATAGTCACAATACACTCTCCCAACAGTCACACTCCACATTAACCCACCAGTCACACTCCATTCTTTCCCAACAGTCACACTGCACACTCTCCCAACAGTCACCCTCCATACTCTCCCAACAGTCACACACTATATTTTCCCAACAGTCACACTCCATAGTCTTCCAACATTCACACTCCATACTCTCCCAACAGTCACACTCCACACTCTCCCAACAGTCACACTCCATGCTCTCCCAAAAAGTCACACTCCATACTCTCCCAACATTCACACTCAATACTCTCCCAACAATCACCCTCCATACTCTCCCAATAGTTACATTCCATACTCTCCCAACAGTCACACTCCATACTCTCCCAACAGTCACACTCCATACTCTACCAACAGTCATACTCCATACTTTCCCAACAGTCACACTCCACACTCTCCCAACAATCAGCCTCCATACTCTCCCAATAGTTACATTCCATACTCTCCCAACAGTCACACTCCATACTCTCCCAACAGTCACACTCCATACTCTACCAACAGTCATACTCCATACTTTCCCAACAGTCACACTCCACACTCTCCCAACAGTCACACTCCACACTCTCCCAACAGTCACACTCCAGGCTCTCCCAAAAAGTCACACTCCATACTCTCCCAACAGTCACACTACATACTCTCCCAATAGTTACATTCCGTACTCTCCCAACAGTCACACTCCATACTCTCCCAACAGTCACACTCCATACTCTACCAACAGTCATACTCCATACATTCCCAACAGTCACACTCCACACTCTCCCAACAGTCACACTCCACACTCTCCCAACAGTCACACTCCATGCTCTCCCAAAAGTCACACTCCATACTCTCCCAACAGTCACAATCAATACTCTCCCAACAGTCACACACTATACTTTCACAACATTCACACTCACTGCTCTCCCAACAGTCACACACTATACTTTCCCAACAGTCACACTCAACAGTCACACACCATACTCTCCCAACAGTAGTACTCTATACTCTCCCGAGAGTCACACTCCTTACTTTCCCAACATTCACACTCCACACTCTCTCAACCGTCATCCTCCAATCTCTCCCAACAGTCACACTCAACAGTCTCTCAACCATCACACTCCATGCTCTCCAAAAAGTCACACTCAACAGTCTCTCAAGCGTCACACTCCATTCTCTCCCAACAGTCACATTCAACAGTCTCTCATCAGTCACACTCCATACTCTCCCAACAGTCACAATCCACACTCTCCGAACAGTGACACTCCATACTCTCCCAACAGTCACACATCATACTCTCACAACAGACACACACTATATTTTCCCAACAGTCACACTCCACACTCTCCAAACAGTCACACACCATACTCTCCGAATAGTCACAAAACACTCTCCCAACAGTCATACTCCACACTCTCCCAACAGTCACCCTCCATACTTTCCCAACAGTCACACTCCATACTTTCACAACAGCCAAACTCCATTCTCTCCTAACAGTCACACTACATACTCTGCCAACAGTCAAACTCCATACTTTCCTAACAGTCACACACAACATTTTCCCAACAGTCAAACTCCATACTTTCCCAACAGTCACACACCATACTCTCACAACACTTACATTAAATTCTCACCCAACTGTCACACACTATATTTTCCCAACAGTCACAATCCATACTTTCCCAAAAGTCACACTTCACACTCTCCAAATAGTCACACTCCATACTTTCCCAATACTCACACTACACTCTCCCACCAGTCACACTCCATACTTTCCCTACAGTCACATTACATAGTCTCCAAACAGGAACACTGCATACTATCTCAACAGTCACACTCCACAATCTCCCAACAGTCACCCTACATACTCTCCCAGTAGTTACATTCCATACTCTCCCAACAGTCACACTCCATTCTCTCCCAACAGTTACATTCCATACTCTACCTACAGTCATACTCCATACATTCCCAACAGTCACACTCCACACTCTCCAAACAGTCACACACCATACTTTCCGAATAGTCACAATACACTCTCCCAACAGTCACACTCCACATTAACCCACCAGTCACACTCCACACTCTCCCAACAGTCACCCTCCATACTCTCCCAACAGTCACGCACTATATGTTCCCAACAGTCACACTCCATACTCTTCCAACAATCACACTCCATACTCTCCCAACAGTCACACTACATACTTTCCCAACAGTCACACACAACATTTTCCCAACAGTCAAACTCCATGCTTTCCCAAAAGTCACACTCCAGAATCTCCAAACAACCACACTCCTCACTCTCCGAACAGTAACACTCCATACTCTCCCAACATTCACACACCATACTCTCACAACAATCACATTACACACTCTCCCAACAGACACACACTATATTTTCCCAACAGTCACACTCCACACTCTCCAAACAGTCACACACCATACTCTCCGAATAGTCACAAAACACTCTCCCAACAGTCACACTCCACATTAACCCACCAGTCACACTCCATACTCTCCCAACAGTCACACTCCACACTCTCCCAACAGTCACCCTCCATACTTTCCCAACAGTCACACTCCATACTTTCACAACAGCCAAACTCCATACTCTCCCAAAAGTCACACTACATACTCTCCCAACAGCCAAACTCCATACTTTCCCAACAGTCACACACAACATTTTCCCAACAGTCACACTACATACTTTCCCAACAGTCACAAACAACATTTTCCCAACAGTCACACTACATTCTTTCCCAACAGTCACACACAACATTTTCCCAACAGTCAAACTCTATACTTTCCCAACAGTCACACACCATACTCTCACAACAGTTACATTAAATCCTCTCCCAGCTGTCACACACTATATTTTCCCAACCGTCACACTCCATACTCTCCCAAAAGTCAAATTTCACACTCTCCAAACAGTCACATTCCATACTCTCCCAATACTCACACTACACTCTCCCAACAATCACACTGCACATTCTCCCACCAGTCACACTCCATACTTTCCCAACAGTCACACTACATAGTCTCCAAACAGGAACACTGCATACTATCTCAACAGTCACACTCCACAATCTCCCAATAGTCACCCTCCATACTCTCCCAATAGTTACATTTCAAACTCTCCCAACAGTCACACTCCATACTCTCCCAACAGTCACACTCCACACTGTCCCAACAGTCACACTCCACACTCTCCCAACAGTCACACTCCATGCTCTCCCAAAAGTCACACTCCATACTCTCCCAACAGTCACAATCAATACTATCCCAACAGTCACACACTATTCTTTCACAACATTCACACTCAATACTCTCCCAACAGTCACACTGCATACATTCCCAACAGTCACACTCCACATTCTCCCAACAGTCACACTCGATGCTTTCCCAAAAGTCACACTCCATACTCTCCCAAAAGTCACACTCCAGACTCTCCAAACAGTCACACTCCTACTCTCCCAATAGTCACACAACACTCTCCCAACAGTCACACAGCACATTCTCCAAACAGTAGTATTCCATATTTTCCCAAAGGTCACACTCCATACTCTCCCAACAGTCACACTGCATACTAACTCAACTGACACACTCCATACTCTCCCACCAGTCAAACTTCATACTTTCGCAACAGTCACATTCCATACTCTCCCAACAATCACACTGCATACTATCTCAACAGTCACACTCCATGCTCTCCCACCTGTCACACTTCATACTTTCCCAACAGTCACACTCCATACTCTTCCAACAATCACACTCCATACTCTTCCAACAATCACACTCCATACTCTCCCAACAGTGACACTCCATACTCTCCCAAAAGTCACACACCATACTCTCACAACAATCACATTAAACACTCTCCCAACAGACACTCTCTATATTTTCCCAACAGTCACACTCCACACTCTCGAGACAGTCAAACACCATACTCTCCGAATAGTCACAATACACTCTCCCAACAGTCACACTCCACATTAACCCACCAGTCACACTCCATACTCTCCCAACAGTCACACTCCACACTCTCCCAACAGTCACCCTCCATACTTTCCCAACAGTCACACTCCATACTTTCACAACAAGCAAACTCCATACTCTCCCAACAGTCACATTACATACTCTCCCAACAGCCAAACTCCATACTTTCCCAACAGTCACACACAACATTTTCCCAACAGTCAAACTCCATACTTTCCCAACACTCACACACAACATTTTCCCAACAGTCACACTACATACTTTCCCAACAGTCACACACATCATTTTCCCAACAGTCAAACTCCATATTATCCCAACAGTCACACACCATACTCTCACAACAGTTACATTAAATTCTCTCCCAACTGTCACACACTATATTTTCCCAACAGTCACACTCCATACTCTCCCAATACTCACAGTACACTCTCCCAACAATCACACTCCATATTCTCCCACCAGTCACACTCCATACTTTCCCAACAGTCACACTACATAGTCTCCAACCAGGAACACTGCATACTATCTCAACAGTCACACTCCACAATCTCCCAATAGTCACCCTCCATACTCTCCCAATAGTTACATTCCATACTCTCCCAACAGTCACACTCCATACTCTCCCAACAGTCACACTCCACACTCTCCCAACAGTCACCCTCCATACTTTCCCAAAAGTCACACTCCATACTTTCACAACAAGCAAACTCCATACTCTCCCAACAGTCACATAACATACTCTCCCAACAGCCAAACTCCATACTTTCCCAACAGTCACACACAACATTTTCCCGACAGTCACACTACATACTTTCCCAACAGTCACACACATCATTTTCCCAACAGTCAAACTCCATATTATCCCAACAGTCACACTCCATACTCTACCAACAGTCATACTCCATACTTTCCCAACAGTCACACTCCACACTGTCCCAACAGTCACACTCCATACTCTCCCAACGGTCACAATCAATACTATCCCAACAGTCACACACTATTCTTTCACAACTTTCACACTCAATACTTTCCCAACCGTCACACTGCATACTTTCCCAACAGTCACACTCCACATTCTCCCAACAGTCACACTCGATGCTTTCCCAAAAGTCACACTCCATACTCTCCCAAAAGTCACACTCCAGATTCTCCAAACAGTCACACTCCTACTCTCCCAATAGTCACACAACACTCTCCCAACTGTCACACACTATATTTTCCCAACAGTCACACTCCATACTCTCCCAATACTCACAGTACACTCTCCCAACAATCACACTCCATATTCTCCCACCAGTCACACTCCATACTTTCCCAACAGTCACACTACATAGTCTCCAACCAGGAACACTGCATACTATCTCAACAGTCACACTCCACAATCTCCCAATAGTCACCCTCCATACTCTCCCAATAGTTACATTCCATACTCTCCCAACAGTCACACTCCATACTCTCCCAACAGTCACACTCCACACTCTCCCAACAGTCACCCTCCATACTTTCCCAAAAGTCACACTCCATACTTTCACAACAAGCAAACTCCATACTCTCCCAACAGTCACATTACATACTCTCCCAACAGCCAAACTCCATACTTTCCCAACAGTCACACACAACATTTTCCCAACAGTCACACTACATACTTTCCCAACAGTCACACACATCATTTTCCCAACAGTCAAACTCCATATTATCCCAACAGTCACACTCCATACTCTACCAACAGTCATACTCCATACTTTCCCAACAGTCACACTCCACACTGTCCCAACAGTCACACTCCATACTCTCCCAACGGTCACAATCAATACTATCCCAACAGTCACACACTATTCTTTCACAACTTTCACACTCAATACTTTCCCAACAGTCACACTGCATACTTTCCCAACAGTCACACTCCACATTCTCCCAACAGTCACACTCGATGCTTTCCCAAAAGTCACACTCCATACTCTCCCAAAAGTCACACTCCAGATTCTCCAAACAGTCACACTCCTACTCTCCCAATAGTCACACTCCATACGTTCCCAACAGTCACACACTATACTTTCACAACATTCACACTCACTGCTCTCCCAGCAGTCACACTCTATACTTTCACAACAGTCACACTCAACAGTCACACACCACACTCTCCCAACAGTAGTACTCTATACTCTCCCGACAGTCACACTCCTTACTTTCCCAACATTCACACTCCACACTCTCTCAACCGTCACACTCCATTCTCTCCCAACAGTCACACTCAACAGTCTCTCAACCGTCACACTCCATACACTCCCAACAGTCACACTCAACAGTCTCTCAACCGTCACACTCCATTCTCACCGAACATTCACAATCCACACTCTCCGAACAGTGACACTCCATACTCTCCCAACATTCGCACTCCATACTCTCCCAACAGTCATACTCCATACTCTCCCAACAGTCACACTCCATACTCTCCCAACAGTGACACTCCATACTCTCCCAACAGTCACACTCCATACTCTCCCAACAATCACACTCCATACTCCCCCAACAGTCACACTCCATACTCTCCCAACAGTCACACTCCATACTCTTCCAACAATCACACTCCATACTCTTCCAAAAATCACATTCCATACTCTCTCAACAGTCACACTCCATACGTTCCCAACAGTCACACACCATACTCTCACAACAATCACATTAAACACTCTCCCAACAGACACACACTATATTTTCAGAACGGTAACACTCCACGCTCTCCAAACAGTCACACACCATACTCTCCGAATAGTCACAATACACTCTCCCAACAGTCACACTCCACATTAACCCACCAGTCACACTCCATACTTTCCCAACAGTCACACTGCACACTCTCCCAACAGTCACCCTCCATACTCTCCCAACAGTCACACACCATACTCTCACAATACTTACATTAAATTCTCTCCCAACTGTCACACACTATATTTTCCCACCAGTCACACTCCATACTCTTCCAACATTCACACTACATACTCTCCCAACAGTCACACTACATACTCTCCCAACAGTCAACCTCCATGCTTTCCCAAAAGTCACACTCCATACACTCCCAAAAGTCACACTCCTGACTCTCCAAACAGTCACACTCATATTCTCCCAATAGTCACACAACACTCTCCCAACAGTCACACAACACATTCTCCAACCAGTAATATTACATATTTTTCCAAAGGTCACACTCCAATCTCTCTCAACAGTCAAACTCCATACTTTCCCAACAGTCACACACAACATTTTCTCAACAGTCACACTACATACCTTCCCAAACAGTCACAGACAACATTTTCCCAACAGTCAAACTCCATACTTTCCCAACAGTCACACACCATACTCTAACAACACTTACATTAAATTCTCTCCCAACTGTCACACACTATATTTTCCCAACAGTCACACTCCATACTCTCCCAAAAGTCACACTTCACACTCTCCAAACAGTCACACTCCATACTCTCCCAATACTCACACTACACTCTCCCACCGGTCACACTCCATACTTTCCCAACAGTCACATTACATAGTCTCCAAACAGGAACACTGCATACTATCTCAACAGTCACACTCCACAATCTCCTAACAGTCACCCCCCATACTCTCCCAATAGTTACATTCCATACTCTCCCAACAGTCACACTCCATACTCTCCCAACAGTCACACTCCCTACTCTACCAACAGTCATACTCCATGCTTTCCCAACAGTCACACTCCACACTCTCCCAACAGTCACACTCCCCACACTCTCCCAACAGTCACACTCCATGCTCTCCCAAAACTCACACTCCATACTCTCCCAACAGTCACAATCAATACTCTCCCAAAAGTCACACACTATACTTTCACAACATTCACACTCACTGCTCTCCCAACAGTCACACTCTATACTTTCCCAACAGTCACACTCAACAGTCACACACCATACTCTCCCAACAGTAGTACTCTATTCTCTCCCGACAGTCACACTCCTTACTTTCCCAACATTCACACTCAACAGTCTCTCAACCGTCACACTCCATTCTCACCGAACATTCGCAATCCACACTCTCCGAACAGTGACACTCCATACTCTCCCAACATTCGCACTCCATACTCTCCCAACAGTCATACTCCATACTCTCCCAACAGTCACACTCCATACTCTCCCAACAGTGACACTCCATACTCTCCCAACAGTCACACTCCATACTCTCCCAACAATCACACTCCATACTCCCCCAACAGTCACACTCCATACTCTCCCAACAGTCACACTCCATACTCTTCCAAAAGTCACACTCCATACTCTCCCAACAGTCACAATCAATACTCTCCCAAAAGTCACACACTATGCTTTCACAACATTCACACTCACTGCTCTCCCAACAGTCACACTCTATACTTTCCCAACAGTCACACTCAACAGTCGCACACCACACTCTCCCAACAGTAGTACTCTATACTCTCCCGACAGTCACATTCCTTACTTTCCCAACATTCACACTCCACACTCTCTCAACCGTCACACTCCATTCTCTCCCAACAGTCACACTCAACAGTCTCTCATCCGTCACACTCCATACACTCCCAACAGTCACACTCAACAGTCTCTCAACCGTCACACTCCATTCTCACCGAACAGTCGCAATCCACACTCTCCGAACAGTGACACTCCATACTCTCCCAACATTCGCACTCCATACTCTCCCAACAGTCATACTCCATACTCTCCCAACAGTCACACTCCATACTTTCCCAACAGTCACATTCCATACTCTCCCAACAGTGACACTCCATACTCTCCCAACAGTCACACTCCATACTCTCCCAACAATCACACTCCATACTCCCCCAACAGTCACACTCCATACTCTCCCAACAGTCACACTCCATACTCTTCCAACAATCACACTCCATACTCTTCCAAAAATCACATTCCATACTCTCTCAACAGTCACACTCCATACGTTCCCAACAGTCACACACCATACTCTCACAACAATCACATTAAACACTCTCCCAACAGACACACACTATATTTTCCGAACGGTAACACTCCACGCTCTCCAAACAGTCACACACCATACTCTCCGAATAGTCACAATACACTCTCCCAACAGTCACACTCCACATTAACCCACCAGTCACACTCCATACTTTCCCAACAGTCACACTGCACCCTCTCCCAACAGTCACACACTATATTTTCCCAACAGTCACACTCCATAGTCTTCCAACATTCACACTCCATACTCTACCAACAGTCACACTACATACTCTCCCAACAGTCAAACTCCATACTTTCCCAACAGTCACACACCACACTCTCACAATACTTACATTAAATTCTCTCCCAACTGTCACACGCTATATTTTCCCAACAGTCACACTCCATACTCTCCCAAAAATCACACTTCACACTCTCCAAACAGTCACACTCCATACTCTCCCAATACTCACAATCCACACTCTCCGAACAGTGACACTCCACACTCTCTCAATCGTCACACTCCATTCTCTCCCAACAGTCACACTCAACAGTCTCTCAACCGTCACACTCCATACTCTCCCAACAGTCACACTCAACAGTCTCTCAACCGTCACACTCCATTCTCTCCCAACAGTCACACTCAACAGTCTCTCAACAGTCACACTCCATACTCTCCCAACAGTCACAATCCACACTCTCCGAACAGTCACACTCCACACTCTCCAAACAGTCACACACCATACCCTCCGAATAGTCACAAAACACTCTCCCAACAGTCACACTCCACATTAACCCACCAGTCACACTCCATACTCTCCCAACAGTCATACTCCACACTCTCCCAACAGTCACCCTCCATACTTTCCCAACAGTCACACTCCATACTTTCACAACAGCCAAACTCCATTCTCTCCTAACAGTCACACTACATACTCTGCCAACAGTCAAACTCCATACTTTCCCAACAGTCACACACAACATTTTCTCAACAGTCACACAACATACTTTCCTAACAGTCACACACAACATTTTCCCAACAGTCAAACTCCATACTTTCCCAACAGTCACACACCATACTCTCACAACACTTACATTAAATTCTCACCCAACTGTCACACACTATATTTTCCCAACAGTCACAATCCATACTTTCCCAAAAGTCACACTTCACACTCTCCAAATAGTCACACTCCATACTTTCCCAATACTCACACTACACTCTCCCACCAGTCACACTCCATACTTTCCCAACAGTCACATTACATAGTCTCCAAACAGGAACACTGCATACTATCTCAACAGTCACACTCCACAATCTCCCAACAGTCACCCTACATACTCTCCCAATAGTTACATTCCATACTCTCCCAACAGTCACACTCCATTCTCTCCCAACAGTTACATTCCATACTCTACCTACAGTCATACTCCATACATTCCCAACAGTCACACTCCACACTCTCCAAACAGTCACACACCATACTTTCCGAATAGTCACAATACACTCTCCCAACAGTCACACTCCACATTAACCCACCAGTCACACTCCATACTCTCCCAACAGTCACACTCCACACTCTCCCAACAGTCACCCTCCATACTCTCCCAACAGTCACACACTATATGTTCCCAACAGTCACACTCCATACTCTTCCAACAATCACACTCCATACTCTCCCAACAGTCACACTACATACTCTCCCAACAGTCAAACTCCATACTTTCCCAACATTCACACACAACATTTTCCCAACAGTCACACTACATACTTTACCAACAGTCACACACAACATTTTCCCAACAGTCAAACTCCATGCTTTCCCAAAAGTCACACTCCATACTCTCCCAAAAGTCACACTCCAGACTCTCCAAACAACCACACTCCTCACTCTCCGAACAGTAACACTCCATACTCTCCCAACAGTCACACACCATACTCTCACAACAATCACATTACACACTCTCCCAACAGACACACTATATTTTCCCAACAGTCACACACCACACTCTCCAAACAGTCACACACCATACTCTCCGAATAGTCACAAAACACTCTCCCAACAGTCACACTCCACATTAACCCACCAGTCACACTCCATACTCTCCCAACAGTCACACTCCACACTCTCCCAACAGTCACCCTCCATACTTTCCCAACAGTCACACTCCATACTTTCACAACAGCCAAACTCCATACTCTCCCAAAAGTCACACTATATACTCTCCCAACAGCCAAACTCCATACTTTCCCAACAGTCACACACAACATTTTCCCAAGAGTCACACTACATACTTTCCCAACAGTCACAAACAACATTTTCCCAACAGTCACACTACATTCTTTCCCAACAGTCACACACAACATTTTCCCAACAGTCAAACTCTATACTTTCCCCACAGTCACACACCATACTCTCACAACAGTTACATTAAATCCTCTCCCAACTGTCACACACTATATTTTCCCAACCGTCACACTCCATACTCTCCCAAAAGTCACACTTCACACTCTCCAAACAGTCACATTCCATACTCTCCCAATACTCACACTACACTCTCCCAACAATCACACTCCACATTCTCCCACCAGTCACACTCCATACTTTCCCAACAGTCACACTACATAGTCTCCAAACAGGAACACTGCATACTATCTCAACAGTCACACTCCACAATCTCCCAACAGTCACCCTCCATACTCTCCCAATAGTTACATTCCATACTCTCCCAACAGTCACACTCCATACTCTCCCAACAGTCACACTCCACACTCTCCCAACAGTCACATTCCACACTCTCCCAACAGTCACACTCCATGCTCTCCCAAAAAGTCACACTCCATACTCTCCCAACATTCACACTCAATACTCTCCCAACAGTCACACTACATACTCTCCCAATAGTTACATTCCATACTCTCCCAACAGTCACACTCCATACTCTCCCAACAGTCACACTCCATGCTCTCCCAAAAGTCACACTGCATACTCTCCCAACAGACACAATCAATACTCTCCCAACAGTCACACACTATACTTTCACAACATTCCCACTCAATGCTCTCCCAACAGTCACACACTATACTTTCCCAACAGTCACACTCAAAAGTCACACACCATACTCTCCCAACAGTAGTACTCTATACTCTCCCGAGAGTCACACTCCTTACTTTCCCAACATTCACACTCCAAACTCTCTCAACCGTCACCCTCCATTCTCTCCCAACAGTCACACTCAACAGTCTCTCAACAGTCACACTCCATACTCTCCGAACAGTGACACTCCATACTCTCCCAACAGTCACACACCATACTCTCACAACAATCACATTACACACTCTCCCAACAGACACACACTATATTTTCCCAACAGTCACACTCCACACTTTCCCAACAGTCACACTACATAGTCTCCAAACAGGAACACTGCATACTATCTCAACAGTCACACTCCACAATCTCCCAACAGTCACCCTCCATACTCTCCCAATAGTTACATTCCATACTCTCCCAACAGTCACACTCCATTCTCTCCCAACAGTCACATTCCATACTCTACCTACAGTCATACTCCATACATTCCCAACAGTAACACTCCACACTCTCCAAACAGTCACACACCATACTTTCCGAATAGTCACAATACACTCTCCCAACAGTCACACTCCACATTAACCCACCAGTCACACTCCATACTCTCCCAACAGTCACACTCCACACTCTCCCAACAGTCACCCTCCATACTCTCCCAACAGTCACACACTATATTTTCCCAACAGTCACACACCATACTCTCACAACACTTACATTAAATTCTCTCCCAACTGTCACACACTATATTTTCCCAAAAGTCACACTCCATACTTTCCCAAAAGTCACACTTCACACTCTCCAAATAGTCACACTCCATACTCTCCCAATACTCACACTACACTCTCCCACCTGTCACACTTCATACTTTCCCAACAGTCACACTACATAGTCTCCAAACAGGAACACTGCATACTATCTCAACAGTCACACTCCACAATCTCCCAACAGTCACCCTCCATACTCTCCCAATAGTTACATTCCGTACTCTCCCAACAGTCACACTCCATACTCTCCCAACAGTCACACTCCATACTCTACCAACAGTCATACTCCATACTTTCCCAACAGTCACACTCCACACTCTCCCAACAGTCAAACTCCACACTCTCCCAACAGTCACACTCCATACTCTCCGAACAGTGACACTCCATACTCTCCCAACAGTCACACACCATACTCTCACAACAATCACATTACACACTCTCCCAACAGACACACACTATATTTTCCCAACAGTCACACTCCACACTCTCCAAACAGTCACACACCATACTCTCCGAATAGTCACAAAACACTCTCCCAACAGTCACACTCCACATTAACCCACCAGTCACACTCCATACTCTCCCAACAGTCACACTCCACACTCTCCCAACAGTCACCCTCCATACTTTCCCAACAGTCACACTCCATACTTTCACAACAGCCAAACTCCATACTCTTCTAACAGTCACACTACATACTCTGCCAACAGTCAAACTCCATACTTTCCCAACAGTCACACACAACATTTTCCCAACAGTCACACTACATACTTTCCTAACAGTCACACACAACATTTTCCCAACAGTAAAACTGCATACTTTCCCAACAGTCACACACCATACTCTCACAACACTTACATTAAATTCTTACCCAACTGTCACACACTATATTTTCCCAACAGTCACACTCCATACTTTCCCAAAAGTCACACTTCACACTCTCCAAATAGTCACACTCCATACTCTCCCAATACTCACACTACACTCTCCCACCAGTCACACTCCATACTTTCCCAACAGTCACACTACAAAGTCTCCAAACAGGAACACTGCATACTATCTCAACAGTCACACTCCACAATCTCCCAACAGTCACCCTCCATACTCTCCCAATAGTTACATTCCATACTCTCCCAACAGTCACACTCCATTCTCTCCCAACAGTCACATTCCATACTCTACCTACAGTCATACTCCATACATTCCCAACAGTAACACTCCACACTCTCCAAACAGTCACACACCATACTTTCCGAATAGTCACAATACACTCTCCCAACAGTCACACTCCACATTAACCCACCAGTCACACTCCATACTCTCCCAACAGTCACACTCAACACTCTCCCAACAGTCACCCTCCATACTCTCCCAACAGTCACACACTATATTTTCCCAACAGTCACACACCATACTCTCACAACACTTACATTAAATTCTCTCCCAACTGTGACACACTATATTTTCCCAAAAGTCACACTCCATACTTTCCCAAAAGTCACACTTCACACTCTCCAAATAGTCACACTCCATACTCTCCCAATACTCACACTACACTCTCCCACCTGTCACACTTCATACTTTCCCAACAGTCACACTACATAGTCTCCAAACAGGAACACTGCATACTATCTCAACAGTCACACTCCACAATCTCCCAACAGTCACCCTCCATACTCTCCCAATAGTTACATTCCGTACTCTCCCAACAGTCACACTCCATACTCTCCCAACAGTCACACTCCATACTCTACCAACAGTCATACTCCATACTTTCCCAACAGTCACACTCCACACTCTCCCAACAGTCAAACTCCACACTCTCCCAACAGTCACACTCCATGCTCTCCCAAAAAGTCACACTCCATACTCTCCCAACATTCACACTCAATACTCTCCCAACAGTCACCCTCCATACTCTCCCAATAGTTACATTCCATACTCTCCCAACAGTCACACTCCATACTCTCCCAACAGTCACACTCCATACTCTACCAACAGTCACACTCCACTCTCTCCCAACAGTCACACTCCATACTCTACCAACAGTCACACTCCACTCTCTCCCAACAGTCACACTCCATACTCTCCCAACAGTCACAATCAATACTCTCCCAACAGTCACACACTATACTTTCACAACATTCACACTCACTGCTCTCCCAACAGTCACACACTATACTTTCCGAACAGTCACAATCAACAGTCACACACCATACTCTCCCAACAGTAGTACTCTATACTCTCCCGAGAGTCACACTCCTTGCTTTCCCAACATTCACACTCCACACTCTCTCAACCGTCATCCTCCATTCTCTCCCAACAGTCACATTCAACAGTCTCTCAACAGTCACACTCCATACTCTCCCAACAGTCACAATCCACACTCTCCGAACAGTGACACTCCATACTCTCCCAACAGTCACACATCATACTCTCACAACAATCACATTACACACTCTCCCAACAGACACACACTATATTTTCCCAACAGTCACACTCCTCACTCTCCAAACAGTCACACACCATACTCTCCGAATAGTCACAAAACACTCTCCCAACAGTCACACTCCACATTAACCCACCAGTCTCACTCCATACTCTCCCAACAGTCATACTCCACACTCTCCCAACAGTCACCCTCCATACTTTCCCAACAGTCACACTCCATGCTTTCACAACAGCCAAACTCCATACTCTCCTAACAGTCACACTACATACTCTGCCAACAGTCAAACTCCATACTTTCCCAACAGTCACACACAACATTTTCCCAACAGTCACACTACATACTTTCCTAACAGTCACACACAACATTTTCCCAACAGTCAAACTCCATACTTTCCCAACAGTCACACACCTTACTCTCACAACACTTACATTAAATTCTCACCCAACTGTCACACACTATATTTTCCCAACAGTCACAATCCATAATTTCTCAAAAGTCACACTTCACACTCTTCAAATAGTCACACTCCATACTCTCCCAATACTCACACTACACTCTCCCACCAGTCACACTCCATACTTTCCCAACAGTCACATTACATAGTCTCCAAACAGGAACACTGCATACTATCTCAACAGTCACACTCCACAATCTCCCAACAGTCACCCTACATACTCTCCCAATAGTTACATTTCATACTCTCCCAACAGTCACACTCCATTCTCTCCCAACAGTTACATTCCATACTCTACCTACAGTCATACTCCATACATTCCCAACCGTCACACTCCATACTCTCCCAACAGTCACACTCAACAGTCTCTCAACCGTCACACTCCATTCTCTCCCAACAGTCACACTCAACAGTCTCTCAACAGTCACACTCCATACTCTCCCAACAGTCACAATCCACACTCTCCGAAAAGTGACACTCCATACTCTCCCAACAGTCACACTCCATACTCTCCCAACAGTCACACTCCATACTCTCCCAACAGTCACACTCCATACTCTCCCAACAGTCACACTCCATACTCTCCCAACAGTCACACTCCATACTCTCCCAACAATCACACTCCATACTCCCTCCAAAAGTCAAACTCCATACTCTCCCAACAGTCACACTCCAACCTCTCCCAACAGTCACACTCCATACTCTCCCAACAGTCACACTTCATACTCTCCCAACAGTCACACTCCATAGTCTCCCAACAGTCACACTCCATACTCTCCCAACAATCACTCCATACTCCCCCAACAGTCACCCTCCATACTGTCCCAACAGTCACACTTCATACTCTCCCAACAATCACACTCCAAACTATCCCAACAGTCACACTCCATACTCTCCCAACAGTCACACTTCATACTCTCCCAACAGTCATATTTCTTACTCTCCCAACAGTCATACTCCATACTCTCCCAACAGTCACACTCCATACTCTCCAACAGTTACACTCCATACTCTCCCAACAGTCACACTCCATACTCTCCCAACAGTCACACTCCATACTCTCCCAACAATCACACTCCATACTCCCCCAACAGTCACACTCCATACTCTCCCAACAGTCACACTCCATACCCTTCCAACAATCACACTCCATACTCTTCCAAAAATCACACTCCATACTCTCTCAACAGTCACACTACATACGTTCCCAACAGTCACACACCATACTCTCACAACAATCACATTAAACACTCTCCCAACAGACACACACTATATTTTCCCAACAGTAACACTCCACACTCTCCAAACAGTCACACACCATACTCTCCGAATAGTCACAATACACTCTCCCAACATTCACACTCCACATTAACCCACCAGTCACACTCCATACTTTCCCAACAGTCACACTGCACACTCTCCCAACAGTCACCCTCCATACTCTCCCAACAGTCACACACTATATTTTCCCAACAGTCACACTCCATAGTCTTCCAACATTCACACTCCATACTCTACCAACAATCACACTACATACTCTCCCAACAGTCAAACTCCATACTTTCCCAACTGTCATACACAACATTTTCCCAACAGTCTCATTACATACTTTCCCAACAGTCACACACAAAATTTTCCCAACAGTCAAACTCCATACTTTCCCAACAGTCACACACAACATTTTCCCAACAGTCAAACTCCATACTTTCCCAACAGTCACACACCATACTCTCACAATACTTACATTAAATTATCTCCCAACTGTAACACACTATATTTTCCCAACAGTCACACTCCATACTCTCTCAAAAATCACACTTCACACTCTCCAAACAGTCACACTCCATACTCTCCCAATACTCACACTACACTCTCCTAACAATCACACTCCACATTCTCCCACCAGTCACACTCCATACTTTCCCAACAGTCACATTACATAGTCTCCAAACAGGAACACTGCATACTATCTCAACAGTCACACTCCACAATCTCCCAACAGTCACCCTCCATACTCTCCCAATAGTTACATTCCATACTCTCCCAACAGTCACACTCCATTCTCTCCCAACAGTCACATTCCATACTCTACCTACAGTCATACTCCATACATTCCCAACAGTAACACTCCACACTCTCCAAACAGTCACACACCATACTTTCCGAATAGTCACAATACACTCTCCCAACAGTCACACTCCACATTAACCCACCAGTCACACTCCATACTCTCCCAACAGTCACACTCCACACTCTCCCAACAGTCACCCTCCATACTCTCCCAACAGTCACACACTATATTTTCCCAACAGTCTCACACCATACTCTCACAACACTTATATTAAATTCTCTCCCAACTGTCACACACTATATTTTCCCAAAAGTCACACTCCATACTTTCCCAAAAGTCACACTTCACACTCTCCAAATAGTCACACTCCATACTCTCCCAATACTCACACTACACTCTCCCACCTGTCACACTTCATACTTTCCCAACAGTCACACTACATAGTCTCCAAACAGGAACACTGCATACTATCTCAACAGTCACACTCCACAATCTCCCAACAGTCACCCTCCATACTCTCCCAATAGTTACATTCCGTACTCTCCCAACAGGCACACTCCATACTCTCCCAACAGTCACACTCCATACTCTACCAACAGTCATACTCCATACTTTCCCAACAGTCACACTCCACACTCTCCCAACAGTCACACTCCATGCTCTCCCAAAAAGTCACACTCCATACTCTCCCAACATTCACACTCAATACTCTCCCAACAGTCACCCTCCATACTCTCCCAATAGTTCCATTCCATACTCTCCCAACAGTCACACTCCATACTCTCCCAACAGTCACACTCCATACTCTACCAACAGTCACACTCCACTCTCTCCCAACAGTCACACTCCATACTCTACCAACAGTCACACTCCACTCTCTCCCAACAGTCACACTCCATACTCTCCCAACAGTCACAATCAATACTCTCCCAACAGTCACACACTATACTTTCACAACATTCACACTCACTGCTCTCCCAACAGTCACACACTATACTTTCCCAACAGTCACAATCAACAGTCACACACCATACTCTCCCAACAGTAGTACTCTATACTCTCCCGGGAGTCACACTCCTTGCTTTCCCAACATTCACACTCCACACTCTCTCAACCGTCATCCTCCATTCTCTCCCAACAGTCACATTCAACAGTCTCTCAACAGTCACACTCCATACTCTCCCAACAGTCACACTCCATACTCTACCAACAGTCACACTCCACTCTCTCCCAACAGTCACACTCCATACTCTACCAACAGTCACACTCCACTCTCTCCCAACAGTCACACTCCATACTCTCCCAACAGTCACAATCAATACTCTCCCAACAGTCACACACTATACTTTCACAACATTCACACTCACTGCTCTCCCAACAGTCACACACTATACTTTCCCAACAGTCACAATCAACAGTCACACACCATACTCTCCCAACAGTAGTACTCTATACTCTCCCGGGAGTCACACTCCTTGCTTTCCCAACATTCACACTCCACACTCTCTCAACCGTCATCCTCCATTCTCTCCCAACAGTCACATTCAACAGTCTCTCAACAGTCACACTCCATACTCTCCCAACAGTCACACATCATACTCTCACAACAATCACATTACACACTCTCCCAACAGACACACACTATATTTTCCCAACAGTCACACTCCTCACTCTCCAAACAGTCACACACCATACTCTCCGAATAGTCACAAAACACCCTCCCAACAGTCACACTCCACATTAACCCACCAGTCTCACTCCATACTCTCCCAACAGTCATATTCCACACTCTCCCAACAGTCACCCTCCATACTTTCCCAACAGTCACACTCCATACTTTCACAACAGCCAAACTCCATACTCTCCTAACAGTCAGACTACATACTCTGCCAACAGTCAAACTCCATACTTTCCCAACAGTCACACACAACATTTTCCCAACAGTCACACTACATACTTTCCTAACAGTCACACACAACATTTTCCCAACAGTCAAACTCCATACTTTCCCAACAGTCACACACCTTACTCTCACAACACTTACATTAAATTCTCACCCAACTGTCACACACTATATTTTCCCAACAGTCACAATCCATACTTTCCCAAAAGTCACACTTCACACTCTTCAAATAGTCACACTCCATACTCTCCCAATACTCACACTACACTCTCCCACCAGTCACACTCCATACTTTCCCAACAGTCACATTACATAGTCTCCAAACAGGAACACTGCATACTATCTCAACAGTCACACTCCACAATCTCCCAACAGTCACCCTACATACTCTCCCAATAGTTACATTCCATACTCTCCCAACAGTCACACTCCATTCTCTCCCAACAGTTACATTCCATACTCTACCTACAGTCATACTCCATACATTCCCAACCGTCACACTCCATACTCTCCCAACAGTCACACTCAACAGTCTCTCAACCATCACACTCCATTCTCTCCCAACAGTCACACTCATCAGTCTCTCAACAGTCACACTCCATACTCTCCCAACAGTCACAATCCACACTCTCCCAACAGTCACACTCCATACTCTCCCAACAGTCACACACTATATTTTCCCAACAGTCACACTCCATAGTCTTCCAACATTCACACTCCATACTCTACCAACAGTCACACTACATACTCTCCCAACAGTCAAACTCCATACTTTCCCAACTGTCACACACAACATTTTCCCAACAGTCTCATTACATACTTTCCCAACAGTCACACACAAAATTTTCCCAACAGTCAAACTCCATACTTTCCCAACAGTCACACACAACATTTTCCCAACAGTCAAACTCCATACTTTCCCAACAGTCACACACCATACTCTCACAATACTTACATTAAATTATCTCCCAACTGTAACACACTATATTTTCCCAACAGTCACACTCCATACTCTCCCAAAAATCACACTTCACACTCTCCAAACAGTCACACTCCATACTCTCCCAATACTCACACTACACTCTCCTAACAATCACACTCCACATTCTCCCACCAGTCACACTCCATACTTTCCCATCAGTCACACTACATAGTCTCCAAACAGGAACACTGCATACTATCTCAACAGTCACACTCCACAATCTCCCAACAGTCACCCTCCATTCTCTCCAAATAGTTACATTCCATACTCTCCCAACAGTCACACTCCTTACTCTCCCAACAGTCACACTCCATACTCTACCAACAGTCATACTCCATACTTTCCCAACAGTCACACCCCACACTCTCCCAACAGTCACACTCCACACTCTCCCAACAGTCACACTCCATGCTCTCCCAAAAGTCACACTCCATACTCTCCCAACAGTCACAATCAATACTCTCCCAACAGTCACACACTATACTTTCACAACATTCACACTCAATACTCTCCCAACAGTCACACACTATACTTTGCCAACAGTCACACTCAACAGTCACACACCATACTCTCCCAAAAGTAGTACTCTATACTCTCCCGACAGTCACACTCCATTCTCTCCCAACAGTCACACTCAACAGTCTCTCAACCGTCACACTCCATTCTCTCCCAACAGTCACACTCAACAGTCTCTCAACAGTCACACTCCATACTCTCCCAACAGTCACAATCCACACTATCCGAACTGTGACACTCCATACTCTCCCAACAGTCACACACCATACTCTCACAACAATCACATTACACACTCTCCCAACAGACACACACTATATTTTCCCAACAGTCACACTCCACACTCTCCAAACAGTCACACACCATACTCTCCGAATAGTCACAAAACACTCTCCCAACAGTCACACTCCACATTAACCCACCAGTCACACTCCATACTCTCCCAACAGGCATACTCCACACTCTACCAATAGTCACCCTCCATACTCTCCTAACAGTCACACTACATACTCTGCCAACAGTCAAACTCCATACTTTCCCAACAGTCACACACAACATTTTCCCAACAGTCACACTACATACTTTCCTAACAGTCACACACAACATTTTCCCAACAGTCAAACTCCATACTTTCACAACAGCCAAACTCCATACTCTCCTAACAGTCACACTACATACTCTGCCAACAGTCAAACTCCATACTTTCCCAACAGTCACACACCATACTCTCACAACACTTACATTAAATTCTCACCCAACTGTCACACACTATATTTTCCCAACAGTCACACTCCATACTTTCCCAAAAGTCACACTTCACACTCTCCAAATAGTCACACTCCATACTCTCCCAATACTCACACTACACTCTCCCACCAGTCACACTCCATACTTTCCCAACAGTCACATTACATAGTCTCCAAACAGGAACACTGCATACTATCTCAACAGTCCCACACCACAATCTCCCAACAGTCACCCTCCATACTCTCCCAATAGTTACATTCCATACTCTCCCAACAGTCACACTCCATTCTCTCCCAACAGTCACATTCCATACTCTACCTACAGTCATACTCCATACATTCCCAACAGTAACATTCCACACTCTCCAAACAGTCACACACCATACTTTCCGAATAGTCACAATACACTCTCCCAACAGTCACACTCCACACTCTCCCAACAGTCACCCTCCATACTCTCCCAACAGTCACACACTATATTTTCCCAACAGTCACACACCATACTCTCACAACACTTATATTAAATTCTCTCCCATCTGTCACACACTATATTTTCCCAAAAGTCACACTCCATACTTTCCCAAAAGTCACACTTCACACTCTCCAAATAGTCACACTCCATACTCTCCCAATACTCACACTACACTCTCCCACCTGTCACACTTCATACTTTCCCAACAGTCACACTACATAGTCTCCAAACAGGAACACTGCATACTATCTCAACAGTCACACTCCACAATCTCCCAACAGTCACCCTCCATACTCTCCCAATAGTTACATTCCATACTCTCCCAACAGGCACACTCCATACTCTCCCAACAGTCACACTCCATACTCTACCAACAGTCATACTCCATACTTTCGCAACAGTCACACTCCACACTCTCCTAACAGTCAAACTCCACACTCTCCCAACAGTCACACTCCATGCTCTCCCAAAAAGTCACACTCCATACTCTCCCAACATTCACACTCAATACTCTCCCAACAGTCACCCTCCATACTCTCCCAATAGTTCCATTCCATACTCTCCCAACAGTCACACTCCATACTCTCCCAACAGTCACACTCCATACTCTACCAACAGTCACACTCCACTCTCTCCCAACAGTCACACTCCATACTCTACCAACAGTCACACTCCACTCTCTCCCAACAGTCACACTCCATATTCTCCCAACAGTCACAATCAATACTCTCCCAACAGTCACACACTATACTTTCACAACATTCACACTCACTGCTCTCCCAACAGTCACACACTATACTTTCCCAACAGTCACAATCAACAGTCACACACCATACTCTCCCAACAGTAGTACTCTATACTCTCCCGGGAGTCACACTCCTTGCTTTCCCAACATTCACACTCCACACTCTCTCAACCGTCATCCTCCATTCTCTCCCAACAGTCACATTCAACAGTCTCTCAACAGTCACACTCCATACTCTCCCAACAGTCACAATCCACACTCTCCGAACAGTGACACTCCATACTCTCCCAACAGTCACACATCATACTCTCACAACAATCACACTCCTCACTCTCCAAACAGTCACACACCATACTCTCCGAATAGTCACAAAACACCCTCCCAACAGTCACACTCCACATTAACCCACCAGTCTCACTCCATACTCTCCCAACAGTCATATTCCACACTCTCCCAACAGTCACCCTCCATACTTTCCCAACAGTCACACTCCATACTTTCACAACAGTCAAACTCCATACTTTCCCAACAGTCACACACAACATTTTCCCAACAGTCACACTACATACTTTCGTAACAGTCACACACAACATTTTCCCAACAGTCAAACTCCATACTTTCCCAACAGTCACACACCTTACTCTCACAACACTTACATTAAATTCTCACCCAACTGTCACACACTATATTTTCCCAACAGTCACAATCCATACTTTCCCAAAAGTCACACTTCACACTCTCCAAATAGTCACACTCCGTACTCTTCCAATACTCACACTACACTCTCCCACCAGTCACACTCCATACTTTCCCATCAGTCACACTACATAGTCTCCAAACAGGAACACTGCATACTATCTCAACAGTCACACTCCACAATCTCCCAACAGTCACCCTCCATTCTCTCCAAATAGTTACATTCCATACTCTCCCAACAGTCACACTCCTTACTCTCCCAACAGTCATACTCCATTCTCTACCAACAGTCATACTGCATACTTTCCCAACAGTCACACTCCACACTCTCCCAACAGTCACACTCCACACTCTCCCAACAGTCACACTCCATGCTCTCCCAAAAGTCACACTCCATACTCTCCCAACAGTCACAATCAATACTCTCCCAACAGTCACACACTATACCTTCACAACATTCACACTCAATACTCTCCCAACAGTCACACACTATACTTTGCCAACAGTCACACTCAACAGTCACACACCATACTCTCCCAAAAGTAGTACTCTACACTCTCCCGACAGTCACACTCCATTCTCTCCCAACAGTCACACTCAACAGTCTCTCAACCGTCACACTCCATACTCTCCCAACAGTCACACTCAACAGTCTCTCAACCGTCACACTCCATACTCTCCCAACAGTCACAATCCACACTCTCCGAACTGTGACACTCCATACTCTCCCAACAGTCACACACCATACTCTCACAACAATCACATTACACACTCTCCCAACAGACACACACTATATTTTCCCAACAGTCACACTCCACACTCTCCAAACAGTCACACACCATACTCTCCGAATAGTCACAAAACACTCTCCCAACAGTCACACTCCACATTAACCAACCAGTCACACTCCATACTCTCCCAACAGGCATACTCCACACTCTACCAATAGTCACCCTCCATACTCTCCTAACAGTCACACTACATACTCTGCCAACAGTCAAACTCCATACTTTCCCAACAGTCACACACAACATTTTCCCAACAGTCACACTACATACTTTCCTAACAGTCACACACAACATTTTCCCAACAGTCAAACTCCATACTTTCACAACAGCCAGACTCCATACTCTCCTAACAGTCACACTACATACTCTGCCAACAGTCAAACTCCATACTTTCCCAACAGTCACACACAACATTTTCCCAACAGTCACACTACATACTTTCCTAACAGTCACACACAACATTTTCCCAACAGTCAAACTCCATACTTTCCCAACAGTCACACACCATACTCTCACAACACTTACATTAAATTCTCACCCAACTGTCACACACTATATTTTCCCAACAGTCACACTCCATACTTTCCCAAAAGTCACACTTCACACTCTCCAAATAGTCACACTCCATACTCTCCCAATACTCACACTACACTCTCCCACCAGTCACACTCCATACTTTCCCAACAGTCACATTACATAGTCTCCAAACAGGAACACTGCATACTATCTCAACAGTCACACTCCACAATCTCCCAACAGTCACCCTCCATACTCTCCCAATAGTTACATTCCATACTCTCCCAACAGTCACACTCCATTCTCTCCCAACAGTCACATTCCATGCTCTACCTACAGTCATACTCCATACATTCCCAACAGTAACACTCCACACTCTCCAAACAGTCACACACCATACTTTCCGAATAGTCACAATACACTCTCCCAACAGTCACACTCCACATTAACCCACCAGTCACACTCCATACTCTCCCAACAGTCACACTCCACACTCTCCCAACACTCACCCTCCATACTCTCCCAACAGTCACACACTATATTTTCCCAACAGTCACACACCATACTCTCACAACACTTACATTAAATTCTCTCCCAACTGTCACACACTATATTTTCCCAAAAGTCACACTCCATACTTTCCCAAAAGTCACACTTCACACTCTCCAAATAGTCACACTCCATACTCTCCCAATACTCACACTACACTCTCCCACCTGTCACACTTCATACTTTCCCAACAGTCACACTACATAGTCTCCAAACAGGAACACTGCATACTATCTCAACAGTCACACTCCACAATCTCCCAACAGTCACCCTCCATACTCTCCCAATAGTTACATTCCGTACTCTCCCAACAGGCACACTCCATACTCTCCCAACAGTCACGCTCCATACTCTACCAACAGTCATACTCCATACTTTCCCAACAGTCACACTCCACACTCTCCCAACAGTCAAACTCCACACTCTCCCAACAGTCACACTCCATGCTCTCCCAAAAAGTCACACTCCATACTCTCCCAACATTCACACTCAATACTCTCCCAACAGTCACCCTCCATACTCTCCCAATAGTTACATTCCATACTCTCCCAACAGTCACACTCCATACTCTCCCAACAATCACACTCCATACTCTACCAACAGTCACACTCCACTCTCTCCCAACAGTCACACTCCATACTCTACCAACAGTCACACTCCACTCTCTCCCAACAGTCACACTCCATACTCTCCCAACAGTCACAATCAATACTCTCCCAACAGTCACACACTATACTTTCACAACATTCACACTCACTGCTCTCCCAACAGTCACACACTATACTTTCCCAACAGTCACAATCAACAGTCACACACCATACTCTCCCAACAGTAGTACTCTATACTCTCCCGAGAGTCACACTCCTTGCTTTCCCAACATTCACACTCCACACTCTCTCAACCGTCATCCTCCATTCTCTCCCAACAGTCACATTCAACAGTCTCTCAACAGTCACACTCCATACTCTCCCAACAGTCACAATCCACACTCTCCGAACAGTGACACTCCATAATCTTCCAACAGTCACACATCATACTCTCACAACAATCACATTACACACTCTCCCAACAGACACACACTATATTTTCCCAACAGTCACACTCCTCACTCTCCAAACAGTCACACACCATACTCTCCGAATAGTCACAAAACACTCTCCCAACAGTCACACTCCACATTAACCCACCAGTCTCACTCCATACTCTCCCAACAGTCATATTCCACACTCTCCCAACAGTCACCCTCCATACTTTCCCAACAGTCACACTCCATACTTTCACAACAGCCAAACTTCATACTCTCCTAACAGTCACACTACATACTCTGCCAACAGTCAAACTCCATACTTTCCCAACAGTCACACACAACATTTTCCCAACAGTCACACTACATACTTTCCTAACAGTCACACACAACATTTTCCCAACAGTCAAACTCCATACTTTCCCAACAGTCACACACCTTACTCTCACAACACTTACATTAAATTCTCACCCAACTGTCACACACTATATTTTCCCAACAGTCACAATCCATACTTTCCCAAAAGTCACACTTCACACTCTTCAAATAGTCACACTCCATACTCTCCCAATACTCACACTACACTCTCCCACCAGTCACACTCCATACTTTCCCAACAGTCACATTACATAGTCTCCAAACAGGAACACTGCATACTATCTCAACAGTCACACTCCACAATCTCCCAACAGTCACCCTACATACTCTCCCAATAGTTACATTCCATACTCTCCCAACAGTCACACTCCATTCTCTCCCAACAGTTACATTCCATACACTACCTACAGTCATACTCCATACATTGCCAACCGTCACACTCCATACTCTCCCAACAGTCACACTCAACAGTCTCTCAACCGTCACACTCCATTCTCTCCCAACAGTCACACTCATCAGTCTCTCAACAGTCACACTCCATACTCTCCCAACAGTCACAATCCACACTCTCCGAAAAGTGACACTCCATACTCTCCCAACAGTCACACTCCATACTCTCCCAACAGTCACACTCCATACTCTCCCAACAGTCACACTCCATACTCTCCCAACAGTCACACTCCATACTCTCCCAACAGTCACACTCCATACTCTCCCAACAATCACACTCCATTCTCCCCCCAAAAGTCAAACTCCATACTCTCCCAACAGTCACACTCCAAACTCTCCCAACAGTCACACTCCATACTCTCCTAACAGTCACACTTCATACTCTCCCAACAGTCACACTCCATACTCTCCCAACAGTCACACTCCATACTCTCCCAACAATCACTCCATACTCCCCCAACAGTCACCCTCCATACTGTCCCAACAGTCACACTTCATACTCTCCCAACAATCACACTCCAAACTATCCCAACAGTCACACTCCATACTCTCCCAACAGTCACACTTCATACTCTCCCAACAGTCATACTTCATACTCTCCCAACAGTCATACTCCATACTCTCCCAACAGTCACACTCCATACTCTCCAACAGTTACACTCCATACTCTCCCAACAGTCACACTCCATACTCTCCCAACAGTCACACTCCATACTCTCCCAACAATCACACTCCATACTCCCCCAACAGTCACACTCCATACTCTCCCAACAGTCACACTCCATACCCTTCCAACAATCACACTCCATACTCTTCCAAAAATCACACTCCATACTCTCTCAACAGTCACACTACATACGTTCCCAACAGTCACACACCATACTCTCACAACAATCACATTAAACACTCTCCCAACAGACACACACTATATTTTCCCAACAGTAACACTCCACACTCTCTAAACAGTCACACACCATACTCTCCGAATAGTCCCAATACACTCTCCCAACATTCACACTCCACTTTAACCCACCAGTCACACTCCATACTTTCCCAACAGTCACACTGCACACTCTCCCAACAGTCACCCTCCATACTCTCCCAACAGTCACACACTATATTTTCCCAACAGTCACACTCCATAGTCTTCCAACATTCACACTCCATACTCTACCAACAGTCACACTACATACTCTCCCAACAGTCAAACTCCATACTTTCCCAACTGTCACACACAACATTTTCCCAACAGTCTCATTACATACTTTCCCAACAGTCACACACAAAATTTTCCCAACAGTCAAACTCCATACTTTCCCAACAGTCACACACAACATTTTCCCAACAGTCAAACTCCATACTTTCCCAACAGTCACACACCATACTCTCACAATACTTACATTAAATTCTCTCCCAACTGTAACACACTATATTTTCCCAACAGTCACACTCCATACTCTCCCAAAAATCACACTTCACACTCTCCAAACAGTAACACTCCATACTCTCCCAATACTCACACTACACTCTCCTAACAATCACACTCCACATTCTCCCACCAGTCACACTCCATACTTTCCCATCAGTCACACTACATAGTCTCCAAACAGGAACACTGCATACTATCTCAACAGTCACACTCCACAATCTCCCAACAGTCACCCTCCATACTCTCCAAATAGTTACATTCCATACTCTCCCAACAGTCACACTCCTTACTCTCCCAACAGTCACACTCCATACTCTACCAACAGTCATACTCCATACTTTCCCAACAGTCACACTCCACACTCTCCCAACAGTCACACTCCACACTCTCCCAACAGTCACACTCCATGCTCTCCCAAAAGTCACACTCCATACTCTCCCAACAGTCACAATCAATACTCTCCCAACAGTCACACACTATACTTTCACAACATTCACACTCAATACTCTCCCAACAGTCACACACTATACTTTGCCAACAGTCACACTCAACAGTCACACACCATACTCTCCCAAAAGTAGTACTCTATACTCTCCCGACAGTCACACTCCATTCTCTCCCAACAGTCACACTCAACAGTCTCTCAACCGTCACACTCCATACTCTCCCAACAGTCACACTCAACAGTCTCTCAACCGTCACACTCCATTCTCTCCCAACAGTCACAATCCACACTCTCCGAACAGTAACACTCCATACTCTCCCAACATTCACACTCCACACTCTCTCAATCGTCACACTCCATTCTCTCCCAACAGTTACACTCAACAGTCTCTCAACCGTCACACTCCATACTCTCCCAACAGTCACACTCAACAGTCTCTCAACCGTCACACTCCATTCTCTCCCAACAGTCACACTCAACAGTCTCTCAACAGTCACACTCCATACTCTCCCAACAGTCACAATCCACACTCTCCGAACTGTGACACTCCATACTCTCCCAACAGTCACACACCATACTCTCACAACAATCACATTACACACTCTCCCAACAGACACACACTATATTTTCCCAACAGTCACACTCCACACTCTCCAAACAGTCACACACCATACTCTCCGAATAGTCACAAAACACTCTCCCAACAGTCACACTCCACATTAACCCACCAGTCACACTCCATACTCTCCCAACAGGCATACTCCACACTCTACCAATAGTCACCCTCCATACTCTCCTAACAGTCACACTACATACTCTGCCAACAGTCAAACTCCATACTTTCCCAACAGTTACACACAACATTTTCCCAACAGTCACACTACATACTTTCCTAACAGTCACACACAACATTTTCCCAACAGTCAAACTCCATACTTTCACAACAGCCAAACTCCATACTCTCCTAACAGTCACACTACATACTCTGCCAACAGACAAACTCCATACTTTGCCAACAGTCACACGCAACATTTTCCCAACAGTCACACTACATACTTTCCCAACAGTCACACACCATACTCTCACAACACTTACATTAAATTCTCACCCAACTGTCACACACTATATTTTCCCAACAGTCACACTCCATACTTTCCCAAAAGTCACACTTCACAATCTCCAAATAGTCACACTCCATACTCTCCCAATACTCACACTACACTCTCCCACCAGTCACACTCCATACTTTCCCAACAGTCACATTACATAGTCTCCAAACAGGAACACTGCATACTATCTCAACAGTCACACTCCACAATCTCCCAACAGTCACCCTCCATACTCTCCCAATAGTTACATTCCATACTCTCCCAACAGTCACACTCCATTCTCTCCCAACAGTCACATTCCATACTCTACCTACAGTCATACTCCATACTTTCCCAACAGTCACACTCCACACTCTCCAAACAGTCACACACCATACTTTCCGAATAGTCACAATACACTCTCCCAACAGTCACACTCCACATTATCCCACCAGTAACACTCCACACTCTCTCAATCGTCACACTCCATTCTCTCCCAACAGTTACACTCAACAGTCTCTCAACCGTCACACTCCATACTCTCCCAACAGTCACACTCAACAGTCTCTCAACCGTCACACTCCATTCTCTCCCAACAGTCACACTCAACAGTCTCTCAACAGTCACACTCCATACTCTCCCAACAGTCACAATCCACACTCTCCGAACTGTGACACTCCATACTCTCCCAACAGTCACACACCATACTCTCACAACAATCACATTACACACTCTCCCAACAGACACACACTATATTTTCCCAACAGTCACACTCCACACTCTCCAAACAGTCACACACCATACTCTCCGAATAGTCACAAAACACTCTCCCAACAGTCACACTCCACATTAACCCACCAGTCACACTCCATACTCTCCCAACAGGCATACTCCACACTCTACCAATAGTCACCCTCCATACTCTCCTAACAGTCACACTACATACTCTGCCAACAGTCAAACTCCATACTTTCCCAACAGTCACACACAACATTTTCCCAACAGTCACACTACATACTTTCCTAACAGTCACACACAACATTTTCCCAACAGTCAAACTCCATACTTTCACAACAGCCAAACTCCATACTCTCCTAACAGTCACACTACATACTCTGCCAACAGTCAAACTCCATACTTTGCCAACAGTCACTCGCAACATTTTCCCAACAGTCACACTACATACTTTCCTAACAGTCACACACAACATTTTCCCAACAGTCAAACTCCATACTTTCCCAACAGTCACACACCATACTCTCACAACACTTACATTAAATTCTCACCCAACTGTCACACACTATATTTTCCCAACAGTCACACTCCATACTTTCCCAAAAGTCACACTTCACAATCTCCAAATAGTCACACTCCATACTCTCCCAATACTCACACTACACTCTCCCACCAGTCACACTCCATACTTTCCCAACAGTCACATTACATAGTCTCCAAACAGGAACACTGCATACTATCTCAACAGTCACACTCCACAATCTCCCAACAGTCACCCTCCATACTCTCCCAATAGTTACATTCCATACTCTCCCAACAGTCACACTCCATTCTCTCCCAACAGTCACATTCCATACTCTACCTACAGTCATACTCCATACTTTCCCAACAGTCACACTCCACACTCTCCAAACAGTCACACACCATACTTTCCGAATAGTCACAATACACTCTCCCAACAGTCACACTCCACATTATCCCACCAGTAACACTCCATACTCTCCCAACAGTCACACTCCACTCTCTCCCAACAGTCACCCTCCATACTCTCCCAACAGTCACACACTATTTTTTCCCAACAGTCACACACCATACTCTCACAACACTTACATTAAATTCTCTCCCAACTGTCACACACTATATTTTCCCAAAAGTCACACTCCATACTTTCCCAAAAGTCACACTTCACACTCTCCAAATAGTCACACTCCGTACTCTTCCAATACTCACACTACACTCTCCCACCTGTCACACTTCATACTTTCCCAACAGTCACACTACATAATCTCCAAACAGGAACACTGCATACTATCTCAACAGTCACACTCCACAATCTCCCAACAGTCACCCTCCATACTCTCCCAATAGTTACATTCCGTACTCTCCCAACAGTCACACTCCATACTCTACCAACAGTCACACTCCACACTCTCCCAACAGTCACACTCCATGCTCTCTCAAAAAGTCACACTCCATACTCTCCCAACATTCACACTCAATACTCTCCCAACAGTCACCCTCCATACTCTCCCAATAGTTACATTCCATACTCTCCCAACAGTCACACTCCATACTCTCCCAACAGTCACACTCCATACTCTACCAACAGTCATACTCCATACTTTCCAAACAGTCACACTCCACACTCTCCCAACAGTCACACTCCACACTCTCCCAACAGTCACACTCCATGCTCTCCCAAAAAGTCACACTCCATACTCTCCCAATATTCACACTCAATACTCTCCCAACAGTCACACTACATACTCTCCCAATAGTTACATTCCGTACTCTCCCAACAGTCACACTCCATACTCTCCCAACAGTCACACTCCATACTCTACCAACAGTCAAACTCCATACATTCCCAACAGTCACACTCCACACTCTCCCAACAGTCACACTCCACACTCTCCCAACAGTCACACACCATACTCTCCCAACAGTAGTACTCTATTCTCTCCCGAGAGTCACACTCCTTACTTTCCCAACATTCACACTCCACACTCTCTCAACCGTCATCCTCCATTCTCTCCCAACAGTCACACTCAACAGTCTCTCAACCATCACACTCCATGCTCTCCAAAAAGTCACACTCAACAGTCTCTCAACCGTCACACTCCATACTCTCCCAACAGTCACAATCCACACTCTCCGAACAGTGACACTCCATACTCTCCCAACAGTCACACATCATACTCTCACAACAATCACATTACACACTCTCCCAACAGACACACACTATATTTTCCTAACAGTCACACTCCACATTCTCCAAACAGTCACACACCATACTCTCCGAATAGTCACAAAACACTCTCCCAACAGTCACACTCCACACTAACCCACCAGTCACACTCCATACTCTCCCAACAGTCATACTCCACACTCTCCCAACAGTCACCCTCCATACTTTCCCAACAGTCACACTCCATACTTTCACAACAGCCAAATTCCATACTCTCCTAACAGTCACACTACATACTCTGCCAACAGTCAAACTCCATACTTTCCCAACAGTCACACACAACATTTTCCCAACAGTCAAACTCCATACTTTCCCAACAGTCACACACCATACTCTCACAACACTTACATTAAATTCTCACCCAACTGTCACAACTATATTTTCCCAACAGTCACAATCCATACTTTCCCAAAAGTCACACTTCACACTCTCCAAATAGTCACACTCCATACTCTCCCAATATTCACACTACACTCTCCCACCAGTCACACTCCATACTTTCCCAACAGTCACATTACATAGTCTCCAAACAGGAACACTGCATACTATCTCAACAGTCACACTCCACAATCTCCCAACAGTCACCCTACATACTCTCCCAATAGTTACATTCCATACTCTCCCAACAGTCACACTCCATTCTCTCCCAACAGTTACATTCCATACTCTACCTACAGTCATACTCCATACATTCCCAACAGTCACACTCCACACTCTCCAAACAGTCACACACCATACTTTCCGAATAGTCACAATACACTCTCCCAACAGTCACACTCCACATTAACCCACCAGTCACACTCCATACTCTCCCAACAGTCACACTCCACACTCTCCCAACAGTCACCCTCCATACTCTCCCAACAGTCACACACTATATGTTCCCAACAGTCACACTCCATACTCTTCCAACAATCACACTCCATACTCTCCCAACAGTCACACTACATACTCTCCCAACAGTCAAACTCAATACTTTCCCAACAGTCACACACAACATTTTCCCAACAGTCACAATACATACTTTCCCAACAGTCACACACAACATTTTCCCAACAGTCAAACTCCATGCTTTCCCAAAAGTCACACTCCATACTCTCCCAAAAGTCACACTCCAGACTCTCCAAACAACCACACTCCTCACTCTCCGAACAGTAACACTCCATACTCTCCCAACAGTCACACACCATACTCTCACAACAATCACATTACACACTCTCCCAACAGACACACACTATATTTTCCCAACAGTCACACTCCACACTCTCCAAACAGTCACACACCATACTCTCCGAATAGTCACAAAACACTCTCCCAACAGTCACACTCCACATTAACCCACCAGTCACACTCCATACTCTCCCAACAGTCACACTCCACACTCTCCCAACAGTCACCCTCCATACTTTCCCAACAGTCACACTCCATACTTTCACAACAGCCAAACTCCATACTCTCCCAAAAGTCACACTACATACTCTCCCAACAGCCAAACTCCATACTTTCCCAACAGTCACACACAACATTTTCCCAACAGTCACACTACATACTTTCCCAACAGTCACAAACAACATATTCCCAACAGTTACACTACATTCTTTCCCAACAGTCACACACAACATTTTCCCAACAGTCAAACTCCATACTTTCCCAATAGTCACACACCATACTCTCACAATACTTACATTAAATTCTCTCCCAACTGTCACACACTATATTTTCCCAACAGTCACACTCCATACTCTCCCAAAAATCACACTTCACACTCTCCAAACAGTCACACTCCATACTCTCCCAATACTCACACTACACTCTCCCAACAACCACACTCCACATTCTCCCACCAGTCACACTCCATACTTTCCCATCAGTCACACTACATAGTCTCCAAACAGGAACACTGCATACTATCTCAACAGTCACACTCCACAATCTCCCAACAGTCACCCTCCATACTCTCCAAATAGTTACATTCCATACTCTCCCAACAGTCACACTCCTTACTCTCCCAACAGTCACACTCCATACTCTACCAACAGTCATACTCCATACTTTCCCAACAGTCACATTCCACACTCTCCCAACAGTCACACTCCACACTCTCCCAACAGTCACACTCCATGCTCTCCTAAAAGTCACACTCCATACTCTCCCAACAGTCACAATCAATACTCTCCCAACAGTCACACACTATACTTTCACAACATTCACACTCAATACTCTCCCAACAGTCACACTCAACAGTCACACACCATACTCTCCCAAAAGTAGTACCCTATACTCTCCCGACAGTCACACTCCATTCTCTCCCAACAGTCACACTCAACAGTCTCTCAACCATCACACTCCATACTCTCCCAACAGTCACACTCAACAGTCTCTCAACCGTCACACTCCATTCTCTCCCAACAGTCACAATCCACACTCTCCGAACAGTGACACTCCATACTCTCCCAACATTCACACTCCACACTCTCTCAATCGTCACACTCCATTCTCTCCCAACAGTCACACTCAACAGTCTCTCAACCGTCACACTCCATACTCTCCCAACAGTCACACTCAACAGTCTCTCAACCGTCACACTCCATTCTCTCCCAACAGTCACACTCAACAGTCTCTCAACAGTCACACTCCATACTCTCCCAACAGTCACAATCCACACTCTCCGAAAAGTGACACTCCATACTCTCCCAACATTCGCACTCCATACTCTCCCAACAGTCACACTCCATACTCTCCCAACAGTCACATTTTCCCAACAGTCAAACTCCATACTTTCCCAATAGTCACACACCATACTCTCACAATACTTACATTAAATTCTCTCCCAACTGTCACACACTATATTTTCCCAACAGTCACACTCCATACTCTCCCAAAAATCACACTTCACACTCTCCAAACAGTCACACTCCATACTCTCCCAATACTCACACTACACTCTCCCAACAACCACACTCCACATTCTCCCACCAGTCACACTCCATACTTTCCCATCAGTCACACTACATAGTCTCCAAACAGGAACACTGCATACTATCTCAACAGTCACACTCCACAATCTCCCAACAGTCACCCTCCATACTCTCCAAATAGTTACATTCCATACTCTCCCAACAGTCACACTCCTTACTCTCCCAACAGTCACACTCCATACTCTACCAACAGTCATACTCCATACTTTCCCAACAGTCACATTCCACACTCTCCCAACAGTCACACTCCACACTCTCCCAACAGTCACACTCCATGCTCTCCTAAAAGTCACACTCCATACTCTCCCAACAGTCACAATCAATACTCTCCCAACAGTCACACACTATACTTTCACAACATTCACACTCAATACTCTCCCAACAGTCACACTCAACAGTCACACACCATACTCTCCCAAAAGTAGTACCCTATACTCTCCCGACAGTCACACTCCATTCTCTCCCAACAGTCACACTCAACAGTCTCTCAACCATCACACTCCATACTCTCCCAACAGTCACACTCAACAGTCTCTCAACCGTCACACTCCATTCTCTCCCAACAGTCACAATCCACACTCTCCGAACAGTGACACTCCATACTCTCCCAACATTCACACTCCACACTCTCTCAATCGTCACACTCCATTCTCTCCCAACAGTCACACTCAACAGTCTCTCAACCGTCACACTCCATACTCTCCCAACAGTCACACTCAACAGTCTCTCAACCGTCACACTCCATTCTCTCCCAACAGTCACACTCAACAGTCTCTCAAAAGTCACACTCCATACTCTCCCAACAGTCACAATCCACACTCTCCGAAAAGTGACACTCCATACTCTCCCAACATTCGCACTCCATACTCTCCCAACAGTCACACTCCATACTCTCCCAACAGTCACACTCCATACTCTCCCAACAGTCACACTCCATACTCTCCCAACAGTCACACTCCATACTCTCACAACAATCACACTCCATACTCCCCCCAACAGTCACACTCCATACTCTCCCAACAGTAACACTCCAAACTCTCCCAACAGTCACACTCCATACTCTCCCAACAGTCACACTTCATACTCTCCCAACAGTCACACTCCATATTCTCCCAACAGTCACACTCCATACTCTCCCAACAATCACTCCATACTCCCCCAACAGTCACCCTCCATACTGTCCCCACAGTCACACTTCATACTCTCCCAACAGTCCCACTTCATACTCTCCCAACAGTCACACTCCATATTCTCCCAACAGTCACACTCCATACTCTCCCAACAGTTACACTCCATACTCTCCCAACAGTCACACTCCATACTCTCCCAACAGTCACACTTCATACTCTCCCAACCGTCACACTCCATACTCTCCCAACAGTCACACTCCATACTCTCCCTACAGTCACACTTCATACTCTCCCAACAGTCACACTCCATACTCTCCAAACAGTCACACTCCATACTCTCCCAACAATCACTCCATACTCCCCCAACAGTCACCCTCCACACTCTCCCAACAGTCACACTCCACACTCTCCCAACAGTCACACTCCATGCTCTCCCAAAAGTCACACTCCATACTCTCCCAACAGTCACAATCAATACTCTCCCAACAGTCACACACTATACTTTCACAACATTCACACTCACTGCTCTCCCAAAAGTCACACACTATACTTTCCCAACAGTCACACTCAACAGTCACACACCATACTCTCCCAACAGTAGTACTCTATTCTCTCCCGAGAGTCACACTCCTTACTTTCCCAACATTCACACTCCACACTCTCTCAACCGTCATCCTCCATTCTCTCCCAACAGTCACACTCAACAGTCTCTCAACCATCACACTCCATGCTCTCCAAAAAGTCACACTCAAAAGTCTCTCAACCGTCACACTCCATACTCTCCCAACAGTCACAATCCACACTCTCCGAACAGTGACACTCCATACTCTCCCAACAGTCACACATCATACTCTCACAACAATCACATTACACACTCTCCCAACAGACACACACTATATTTTCCTAACAGTCACACTCCACATTCTCCAAACAGTCACACACCATACTCTCCCAACAGTCACACTCCATACTCTCCCAACAATCACACTTCATACTCTCCCAACAATCACACTTCATACTTTCCCAACAGTGACACTTCATACTCTCCCAACAGTCACCCTTAAGGCGATCAATCACTATATTTTAATGCAAATACATGTGAGACTTGGTGCTCCTTGCTGACGCCGCCTCTACCATTACATTTAGGTAAGTTCGCATGTAGCAACTTGACCAGCATCCAGTTGTATAAGCTTTTCCCTGCTCTAATTCGAGGTTTTACGTCCTTTTTTTGCACTGGATTTTCAATTGTAAACGCATGTTTTTCAGTGAGGATATCCCTACTTTGGAGGGAAATGGGTAGATAGGAAGGTAAGTAGGGAGGGGGGAGGGAGGGAGGGAGGGAGGGAGGGAGGGAGGGAGGGAGGGTGGGAGGGAGGGAGGGAGGGAGGGAGGGAGGGAAGGGTTGGGAAGCAGGCAGGCAGGGAAGCAGGGAAGAAGCAGTGAGGGAGGGAAGGAGTGACCTACTGTTGATTTAAACTTATGTTCGTCGCGTACGTGAGTCCTGATTGTGCGTGTACTCATGCAGGGTGAATGCTATAATTATTTTGTCAACGTTTTATTTAACTGAACTTCTTTCACGCCTACGAGACTGACTAAGTATCGTGCGCTCTCGCGACGTCGCCAAGTCAATTCCAATATAAGAATGTATTCGCTCACACGCTCGTGGCCATACAACGCCACGGGGATGCGATTCTTACGCACACAGGGTGATTGTTTAATGCTGTAAGTTTGTCGAGTTGAAAAAGACCGTTTTCCGGTGGATATCGGTCGTGTATTGAGTAAACAAGTAATAACTAAAACTCTTTGTAGAGAGACACATAAGCGTGTGCCAGCCTCTCATTGGTTGTCCACAGTGAATGCAACAGTGTATGTGACGGTGATGGTAGCTGACGTGTCCGCCTTTGTGAGTCGGTTAGACGCGTTTGTGTCTTACATATTTACAGCCAGCTGTATGGAGATGTGCGTACGAATAGTATATTACGCTGTTTAGAATTGCAAAGAATGTGTGTGTTTGTGTGTGTTCGTGTATGTTTATGCGTGTGTGTGTGTGTGTGTGTGTGTGTGTGTGTGTGTTTGTGTTTGTGTGTGTGTATGTGTGTGTGTGTGTGTGTGTGTGTGTGTTTGTGTGTGTGTGTGTGTGTGTGTGTGTGTGTGTGTGTTTGTGTGTGTGTTTGTGTGTGTGTGTGTGTGTGTGTGTGTGTGTGTGTGTGTGTGTGTGTGTGTGTGTGTGTGTGTGTGTGTGTGTGTGTGTGTGTGTGTGTGTTCGTTTATGTACATATCTGTTCGTGGGTGTTTGTGTTTTTGTGTGATTGTACGTTTCTGTCTGTCTATCTGTCTTTGTATCTATGTATCTGCACATTTGAGTGTTTGTGTGTTTGTGTATGTGCATGGGTAAGCAGCAGCGTGTGCGGCAAGGAGCTTACTGAGTTTATCGTCAGCTTGTCATGTCAACCGTATATCGTGCAAAATTGGAATACCACATGAATCAATTCACTAATGGATCTGGTCATCAAACAAAAGCTGTTCACGATTGGCGCCAAGCTCCTACACACCGATAGTAATAACACTTCGCTTATGCCATGTGACTATTTCAACATGCTTGCCTAGCAATTTTCCAAATATTAAAAACAACAATGAAATTGGAGTATTTCTGAAGTAATCGCCGGTTAAATGTTGTGAACTTGACCCCATACCGACATAGTTGCTTAGAGCAGTGAAGATGCCAAGCCTAAATAAGGACTTCTTGAACAATTACAGACCTGTGTCCAATATGTCATTATTAGCTAAGACAATACTACTGAGTATAATCTCTGTGAGCCCGACTGGACTGCGCACAAGCGAAATCACAACATTGAGACGGCTTTTTATGTGTACAGAATTATAACCTGCGTGCAATGGATAATCAGAACTTTGTCATTATGTTGCTGCTGGATTTGTCGGCTGCATTTGATCCGGTGGACTACAGTGTGATGTTGCATAAGTTGCCACATTATTTTGGAGTGGTCCAACCTGCATTAAACTGTTTATGCCGTAACTGAGTGAAAGAGTTCAATCTGTCCACAGTAATGGTTGTACGTCACCTGCCTGCCCTCTTACGTGTGTTCCTCAATGTTCTTTACTCGGTCCGCAGTTGTTCTCTATTTTTGCAGCACCATTATTAAAAATCCTTCGGAACAACAAATTGATGACCCACGTTTATGCTGAAAACACGCAAATTTACTCTACCGTGAAACTCCGCCAGGAGGATATTGACGCGGCTGTTGAGTGCATTGAACAATGTGTAACAGAAATCAGGATATGGTGAATAGAAACTGCTTGAAGTTAAGCGACGCAAAACAGAAGTTATACAATTCCGTTCAGCACAACATGTGCATTTCGACACAAACATAACACACAACGATAAACTTCAGTAAACAGCAAGACGACTAATAACGAAGATGTACGTTTTCTAGTCTCCCCCGGATGTTGTCCAACTCTTACCTCTTAGCGAGTACTTAACACGCAAATTTCTGTATATTTATGGCAACACAATCTTTAATAAAAAGATCAGAGAGGCATAACTACATCATAAAGTCAACGCCAACTTGCGAATGTATCGCAATTTAGCACAGTTTCTTTGTATCCGCCCCATCTTGGGTGTTTCTCGATAAAAATAGCTCGGCGTCTGACATTATTATGACAAACGTCCGTCATCCGCGCAGGTGCTACAATGTCCAAAATTGTCTTTAAAAGAAAGTACGTGTGGCGCCCTCTCATTGGTTGACCAGGGTCAATACAACAGTGCCCCCGACGGTGTTGTTAAGTCACGTGTTAACTTTGTTCAGTCGCCGCTGTCACTGTACATGTTTACAGCCATCTGTATTGCGCATTTCTCAATTGCAAGGAATGTTTATTAGTGTGTGCATGTGTATGAGTGCATGCGTGCGTGCGTGCGTATGTGTGTGTATGTGTGTGTGTGTTTGCGTCCGTGCGTGCGTGTGTATGTGTGTATGTGTGAGTGTGTGAGTATGTGTGTGCGTGTATGCTTGTGTGTTTATGTATGTATATAATATGTGTGTATGCGTGTATGTAAGCATGTATGCATGTATATATATATATATATATATATATATATATATATATATATATATATATATGTATGTATGTATGTATGTATGTATGTATGTATGTATGTATGTATGTATGTATGTATGAATGTAAGCATGTATATATGTATGTATGTATGTATGTATGTATGTATGTATGTATGTATGTATGTATGTATGTATTTATGTATGTATGTATGTATGTATGTATGTATGTATGTATGTATGTATGTATGTATGTATGTATGTATGTATGTATGTATGTATGTATGTATGTATGTATGTATGCATGCATGCATGCATGTATGCATGTATGCATGCATGTATGTATGTATGTATGTATGTATGTATGTATGTATGTATGAATGTATGTATGTATGTATGTATGCATGTATGTATGTATGTATGTATGTATGTATGTATGTATGTATGTATGTATGTATGTATGTATGTATGTATGTATGCATGCATGCATGCATGTATGCATGTATGCATGCATGTATGTATGTATGTATGTATGTATGTATGTATGTATGTATGAATGTATGTATGTATGTATGTATGCATGTATGTATGTATGTATGTATGTATGTATGTATGTATGTATGTATGTATGTATGCATGTATGCATGCATGCATGCATGTATGTATGTATGTATGTATGTATGTATGTATGTGTGTATGTATGTATGTATGTATGTATGTATGTATGTATGTATGTATGTATGTATGCATGTATGCATGCATGCATGTCTGTATGTATGTATGTATGTATGTATGTATGTATGTATGTATATATGTATGTATGTATGTATGTATGTATGTATGTATGTATGTGTGTGCATGTATGTAATAAACTCAATCTGATAAATGTATCAATCTAGCCTTTTCGTGACTGTCTCTCCTCTCTTAGGTATCAAACATAAACAGTTTTCTTCTGAGAAAACTGTCACACAGGTATAAATAAGTCGATATGTTCCCACCAACGCACGGACGCACTATAGATGTCAACACGCTTTAATCTTGAGCAGCGGTGTGAAAAATTCAAGTTGTTGTTTATTTATAGACTTATCGGTGAAAACCATGTCGACGTAGTTTCACAAACGTGAGTATATATTGCTCGTGCGCGCTAAGACCTTGTACGACAACACCGACAGCAGAATTCCCTGAAAAAACCCATTTCACAACTACAACTCGTAAACCTTACACATTATTTCACGGTAAATGTCACAACATCAAGTGGAGACGAGAAGCCACCCAACACGTCTTGAACCATTTTCACAGTGTTGACGTATCTTACTTATTCTCTTCGTGTAGTAATTGGTATTAAACTTTACGCAATGTCGCAGTGTTTGGAAATGTTATATAAAATATACCGTATGGCGATTTGTGTTTGCTATGTTCGTACATAATCGCAGTGTATCTGCTTAACATGGATAACGAACTGGACAATAATCTCAGCCTGCTTCCCCTTCATCTTATGCTTTCCCATACTTATTCTGCCACTATTGTATTGAAGAAATGCACCTATTCTCAAAACTGTAACAACAGCCATTGTTGTCCATCTGCGCCAGCAAATTGTGTGAACTGCGTAGAAACGGATGCTCTTTCGTTTGATAGATTACGTGGTTTTTCCGAACCGATATTTCAAAACGTGTTGACTTGGGTTTTTACCGAACCGCTGAAAGGAAACTGTTTTATAATAGTTTCCAAATTTATGTTTGCAGAGTATTGCGCGTCGCATTTAGCAGACTTGATGATTCTTTTGTTGATGGGGAGGTATAAATAGCCACACCATGAGTTCATTGCGTCGTTGGTGAAGCAGAGACGAAGGGGTGATCATCGTGAAGGTACGTGTTGACACTAGTTCTACTAGAAAGCGTTTGGGCAACCACAGAGTTCGTTGTGTGGGTTAAGGTATAATCATCCTTGTTATTTGCTAGTGGTTTCCTAAACCAAGATAGAAAGCATTTAATTATGTTTAAAGCTATACACACACACACACACACACACACACACACACACACACACACACACACACACACACACACACACACACAATTGTTTTCTGATTTAGTGACATCTAAACACATCAATATTTTGGCAATATCAGAAATAT